>JARQAD010000007.1:15225000-15790000 GCA_029955455.1 Quercus agrifolia
ATCATTTCTCTCATTATAGTACTATATTGTGTTTTATAGGTTCAACTGCAACATAAGATTAAGCAAGAGTCTGAGCAGTTTAGGTTATGGAAGGCATCACGAGAAAAAGAAGTTCTCCAGGTATGCAAAAATTATAGAGTGATCCTTTCTTGCATGTTCAATTGATGGCTTTATAATACTTTAGAGATTAAATGCTAATACTGGATATAGATTGCATAAGCTTAATGATGAAAGTTGGGTATGAATGTTCACTTATGAAAGATTTAAAAATAAAATATTCTTATGCATATAAACTAAGGTTACAGCAACTGGATGAAGAATATAAAATTAATCTACATGATTCAGAATCAAGTGCTTGATGCTTAATACTTTATCGGTTGAATCTACTGTTGAACTTTGTTTGTGGGCCTCTTAGATCCCATCTTTCTTAGGGTCTGGTAATGGATATGGTAGAGTGTAACTATACATACATATGTCAATCTATGTGTCTACCCATCTCTCTCCCTCTCTACATGTTTTTTAATTGGATTTATCGAATTATAACAACTTTTTCTTTATTTCAAAATTTTTTTTTACAAAGCAAAAGAAATTATGATTGAATGCAACTTGTGAGTCATTTTTTGAGGCTATTATTTCATTGAGTGCAGCATACTGAAACCAGGTAATTTCTCTCTAGTTGATTACTTAAAAAATCAAAACAATATAAATTGAAGATATTAGATATAATAAAAAAGCACATATTTGTGTAACGAAGTTGCCTGTGTGTAGTTGACTGTCGTTTTTATCATCATTGTGTGTTACCTTTGCTTACGTGTAGGGTTTTCACTTTGTACATGTAGTCTAGGAAATAATTTTTGATGTACTTCATTATGAAATATTGATATAAAATCTTGTTCAACTTTGTCTTTAGAAAGTTCATTCTTTAAAAATAATTTGTGTTGATAAGTGACATCATTTTATCAAAAAAATAAAATAAATAAGTGACATCATTTTTAAATGTGGGAGAATTGTTCTCGAATCCTAGATTTTAACTTAAACCATTTTTCCATTTTGAACTTTTATGAGACAGCAGATTTCTGCTTTTGCTAGATGCTGAACAATAGATATAGTTTTTATTTGTTAAGTTTTAAGATGCTATGCATAGAATAGCTTGGCTATCGTGTCTTTTATTATCAACGTTGTTTATTATCATACTAGCTAATCATTTGGATTTCATTTTTGTCAATTGCCAGCTTAAGAAAGAGGGGAGAAGGAATGAGTATGAGATGCATAAGCTATTAGCCTTGAATCAGAGACAAAAAATGGTAAGTTGATGTTTGCCTAGGATGATATGGTTTTCCTAGTTCAAGAGAGTTATTTCATACTTTTTTTATTTTTTATTTCATGCCAGGTTTTGCAACGAAAAACAGAAGAAGCTTCTATGGCTACAAAAAGGCTAAAAGATGTTTTAGAATCTCGAAAGGCTTCCTCTCGCGAAACTTCTGGTTAGGAGATATACTACATCATGCAGTTCACTCCCCCTCCCTTCTCTCCACAGCATGTTGATTATAATTTGTTAACAAGTAAACTATTATGTGCAGGTGCTGGAAATGGCAGTGGTCCTGGAATTCAGGTATTTATGATGTATAAGGAGTACTTCAAGAAGGAAAAAAAATAAACTGTCTTAGGAGGATTGCTTTGTGTACACAATGATGTGTAAATGGGATGTCATTCATTATTTCATGTTTTTGTTGAATCTGGGATGTCTCTCTCTTTTACTAACATATTTTTATTATTGAGAAGGCTTTGATGCAGGCAATTGAGCATGAGCTTGAAGTTACTGTGCGGGTACATGAAGTACGTGCTGAGTATGAGCGTCAAATGGAAGAGTGAGTTGTCCTTATTTCAATTCTTCCACTTTAGGAATTCACTTAGATGCCTTTGTGCTTTTTGGAATTGACAAGGTTGAAGATGATCGGTTTTCAATTGATTTGTCTTTTAGTGTCTTGGGTGTGTTGATCAAAAGGCTTCATTTTTTTTTTTATATAAAAAATTTGTTGGTCAGATTTACAGGGTGTATATAATCTATTTGCAGGTTTTGTGTATTCTGATAGGCATCTTTAAATGGTTTTGTATTGTAGTTTCATGCATTTTCTGTCTAAACTCTAACAAGTTTAGGTTTTTTTTTTGCCCATTTTATTTGTGAAAATGATGAAGAATGTATGAGTACTTTTCACAAAAGCTTTATTTTTCCATTGATTGGAATTTTTTTATTATTTAAAAACCAACATTCTGTAAGCGGTTAAAATACAACTTTAATGTTTGATAAATGGAACTCTATTTAATTTGATGGCATTATTCCTTAGATGAGAAGATTTGGATATTAATCTCTTTCAAGCTTTGGTTAAATTAATGTTGACTCAATGTTGTCTCTAATGCTTGAAATTTCTTTGTCGTAGCCATATTAATTTAGCGTTGGTTTCATGCTTAGTACATTTCATTATCCTTTGATATAGAAATTCCAGAAATTTCTTTTTTGCTTGTATAATATAAATTTTCAAATGGAATGTTGAGACTTTAATGGCTCTTTTACTCAGTTCTTTTACTGCCTGAGTTGATCCAAGTGATGTTTGTTGGTATTATAGGAGGGCAACGATGGCCAAGGAGGTTGCAAGATTGAAAGAAGAAGCAGACTTGCTCAGGCAATCAAAATTAAGGTGATTTTTTTTTCCCTAATTGAATGTTCTCTGTTGGGTTTCTTAAGATTATCATTAGATGGCAACCAGTGCTTAAATAACATTGTTCTCTATTTTCTTTTCTTTTTTAATTGTTTTTGATGTAGTGACTGCCCTGAAGCAATATCTCCTGGTGCAAGAAATTCAAGGATCTTTGCACTTGAAAACATGCTTGCAACTTCATCTAGCACCCTGGTTTCGATGGCGTCACAGTTGTCAGAAGCAGAAGAGCGTGAGCGGGGTTTTAGTGGCCGGGGTCGTTGGAACCAAGTCCGGTCCCTTGCTGATGCAAAAAATATAATGAATTATTTGTTCAATTTAGCATCTTCCTCCAGGTAGTAATTTTGTCAAGTCAAAGTTTGTACTGCTAACTTTCCCAAAATTTAAGGTTTATTTTTCATGTGTTTTTTAAATATATACTCTGAGATAAATTTAACCGATGTTTTTTCTCCATTCTCCAGGTGCATGGTACGAGATAAAGAAGTTGCCTATAGAGAAAAGGATTCAGAAATTAGAGATTTGAAGGAAAAGATTGTGAGACTCAGTAGCTATGTCCGGCAGTTGGAGATGCAAAAAGCAGAACTTATACATCAAGTGAAGTCACAGGTAAGTGCATGGCTCAGTGTGATCCATGCCATTTACGATTCCTCTAATCTGGCCATGAGTAATATATCTTGGGAGAGGGAAAAAACAAATAGTGTTACAATCTACATATATACATAACATCTATTGGATTTGGGTGGGCCATCTATTTCATTAAATTGGATTTGGATCAACATAGCTATGCTTATTAAGTGACATCATACATTGTTCAACTGTCCATTTGGTGTTCTAAAATTTTATATAGCTTTCTATGCCATTTTGATTTGTAAACTTATTTTAATATTTTTACCTGGTAATTGAATGGATGAGTTATTCCTGGCTTGCAATTTGAAAGAGAACCTTTTTCCTTGGTTATGCATCTGACGCAAACCAATGTACTATTTTTAAAAGATTGCCTAAATGTCATTACCCACTATTCTATCTGATAATAAAAAAATGCAAACCTTTTGACTTTCTTGGAAATGGTTGTCTGTTATTATTCTTATCAATTTTTTTCTTTATTTTTTCTATTTTACTTTGCAATAGAATTCAGCCTTGAAAATGAGAATGGCAATGGATGGGGACCTAAACAATGGAGGGCATAAGTATGACTTGCGCAAGCAGGTAGGTGCACCCTTCTGTAGGTCTCTTAATTACACAGTGGGCAACAATGTTTGCTGAATTTCCAGTCACATATTATGGGTCACTTGTTTCTATTTCTTTTCTTCTTCTTTTTGACAATCAGCCAAAAATAGTTTGCTTCTTCTTTTTTTTTTTTGGTATTTTACTTGCTGAATTATTCTATACATGATTTCCAGTCACATATTATTGGTTAATTGTTTCTATTTCTGTTTTTTTTTTTTTACCATCAACCAACAATTGTTTGCTTTTTTTGTATTTTACGAGCTGAATTATTCCATACATGATTTTAGGGCTACCGAAGCTCCTTCATATTGGAAGACATGGATACATCTGATTCAGAACATTCAGATATTGAAAGAAATAATGATGATGATGATTGGGTGGTAGAGTCAGTGGTAGAGTCAGAAGAAGAAGAAGAAAAACCTATTAAGAAAAGGATTTCTAGAACAAGTGTAGCATCCAATACATTAGATACCAAAGATTCAGGAAGCTTGAAATTAGACACTTCAGGTGAGGGAATTGTTGCTGTATCAGGTGTTTGCTGCTCTTGTAGTAAATTCTCTTCTTGCAAAACTATGAAATGCCAATGCCGAGCTTCTGGAGGTATTTGTGGGACTTTGTGTGGTTGTTTGCCTAGTAAGTGTGCCAACAAAGGAACTGTTTTGAAGGACTTGGGTGGCTCACCAGAGTCAGAGAGTGTTGAAGGGAACGGGAGTGGCTCAGGTTCTGATGAAAATGAGAAGAGTCACAGTCTTGCTTCTCAGGGAGCATTGTTACTACAAAGTGCATTGGTTGAGAAGCCTGTTGAGGAAAATGATGATAACGGACCTAGAAGGAAGGCTCTTGCTGACATTGGAAACAAATTGGTATGTCTCATTCTACCTTTGCCAAATTTCGATAAGCTTATAAGTATTATTCCTCTTTATATCTCATTATTCTTGTGATTTACTTCTCATGCTCATTCCACTTACAGAAATCTGTTTGGTTTGTTGATCATAATTTTTAACTTGCTACAGGCCAAGCCAAATGCACCAAAGCCTATTCAGAGAAAGAAATGGCGGAAATCTACTCTTGTGCTTGTTTCTGATCCTCCTCCACCTTCCTCACAGCCAGAAAACACTGATGTCCCTCAGAAGCCCGAAAGTAATAGTGCTAGCGAGGTAGCAGATATTCCTTTGAAGTTACCGAGGGCTATGCGTTTGGCAGCATCCAATAGTAGCAACCCATTAAGAGATAGGAATGCCAGTCAATTGGATGAATCAGTTGTGAATAATAAGGAGTCTGTAATTCTTCCTCCAACAAGTCCTGTCCAGCATAGAAGAAAAAAGCCAGAAGAAAAAGAGAACAACAATGGCCTTTGAGCTAATATTTCTCCTTTGCCCCTGATTGGTGATATTTGTACCAACAATGTGACATGTACTGCTATCATGTTTCCATGAATGAAGCTTTTTTCAGATTCGTTGAACAGACATGATATCAAACACCTGATCTTTTGCTGTGGCTATCACTCTAAGCCTTTGTGCAGTATTCAATTGTGTAGGGAAATGTAGTACGAGTTTTAATTCATGAGTTTTAATTTTTAATTTTTCTGCTTTTGATCTTTGAGTGTTTGGGGAAATGGGTTTGCCATTATTTTGGGCGACGAAGATGATTGTTTTGCATGGCTTTCTTTAAAAAAAAAAAAAAAGAATAAATCCATTACACTCTTCGGAGATTTAATTTGATTAGATTCACTTTGTTTTTCTGAAAAAGTCTATTTTGAAGACAAAAAACAAGCATGAATTGTTTTCAATTTTTTTAAGTAGATTTTTCTCTGTATTTTAAGCAATTGGAATATGAAGTTGTTTATTATTATTATTTTTATAAAAAAATAAAATAAAAAATAGGCTGAATGGGCCGAAGTTGTCGTTTTGTGTATTGGGTACAGACCAACGTTCCACACATGGGCCGAAGCTCGGGTTGTTCTCGGCCCAAAATACTCGCCAAAAACGGCAGAGTTCCCATATCGAAACGACCACTTTTTCTTATGCCGTTCTAAATTCAAATTCCAACTTGATGATTTTTCGCTCCATTGTACTCTTGGCAAATAGTGGTGACGTGGCAAAGCCATTGAATTGAACTCCAAATTCTTCGCTCCATTAAGCTCGAGACCTTTATTTTTCACAAAATCATCACAATTGATTCATCGATTTTTAGGGTTTTAAAATTTCATTTTCCAGTTTCTATTAGCTTAAAATCTCAGCCTTAATTGCATTGCAGAAGAAGAAGAACAAGATGAAGAAGAAGAATTGCGGTTCAAAGCAAGTGAGCCCAGTCGATGCTTCTTCGTCGTCGTCAGCTTCTGATGATAAGCGAAAGCTTCAACATTACGAGGAGAGAGTTCGTCAGCTCAAACAAGAAAACAAAGTGTTTCAGGTCCAAGTCATTGTTGTTTTGTGTTCTATTAGTAGTTTTTGTTTGGTTGTCGAGAAAATGTGGGAAAACAATTAAAAGCAATGTGATTTTGCGCTAATTATTGGTCCTTAAAGTTTAGCCCTACATTTATCGCTATATTAGACATGTTAGGACTAAAAACAATCACTTTAAGTTTGTTAGAGACTAAGGAGATTTTTTTTAGAAAATAACTATAAAATCCAAACAATATCATTAGTTAGGAAATGTTTCAAACATATTTGGTTTCTAACAATTCGAGATCAGAGGAGTCGATTTTTGGGTTATAAAATCGAGTATATTGTACTCGAGTTTCTTGTTTTGCCAACAGCTGAGGTGGCCAGAGTGTCCACGTAGGCCAGAAATCGAGTTCATTGGACTCAGTTTGTAAGCCAAGAAATCGAGTTCATTGGACTCGGTTTGGTTTAAAGGAAATTGAGTCCATTGTACTCGGTTTCCTTTCGGTCCATGTGTCCATCATCGCACGCACTCAAAAAAACTCAAGTAAACTAAGTTCAAAAAACACACAGTTACTCTCACTCTCATTCCTTCTCACTCTCAGTCTCTCTCTCACTCTCACTCTCATTCCCTCTCGCTCCGTCGCCATCGCTGCCTCTCGCTCCCGTCGCTCCGTCTTCGCCTCGCTCAGTCTTTCTCCCTCAGTGGTTGGCTCCGACTACCTCACAAAAGTAAGGACTCTCTTTTTTCTGGGTTTATTGGTAATGGATGATTGGCATGCATTGTACTTGATAGATTTTTGGGGGGGTGTAGAGTTTGCTGCAAATACCATATCTGATACTGTGAGGCATTTGTAACTTTGTATAACCAAATTTATGTGAGGAAATGATTTGTTCAATTCAAGGAAAATGTAGGATTTTGATTATGGTCATCTAGCTGGCCTTTAATAAAATGTGCTTAATAGAGCTTTTTTTTGGGGAAGTTACATATTTAAATAGCTTGTCTTTACACTTATACTAAATGTTCTTCATCTTTTACTTGTATTATTTATTCAAAAAGTTTCTCATTCTGTCAAATGTAATTTGTGTAAGTTAAAGATTTTGCTTGTACATTTTAATTCTTCCATTGCCTTAAATGCCTATCTTCTTACTGAAAAACAAGGAGAATTCAGCTCTTTAGCTGGTATTGCTTGCTTTGGGTGATTAAGAAATAAGAATTGATCATGACCTGTTGATACCTCCCGGATCTATTTTGTTATCTTTCCTTCATTAGCATGATTTGCATCATTGTTTCTAGTCCCAATAAAGTATTTTGCACTTTAACCTTATTTTAATAAAGAGCAGCTATGTTTTGATTTTGTTAAAAAAAATGTCATTTTTAATTAATGATTTATGATAATCTGTTGTTAGCACATGACCTGGTTGAGAAAATTAGAAAGACTAGGAGGAGGAAAACTTGGTTGGTTGCCTATAAAGTTGATATGAATAAAGTTATGATAAGACGTATCTGGGACTTCATTTTGACTATGCTGGAAGAAATGAATTTTTGATTAAGTGGTGCATCTGCACAATTTCTTATCAAATTCTATTGAATGGTTCCCTGGGTAAAATTATTTTCCCTCAATATAGCTCAGGGCAAGGGGATCCACTTTCACTTTCACCTTATAAGTGTGCAAATAGCTTGTCTTTGGTCCTTTGTTCAAGGCAATAATGATATGCAACATAGTTTTCTGAAATTTTTTATGTGGTATTGTTTGTAATTCTTTCTAGAGACATTGTAGGGAGCAGGCAAATTCTTTTACTAAACTGAAATTTTATCTGCAGATCTAAGAAAAGATCGTTGGTTAGGATTTAGAAAATCGGTCCTTTAAATAAGGGTTGATAGCAAAGCAGTTTTGTTATAAAGGAGTTATTTGTAAACCAAATTGTTTGCTACATAAGGATTTAATGGCTAAGTACTGTGAAGGAAAGCATTTTTAGTTTCAGATCTAAGCATTCTGACTATGGGGTTAGGAAGGTGTCCTGTCTTGTAGATATTCAGCTTTGACTGAAACTACATGCTGTATTGGAGATGGTACTTCAGTTTCACTGAATCAGAGTTCTTATGTAAACTGTTGCAGATCTAATTGATTGTGACAGATTGTGTTGTAAATTTTATCTCACTAGGAACGTTTACCAACCTATAGTGGCAGGTGAAATGTATAAGATTTCATCGTTTAGAGGAAAATTTAAAAAGAACTTAATTTGGCTAAACTCTGAATCTGGACTTTATATTGTTAAAAAGGGTATTTCTTAATCAAAAACCAGACTTTGGAAGATAATGATGGTACTGTTGTTTCAGCTTGACAGGATTCTTTTTGGGCCAGATATGAGAGCTTGATATTACCTTTTAAATGTCCTTTTTTTTTCTTTTTTTTTTTAATGTGGAAGTAATTAATAATGATTTGTTATCTGCTATGACATCCCCCAGTGAATTCCTAAGGCGTTCTAAAAACCACCCCCAATTAGGCCCTAACTCTTTGTCCACATTGGCAAAGGTGAGAGGTAAAACCTTGTTGTTGGCATCGATGGCCATTGCAATCAACAACACCCCTCGATATTTACCATACAAATGGGTCCCATCAATACTGATCACTGGCTTACAATGTCTAAATCCTTCAATGCATGGAGCGAAAGCCCAAAATACATAGCGCAATATTGTATCACCAAACTCGTCCCTGGGTATGGTGTGACACCAGAACCGGGTGTCAGGTTCTTGATCCCAGTATGCCAAAAATAATTTCCTCAACCTTTGGTAAGACTCTTCCCAATCCCCGAATATCTTTGCAATAGCTCGTTGTTTTGCATCCCATATCTTATAGTAAGAAAGCTTATGCCTATAATACTTCCCTTTAATGAAATCTCTGAGGTGATAAATTGTTGCCGTGTGTTTTTCTTGCAACAATGGAACAAATTCTGCTGCAAGAAAATTACAATTCATCATTCTACCATCAAGGGCCATGGCAAGGGGTATATAATTATAAGGACCCCTATAAGATGTGACCATCCATAGTCCGAGTTCAGGCTTCGCGACTGCCCCAACGTACCACATGCATGATTCATCGTCGCATTTCACAGACAGTCTACTTTTGGTCGACCTACTAGTCATAATGTTTCTATTATGCTTTGCAGCATAAATTGTTAATGCACGTTTCACTGCCTCTTTATTTGCAAAAATCAACCATTTCACAAAATTCATGTCTACATTACAAGAAGAACCAAATGCTTGCTGAACAACTTCAGGATCAACCATATTTTCCCAAGTATTTTCATAAAATGATGAGGCAAGAGGTTCATAAACGGGGGTCGTATTTGTAACATGCTGAACTCTAACATTAGCGTCCGCATCATCTTCATCACATTCAGCCATATCATCAACAAGAGGAATGGGAGTAATTTCATGGTCATCAACACCCCTGTCAAAGTCACCATTGTCAATCCTTTCTTCATACTCATCTCTATCGTCAAGATCTTCCCCAAAACAGTCTTCGTCTTCATCTTCAACTACTGGAACTGTAGAGGATTCACCTCGATGTGTACAAAATTAATCTTCATATCTATTTCCAAGTTCGCTCTTAATTGTTGCTGGTGTCTCTTGAAAAGGGGGTGTATAGCCTCCCAATGTGGTGCATCAATCATCTAGGACTGCAAACTATAGAGATGTAGTTGTTTGTACAATTTCTTCCTCTACGCCAACTTCCGCACGTGGCTCCAAAGTGACGTACAACTCAAAATCTGCTGCTTGTTCCCATTTCTGCATCTTACTAAACATGAATTTCACATGTTTGTCCTCTGTTATCGCCATATATCTGTAATTAATGCATTGATTGAGGACTTCATATGGAGAACGAAAAGTAATATGTATGTCATGCAAAGCAGGGTTCACTTACAACTCTTCCATAATTTTTACTTTCAGCTCATTCAGGGTCTTTAGCTTACAGCGTATCATCATATAGCAGCACTGGATACCTGGACCTTGAAATGAGAATCCGTCATAAGGATTGGCATTGGTAAGGGGTCCACCATAGTATATATTTATATGGATCATTGTCAACGTATAGATCATCAAGTGCAATTGTGTTAGTGACAAATTTATAACGCTCAATCAACATCAGTCACAAAACTTTGTGTATGAAATGCCAACAATACTAACCTCAACCAAATTTGCATATACCCACCTTTAGTAATCTTACAAAAATAGTCATTACCAATTTCATATTCTTTAAAAATTCCAAATCATTCTAGGGGCATGACTTCGAAAACCCATTCAAATAAGTTATGATGAACAAAAATATTATATACCAACCAGTTATCCATTGAAATCTCTGTTACAAATCTTAAACAAATATATCTTGAAATAATTTATGGTAAAAAGACTATTATCTTAGGTATCAAACTCATAATCCATTTCATCTCCATGATAAAGACCTAAAAGTACTAAATATTCCTAACAATTGATCACAGTATTTAGTACTAAATATTCCCAATAATTAATCACAATATTAAATTTTTTTTTAAAACTTAGCATATTATCTCAATATTTACACTAACAAACAAAACAAATATTCCCATATGTTGTAATAACATAATAATCACAATATTTGGTACTAAATATTCCCAATAATCACAATATTAATTTAAAAAAAAAAATTAGCAAATAATTTAATCACAATATTTACACTAACAAAAAAAAATTTCCCAATATGTTGTAATTTAATCACAATTATTTACTAAATATTCCCAATAATTAATCATAATATTACTAGTCATTATAGATATTTTTTCTTAAGTAGATTCATGATCTTATATAAATGTGTCCCAATATTAATTTAAAAAAAAAAAAAAACTAGCAAATAATCACAATATACTAACAAATAAATTAATCACAATATTTACACTAACAAATAACAAAAACAAAACTTTTCCTAATATGTTCTAAATTTTTCTTTAAAAAAAACTAGCAAATAATCACAATATTGTCAAAACATTACCTGAGAGTGTTGTGTGAGATAAGTGTTCTGTGAGTGCAAGTGAGAGTTTAGGAAAGTTGTTTCTAAGAGTAGAGCTGAGTTTCTGAAGAGAATATAGAGCTGAAGTTGTGAGACCCCACGATAAGGAGGAAAACAGGTCTCAACTCGGACCCACGGCAACATGTGGAGGGCTGGGGACCCTTCATGAAAATTGAGTCCTTTGGACTCGATTTTGGGTAAGCCCACGTGACCACTGATGTTGTGGGATGAGATTGATGATGCTGTGAGATGAGACTGATGAGACTAGGAAATCGAGTTCATTGGACTCGTTTTTTATACATAGAAACTGAGTTTAGAGGACTCGATTTATATGTATAAAAAACGAGTCAAATGAACTCGGTTTCTAGGCTTACAAACCGAGTCCAATGAACTCGACTTCTGGCCTATGTGGACACTTTGGCCACCTTAGTTGTTGGCAAAATAATAAAATAACAACCCAAAAATCGAGTCCTTTGGACTCAAATTGTTAGATACCAAATTACTTTGAAACGTTTCCTAACTAATGATATTGTTTAGATTTTTTAGTTATTTTCTAAAAAATCTTAGACTAAGGGCCATTTGGTAGAGGAGCTTGAGTAATGTTGTTTGAGTGTTTTTGATATACGTGTGGGTGAAAAAATGTATAAAAATATGTGTAATGTTGTTTAAAATGTGAAAATGTGTGTTAGAACTAAGCTACTAAATAGGGCCTAAAATTGATGACTTTTAAGATTTGTAGAGACCTAAAGCGATCACTTTTAAGTTTGTTAGGGACTAAAATAAAAATAATTGGCTTTTAAGTTTTTTAGGAACTAGAAGCAATTGCTTTATTAGACAAATTAGGGACTAAAAACGATCATTTTAAGTTTGTCAAGAACTAAAACCAATAGCTCTAAGTTTTTTTGGAAGTGGAAGTGGTCACTTCAACTTTGTTAGGGACTGAAATAATTCGCTTAAGTTTTTTAGGGACCAGAAGTAATCACTTTAAGTTTGTTAGGGACTAAAAACGATCACTTTAAACTTGACGACTAAAATGGCTCACGGGCTCAAGTTTAGTGAACAAGATACTTGAGAAAAGGATGATTTCCACTTGAAGTTGATACAAGATATTTGGTTTTGTTTTTACAAGTCTGTTTGGCTGGTGAGAAAATATGTAAAAGTCAAAGCGCAAGTGTCAAAGTGATTTTGACTTTTGCAGATTTTTAATTTTCAGTCATGGGAATTTGAAAATTAGGAAGAGTAGAAACTCATGTTTTTGAATCTTGAAAGTATTCATTATTTATGTTTTTAGGGACTTTGAGAACACATAGAAACTCCATTATAAGACCTAGGGCATTTATTTATTTTAGTTTGGTTGCTAAGATTATGGGTTAAAATATTTTGGCATTGTAAAGCTATTTGGCTTATTTAAATTAGAATGATTTTCAGCCCCAGCCTTACCAATAATTATTTCATGAATCAATGTAGTAAGGCTATTATTTCTCAATCCAGATATGAAAATGAAAGCACAGAAAAGCACTTTTAAAAAGTTTATTTGCTTTTTGAGAGAACCCTCCCCCCCTACCCATTGAAAGTCAGTTTTATAAAACATCACCTTAAAAGTTAAAAGCCAGGATATCGGTATTGCTTACTTATCATAATTTTTGTCAAAATTGGCAGAGGGAGATTGAGGAGCTAAGGGGAAAACTTGCAAATGTTTCGTCTACCTCTAATGACGGTGTAGAAAAGTTCAGAGAAGACTATCTGCTAAAGCTGAATGTCCTTGAAGAACAAGTGATTTTTTTGTTTGCGTTGTAACTAGATGTTTTGATAACACTATTGCATGTTCTGAAACCTTATTCTGTGTTTGCAGGTTAAAGAGATGACAAAGAAACAGCTTGTTGAATCTCATCTATCAACTCAAAGACCAAAAGGAGACGAAGCAACAAACAGGTTGCAGTTTGAGAATCAATGTTTGAAAGCTCAGAAGGTGCCTTATTGTTGAAGATGAGCATGTCTATGTAAATTATTGTTCATATTTATCATTTGCAACGTTAATGCTTCCATAATATTTAGGTTCAATTGCAACGCAAGATCAAGCTAGAGTCCATGCAATTTAGAGAATGCAAGGCTTCAATGGAAAAAGAATCTCTTCAGGTATATGCATTACTACAGTATTCAACATCATTCCATCTTTTGGTTAAGCTTGTATTTTAAAGATTAGCACATGTTTAAGTTGGAGAAATAAAAATAAAATGTTTGAGGAGGGTTGAGTTTGATTTGTTTGATTTTTATGTATTAGTTTCAAATTGTCCAAGATTTCATGTTTGAGTGTTTTATGTTATCATTGTTCGGGTTCCTCAGAGGTCTCTGAGATGCATGCTTCAGATATTCATTTATTTATCTAATGTATCTGTTTTGAAATATTGAACTATATTGTGACTATTTTCATAAAAAATATTATGAAAGGGTAATCTGATGATCTTAATGTTTTATAATGCTCCCATCTTTATCTAGCAGCAATTCTTGTTTAATTTTTTCTTGCTTTCTGATTTTATTTGACAAATCTTTGGGAAGTTTGCGTTCTTTTCTTGAGGTTTTAGTATTTTATATTTGATTTTCCTTGGGTCTGTTCTCATTATTTGATTGACTTTTTTATATTTATGTCAAAAATCTGAAACACATAAAATTTTCAATTTCTTATGAGACCTTGTATGGATAATATTCATTGAATATGGTGCCACATTGGTAAATTATAATACTCTTTAGAATTTGGATATCTTATATTTCATAAAATGTTCAAAGTGTCTGTAACTCACATGTAAACTTCTTCATCAGAAGTTCCTTTAAACTAAAATTACGTAATAGAATCTTATTTAGTTTCAATATAGAAAAAGGTTGCTAGCATGCATTGTCAGTTTGTGCTTTGAGTATGTTTTGGTGTATCAGGATATCTTATAGTATTGTCCAACACTTCATGCAGTTGGGGCATTGTATTATATTGCCTTGTCCGAAGTACGCATAGGACTTAGTTGAGGGAAAAATATATTGCTCAAGTTATGTTAGTTTAAAGTGGTAACGTGGTGCATGCTTGATGCCATTGAATTTGTAGCTTGAGGGGATTGTAAAATAGAACATGTGCTCAAATATTTTATGTTATCCTCTAGCGGTAAAGAGATACAAGCTAGTAACTTGCTCTGCTTTGTTAAGATAGCTATTTATACATCTGGATGATTGTTGATTTCTTTTTTTCATCTTAGATTTCTATTATGTCAATGTGTTTTATTTCTTTGAAATACCTGAATCAATAGCTTAGGAAGGAGAAAAGGAGGAATGAGTATGAGTTGCAAAAGCTATTAGCTTCGAACCAGAGACTAAAGATGGTGAAACTGTGTTTTCTTTAAGGCACTATAAGCCTGAAGCTTTTCTTTTTTAGTGAGACACTTCTGGGAAACTATTTTTCCTACCTTTATGCATTTTTTCAGGTTTTACAACGAAACACAGAAGAAGTGTCTATGGCTACAAAACGGCTAAGAGCTCGTTAGAATCTGGAAAGGCTTTGTCGTGCAGATCAGCTGGTTAGGAGATCTACTGACCATCAAAGCAGTTCACGTTTATTTAACACAACTATAATACATTGACATTTATTTTTCTTATTTTCAGTTAAATCTCATGTAGGTGCAAGAGTTGGCAATATTCCTGGAGTTCAGGTATAACCAAATTAGAAGCATTAAACTCTCAGTGATTTACACACGTGCTTCTACATTTAGTAGTAAATGCTCTTTGGATGTACTTGTTTTGTTATGGGATGACATTTTTGCATATAATCATTTTGGGGACATTTACTAGCAAGTGAGTTTAGGGATTCCTCATTGTAATTGCCCGGTGTGTGTGAGTTGGGGATTTGGTTTGGTTATATTATTTGTTGAAGATATTAAAACCTTATTATGTTTTCATAATTTAGAAGAAGAAAAGAAGAAGACATACTTGCACACTTATTAAGTGCAAATAACTACAAAATCATGGCTAGATTGCAGACACCTTTCTCCCATCCACTCCAATCCAAATTTTGCAAAATTGTAGCAAGTTGCCTTCGGTATTTCAGTTTGATTTGAAAGATTTGAATTCTTCAAGATTGCATGACACCCATTGAGCAAGTAGTCTTTTACCCATCATATTTATTTTGGACAGTAAAGCCTTCATTGTAAGGGTGCACCGAACATCTATAACACTGGGACTTCTTAAACATTTTACCATTTTAGTTCAATCATAAAGGCTAGGGACCAAAAGTTATATACTTTGGGTGCATGTGTAATTTCTGGCTGCTGGATGGTAATCCTCTGTCTTTGAGTTTAATCCGTGCCTAAATTGGTTCATGGGTTTTTTTTTTGGTCTATATTTTCTTTTGGGTGAGTTATTATATTTCTTGTATATTACACTTCACTTGAAATGGTTGGTGCAGCCGCAGGGACGAGTCAGGAATTTTTGTTTGGGGGGGCCAAGTTGCAACTCTAATATATTTATCAAGATAACTCCACATACATATATACATACGCTTTTTTATTATATACACACTTTTTTATTTGATAAGTTATATATATACACACACCAAACAACAACAAAAAGAGCTTAGTAATTTCAATCAAAATTATGTTTGGTGGCGATCTTACATAAAATAAAATTCATTTTTACTATTTTTATAGTGAAATTCTTAAAAAATTTCATATTTGATACAAATTATCAAATTTTATACTAAAGTAAGTAAAAAAATCTTTCAATTGAACTAATGAAATTTTCAAAAACATAAATGATCCAAAACTTGGAGGAATAAGTTAGACTTCAAACATATTTGAATCTATCTTGCTCTAACCCATTATGTAGTAACTAAAGAGACATTTCATTTCATGTATAGTTTTAGTGACATTATTTTTTTAATGAGTCAATGACTTATTAATTGTCACATAACTAGTTGAAAAATATATAGATTCAAATATGTTTGGTGCCAAACTTTATCAAATATTTAACAGATATAAGAGCATATTTTACAATAAAAAATAGAATTGTGAAAAATAATGTTACGTCTCTATAATTGTTTGACCAAATTTTTTTGTTAAGAGCATCATTGGACTAAATCAAATATTTGGAGGGATCAACTCTTATCTTTTTAGACTAAATTTTGAAAATATTAAAATAATTATATATATATATATATATTTAAAAAAATTTCAAAATGTTGGCCCCCCCACCCTTACACATAGCTACGCCCCGTGCAGGTTGTTGAGCATGAACCTGAAGTCACAACACCGTTACATGGATCATGTTCTGAATATGAAAGTCGGATGGAAGAGTGAGTCCTTGTGTCTTTTCTCCTTTAGAATTAATACTAATGTAGTCCTTTCATCTGTTCTCATTGCTACTCTCTCAAAGGTTCAGTCTTTGGCCTGAATCAATTCAGAACATTCTTCTTTAGTAATTTAGTTTTGGAGAACTCAAGTTTGTGTTAGTTGCAGCTGTAAGATCTTTTTCAATTGGCACCTCCTTACCTTTTAAGAACAGAGTTGAGGGTGAAGTCATGGATTTAAAACCCGTCGGGTCCATGTGTAACCTACTTAAAAAATGTCGTTTAGCAGTAATATAAGAATCTAATTCTTTTCCCACTTTTCAGATTTCCAAATGAAAGATGGAATTATCATAATTTTCCTAAAGCATTGCATGGCTTCATGGACTTTATCAACAGGCTTGAATTGCTGGATTTTCCATTAGAAGGGAACTCCTTCACATGGGGTAGTAACAATGACCTACCTTCTCTGTCTCGCATTGATTCCTTTTTAGCTTCGATAGAATGGGAGGAACACTTTCTGGATGCGGTACAGAGGTTGATTTCACGACTAGTGTCAGACCATTATCCCATTTTGTTGGATTGTGTTGGTTCAAGTAGAAGTAAATGTGAATTTAGATTTGAAAACACGTGGCTACATGTACCTGTGTTTGTGGATAAAGTGCAAAGTTGGTGGGAAATGTATAGGTTTATGGGCTCATCCAGCTTTGTATTGTTCATGAAACTCAACCAACTAAAAGATGATCTGAAAACATGGAAAAAGGAGGTTTTTGGACATATTGGGATACAGAAAAGTAGAGCTTTGTGTGAGATATCATGGCTAGAGTTAAAGGAGGAGGAGAGTGGTTTAAATGATCAAGAAATGAGCTGGAGACAAAACTCCAAGAAACATTGTTTGAAGGAAGGGAGTGGTAACAAAAAATTATTTTATATGTTGTCCAATTCCCACAAACAAGCCGGGTTTATTGGGAGTTTGGAAGTGGATGGCTTAATGCTCACAAAGGAGAGTGATATTAAAGATGGGATTGTTGCTTATTATGAGAGCTTGTACAAAGAAACAGAGGAATGGGGCCCAAGTCGCCCGACGGTGGATGGTTTGGAATTTTCTTCACTTGGGGAGGCCGATAGAGAATGGCTTGAGAGGGTGTTTGAAGAAGAAGTGTTTTCAGCAATAAATTCCATGAATGGGGATAAGGCTCTTGGTCCCGATGGCTTTACCATAGCTTTTTTCCAAAAATGTTGGGAAGTAATCAAAGAAGATGTGATGAGATTCTTACATGAGTTTCATATGGAAGGCTCCTTTGAAAAGAGTTTAAATGCGTCTTTCATAGGCCTTGTTCCAAAGAAATGAAGTGCATCTAATATTGAAGACTTCTGTCCTATTAGTGTGGTGGGAAGTCTTTACAAAATCTTAGCAAATGTCTTGGCAAATAGATTGAGGAGTGTAGCGGGCAAGCTGGTATTAGATTCACAGAATGCATTTGCAAGGGGAAGACATATTTTAGATTCTGTCCTAATAGCAAATGAATGCGTGGAAAGTAGAGTTCGAAGCAACTTGCCAGGACTAATTTTCAAAGTCAACATTGAGGCATATGACCATGTTACTTGGGATAGCCTTCTATATTTGTTAGAGAGATATGGGTTTGGAGAGAGATGGAGAAGATGGATTAAAATGTGCATATCTTCTGTCAGTTTCTCTGTACTTGTTAATGGTAGTCCTTCAAGCTTTTTTTCAAGTTCAAAGGGACTGAGACAAGAAGATCCATTGTCATCCCTCCTAATTACCCTTACTATGGAAGTGCTCAGTAAAATGATTGATAAGACAGTTATGGGAGGAATGATGTCGGGGTTTAAACTGGAGGGAAAGAATGGTGATGCTTTGACTATCTTGCATTTGTTGTTCGCTAGCGATGCTATAATTTTCTGTGGAGTGGACTTAGAGCATATTACAAACTTGAGATGTCTTTTGATGTGCTTTATGGCAGTCATAGGGTTGAGGGTGAACCTAAACAAAAGTGAGATAGCGCCAGTAGGAATTGTGCCGAATGTGGAAGAATTAGCTGCAGTTTTGTGTTGTAAAGTAAGCTCTTTGCCCATAACCTTTTTGGGTTTACCATTGGGATCTATTTTTAAGGCTCATCAGCTTATGATGATAAGGGAAAGCAACATTACAGAGAGAGAGTTTGTCAGCTCAAACAAGAAAACAAAGCGTTTCAGGTCTGTGCTATATCCATCTCATGTATTTAGATTTGGATTTTCTGATTTTTAAAATATTTTTTTATTAGTTTGGTTGAGTGGTCTAATTTTTAAGGACATCAGTTGTGTTCTTTAGTGACTGTTTGGTCTATGTCCTTTTGAATTAAGGCTAATATAGTCCTTTCATCTGTTCTCGTGGCTAGTCTCTCTAAGGTTCTGTCCTTGAATCAGTTCAAAACTTCCTTAGTTAGTAATTTAAGCTTTGTACAACTCAAGTTTCTGTTAGTCGTAGCCAGTAAAATCTTGTTCAATTGGCAACTCCTTACCTTTTAAAAATAGAGTTGACGGCGGAGTCATGGATTTAAAACCCGCCGAGTGCATGTGTAACCTACTTAAATAGTTTCTTTTAGTAGTAATATAAGAATTGAACTCTTTTCCCTCTTTTCAGATTTCCAAATGAAAGATGGAATTGTCGTGATTTTTCACAAGCATTGCATGGCTTCTCAGACTTTATCAATGAGCTTCAATTGCTGGATTTTCCATTAAAAGGTGACCCTTTTTCATGGGGTAATAACGAGGACAAACCTCCTCTCTCTTGCATTGATTGTTTTTTGGCTTCGATAGCGTGGGAGAAACACTTTCTGGATGCAGTGCAGAGGTTGATTTCACAACTAGTGTCAGACCATCATCCCATTTTGTTGGATTGTGGTGCTTCTAGTAGAGGAAAATGTGAATTCAGATTTGAAAATATGTTGTCAAAGTCATAATGCAGATCATAAGGCAGAAGAAAGGAAGGAGCAAAAGAAGGAAGAAACACACAGATAAAGAATTTGATATAAACGACAGATTATTTCTTGTAGCTTTGCTCATGTACACTGTAGCTTATTAGTTGATTGTAGTTTAGTGTTATGTTTTGTATTCACACGTGGGTTAACTAACTTGTACACGTGCACTAACTGCTTCCGTATGTTTAGGGAAGTTAGTTGCTCTGTTTTCTGTATTTAATACAGATTCATGTACAGATACAATTAATTGAACATAATTCAGTTTTTCAACTTTTCTCTCAATCTGAAATTTCTCTCTAGCTTAAGCTTCTCTTATCTTCTGGATTCTTTGCTCTAAGTAGTTTCTGTTATATGTGGCTACAAGTACTTGGGTTCGTGGATAAGGTGCAGCGTTGGTGGGAAATGTATAGGTTTATGGGCTCGTCTAGCTTTGTCTTGTTCATGAAACTCAATTAGCTAAAAGTTGATCTGAAAACGTGGAATAAGGAGATTTTTGGAGAGATTGGGATGCAGAAAAGTAGAGCTTTGTGTGAGCTATCGTGGCTAGAGTTAAAGGAGGAGAGTGGCTTAAATGATGAAGAAATAAGGACCAGAGATGAATTGAAGATCGGGATAGAAAAGATTGTTCAGGTAGAAGAAATGAGCTGGAGACAAAATTCCAGTACACATTGTTTGAAGGAAGGGGATGGTAACACAAAATCCTTTTATAGATTGTCCAATTCCCATAGACAAGCTAAGTACATTGGGAATTTGAAAGTGGATGGCTTAATGTTCATGGAAGAGAGTGAAATTAAAGATGGGATTGTTGCTTTTTATAAGAACTTGTACAAAGAAACTGTTGAAACACGCCCGAAGATGGATGGTTTTGAATTTTCTACCCTTGGGGAGGAAGATAGAGAATGGCTCGAGAGGGTGTTTGAAGAAGATGAAGTGTCTTCAGTGCTAAAGTCCATGAATGGGGATGAAACTCCTGGTCCCGATGGTTTCACCATAGCTTTTTTCTAAAAAATGTTGGGGAGTGATCAAAGAAGACGTGATGAGATTCTTACACGAGTTTCATATGGGAGGCACCTTTGAAAAGAGTTTAAATGCCTCTTTCATAGCCCTTGTTCCAAAGAAACCAAGTGCATCTAATATTGAAGACTTCAGCCCAATTAGTTTGGCGGGAAGTCTTTACAAAATCTTAACGAAGGTTTTGGCAAATAGATTGAGGAGTGTAATGGGTAAGCTGGTATCGGATTCACAGAATGCAGTTGTAAAGGGAAGACATATTTTAGATTCTGTCCTAATAGCAAATGATTGCCTGGAAAGTAGAGTTCAGAGCAACTTGCCAGGACTAATTTTCAAAGTTAATATTGAGGCTTATGACCATGTTTGTTGGGAGAGCCTTCTATATTTGTTAGAGAGATACGGGTTTGGAGAGAGATGGAGAAGATGGATACAGATCTTCTGTCAGTTTCTTTGTACTTGTTAATGGTAGTCCTTCAAGCTTTTTCTCAAGCTCCAAAGGACTGAGACAAAGAGATCCACTATCATCTCTCTTGCTTATCCTTATCATGGAAGTGCTTAGTTCAATAATTGATAAGGTAGTTGAGCAAGGAATGATGACGAGGTTTAAAATCGAGGGAAGGAATGGTGATGCTTTAACTATCTCTCATTTGTTGTTTGCTAACGATACTATAATTTTCTGTGAAGTGGACTGGGAGCAACTTGTAAACTTGAAATTTATTTTGTATTTTTTTGAGTTATTCACGGGGTTGAGAGTGAACTTTAACAAAAGTGAGATAGTGCCAGTAGGAATTGTGCCGAATGTGGAAGCATTAACTAAGTTTTTGAGTTGTAAAATAAGCTCTTTTCCCGTAACTTTTTTGGGTTTACCATTGGGATCTTTTTTTAAGGCTTGAAATTTCTGGATTGGAACTATAGAGAGTATGAAAAGAGGTTGACCAGGTGGAAGAATTATACCTCACAATATGGGTTAGAATTATTCATATTGAGTTACCCTATGCAATGGGCTGCATCAAATAGTAGCAATCTATTCAGTGAGATGGGAAGAATGTTGGTCAATCGGATGAACCAATGGAGGAGTCTAGCATTCTTGCTCCCACAAGTCCTTTCTAGCCAAAAAGAACATCAGACGAAAAGAGAATAATGGCCTTTGAATTAATATCCTTGCCCCTACTTGGTAAGTGGTACCTACATAGTGAACTTTGAGATATATGCAATGATCAGGATTCCATGAAAGAAGTTTTTTGTGGGTTTTTACAAAAGACATGATATCTACCATCATATGCTTACTACTGCCTTTGAAGTTAAGCTAGTTATTCAGATTATTTAGTTTATATCTGTTGGAATTATGATTAAGTGAATTAAATTCACAATTTTAAAGTTGAACAAAGTGGCCAAGAATCTTGCAATTCAATTAACATCTCTTGGTGTGTCCAACAAAGATGTCCATAGTTCAAATTCTTACTTCCTCATGTAACTATCGAATTATCAAAAAGATAAAGTTGAACGAAATTGTTTTTTTTTTTTTCAAAGATGACCTACAAGAAGAAGCAAGTCCATGTATAGCAGGTCATGTTTTAATTATAAATAAATAATTTTTAGAAATTATTTGCTAAATTAACAATTTCTAATTTATAGTAATTTCAACATTGAAAATTTGAAATTGTCTTCTCGTAAACTCGTCTAAAAGACAAGTTCCAAGTTTCAACATTGAAATTGTCTCTCCAAAACGAGTTCAACTTGAACTCCCTATATAGATACTATTATCCTTCAACATAACAGGTTCAAATGGAGGGTATGATTGTGCATTCAAGACTCATTGGTTCTGGAGGGGATTTAATCTGTGACCATAGTGAGAGATGGGTTAAAGGGTTCATTCGATCTATAGGGGTGGCATCAACACTAGGGTTGATTTGATGCTTTGTATTAGATTAAACCTTTTGGCAATCAAGAAAGAGCTTGACAGTATAGCTGTGCTTGGCTAGGTTATTGAAGAATTTATAGTAATTTATATCACGCTTCTCTTATCATAGATTGCAAGACCTTCATCAATCGAATTCTTCAAATGTGGATGAAGCATTGCTTTCATGAAACTAACAAATGTGCAAATGCTTTGGCTTGAACTAGAATGAGATTAGATTCAAGCCAAGATTTTATGCTTTTTGATAGTCCACATGTGAACTTATGTATGCTGTTATTTTATGACAATGTTGGTCTGTATTATGAGAGGCTATGGCCTCTTCACACTAACTCTATTTAGTTTTTGTTAATGCAATTTGGTTTCTACCAAAAATTAAGTAAAATACAATGAAAATAAGTTCATCCAAACAAATGCTAATAAAAAACTGAATATACACCCCCAAATATTCCTTCTTTGTGTTCTTTAAAATGAAGAGGATGTTTAATACGAATCGAAAAGGGGGCAGTTCACATCATGTAGACAGACAAACCAAAAAAAAAAACGGCTCGTCGTTTGGTAAATCGATCCCGGACGACAACGGTCCACATATGGGCCAGATGGGCCACAGAGACAGAGAGTCTGGGTCGGCCCAAACTCAAAAAGTCCAAACGACAACTTTTCGTTTACAAATTTGAATTTCAAAATTTTCGCTCCCATAGTAGTACCACTGCCGACGTGGCAAGCTAGGAGTTGTCGTGGAATGAACGAATGAACAATGAAAGAGAAAAATCATTCTAATAATTAAAAGGAGCAGTGAGCAGTGAAAGATGGATCTCTATTCTCTACCATTAACGATATTTTTTTAGCTTTTTTTAAAGCCTCCCTCGGATTCGAATCCGATTCAAACAAATAGGTGAGTCCGTGTTAATTAGGGTTTCATTTCACAGAGAGAGAGAGAGAGAGAGAGAGATTGAAGAAAAATCTTAGCCATAATTGAATTGCAAAAGAAGATGAAGAAAGCGAATCGTCGCTCAAAGCAAGCGAGTCCAGCTGCTTCTTCATCGTCACCAGGTTCTGATGATAAGCGAAAGCAGAATTACGAGGAGAGAGTTCGTCAGCTCGAACAAGAAAACAAAGCGTTTCAGGTCCGTTATGTGTTTAGATTTGGAGTTTTTGTTTTTTTAATATTTTGTTATTAGTTTGGATGAGTGATTTTCTGATTTTCAAGGTCATCGGCTGTGTTCTGTAGTGTCTGTTTGGTTGCCGAGAATGTGATCGTGTGCTATTTTTGGTTTTGTGTTTGTTACGAGTCTGTTTGGATGATGAGATAATGTAGGAAATGTCGAAGAGTAGCTGCTAAAGTGTGTTTTACTTTTGAGTCTTTTTCTAGGAATTTTATTTTCATCTGGAAGTTTAACTTGATTGGGCTATAGGTATTACTTGAAATCTTTCATTCACAGGGGCTTTGAGTTAGCAAAGAGTTAACAAAAAAACTCCGTTAGGTTGAATCTGATATTTCTTTGGTAGATGAGATTGTGCGCAGAAATGATCTAAATCCTGCTTTTCAGATATTTGGATCTTAGGAGTGTAGAACACTAGAACTAAATAGGGTTTATTTGATGAGAGAAAGTTATAAACAAGGATAAGCTCTTTGAAAATGAAATTTCCCTCAATGCAACTGTGTTTTCAGAGAAAACTGATAAATTACTGGTTGTTCTAAAAGTTTAAGTTGTTAAGAAATGATGAAATTTGAACCATTATTCTGATATTACCCTCACGTGTGAGTCCAGGCTCTCCCTTAATAAATAGGACCAAACGCATGTGATATTTTAACTCTCTAAGTGGGAGGTAAAATGGGTATAAGGTTGAACTTAGGACTACCTACTCTAATAACATGACAAATTACCGCATGTCCTAAAAGTTTAAACCGTAAGAAAATGGTGAGTTTAATTTTTTTTATCCATTATTCTAACAAAAACTTTGGAAGAGTATTTCAGTATTGCTTCCTTACTGAAATTTTGATCAAAATTGGCAGAAGGAGATTGAGGAACTAAGGGGAAAAGTAGCGAATGGTTCACTTTCACCTGCTTCTAATGGTGGTGTTGAAAAGCTTAAAGAGGATTATCTGCAAAAGCTGAATGTCCTTGAAGAACAGGTTAATTTTTATTTGCATAGTGATAACATGTTTTAATAACAACATCATTGCATGTTCTGAAACCATATTATGCTTTTGCAGGTTACAGAGTTGAAGAAGAAACAACATGTTCAGTCTCAACTCTCAACTAAAAGGCCAAAAGGCGACGAAGCAACAAGAAGGTTGCAGTTTGAGATTCAAAGTTTAAAGGCTCAGAAGGTGCCGTATTGTTGTAGACGAGCTTGTCTATATAAACTGTTGTTCATTTCATGGTTTCCAGTATTAACACTTTCTTAATATTTAGGTTCAACTACATTGTAAGAACAAGCTAGAGTCTGTGCAGTTTAGATTAAGCAAGGCTTCACTGGAAAAAGAAGTTCTTCAGGTATATGCATTACTACAGGATTCAGCATCATTTAATCGTTTTCTTAAGATTGAATTTCAAAGATTGGCACCATAGTTAAGTTGAAAAAGAAATCTTTGGGGATCTTCGTTTGATTCTTATGCACTGTTCTTAAATTTATGCTTTGAATTTGGCTTCTCCTCCTCAGACTGTCCAAGATTTAATGTTTTAGTTTGTTATGTTTAGGTTATTCAGGATGATGTCTTTCTACAAATATTTGGTTTCATCTTATTCAATTATTTTTCTATAAATATAGCCTTACTGAAATATGGAAATATTTTGTTATGAAGTCCAATAAAGGCTCTAATCATGATCTCTACCTTGCATGATGTTCCGATCTTTATCTGTCACCATTTCTTGATTATTTATTTATTTGCTTTCTGATTTTTACTAACAAACCTTTGGGTTAATGTTTTTCTTTGGGTTTTTTACTCACAATTGTTTGAGTTTTAAACTTTTTATTTATTATGAGACCTTGTATTTTAAGTATTATTCATTGAATGTGATGCCATGTTGATTGATTATAATATTGTATAGAATTTGGATATCTAATACATGAAAATATGTTCAAGGTGCTGTAACACAATATGAATTATCTACTCCATCAAAGTCCCTTTCAACTGACATTACATAATAGAACCTTACTTAGTCTCAATAGAAAAAAGATTGCTTGCATGCATTGTTTGATCATGCTTTGAGTATGTGTCAGCATATCAGGATTTGTCATGGTACTGTCTAACACTTCATGCAGTTAAAGTCTTTTTATTATATTTCCTTGTATGGAGTATGTCTTGGACTTAGTTGAGAAAATACGTATTGCTCAAGTTGTCTTGGTAGTAAGTGTAAACTTGGTCATACACAGCCATTGAATTTGAAGCTAGAGCAAATTATACAATGGTGTGAGAACATGCTCTCTAATAATTTTTATTACCTTTAGCGTTACAGAGATTTATGCTAGTAACTTGCTTTGCTTTCTTAAGGTTGCTGTTGAAACATCTGGATGATTGTGGGCATTTTATCTGGGATTTCCATTATGTCAATATATTTGATTTCTTTAGAATATCTGCATCAACAGCTTAGGAAGGAGAAAAGGAAAAATGCGTATGAGATGCAAAAGCTATTAGCTTCGAACCAGAGACTAAAGATGGTAAAGCCTTGTTTTCTTTATGATGATATAAGCCTACTTTTTTTTTGGGGGGGGGGGGGGGGGGGTGTGGGTGGGGAGGGGTGGGGGAGGGGAAGTGAGTCCCTTCTGGAAATTTGTTTTCCTACCTTTGGTCCTTTTGTGCAGGTCTTACAACGAAAGACAGAAGAGGCATCTGCGGCCACAAAACGGCTAAGAGAGCTGATAGAATCTCGAAAGGCTTTGTCACGCAGATCAGCTGGTTGGGAGATCTAGTGCTTCATTCTGTTCTTGTTTGTTTTCCACCATTATAATACAATCTGATATCTGTTTATCTTTGTCTTGGTTAAATCTTATGTGTAGGTGCCAGAGTTGGCAAAAATCCTGGAGTTCAGGTATTTTGTTACGGAATTGGAAGGATTATCTAAAATCTCTGGCTGATTTACACACTGCATTAACATTGATCAGTTAATTATTTGGTGATATATGTAAAGTGCTATTTGGCTGTGCTTCTTATGGGATGACATTTTTGCATAGATTCATTTCATCGGTGTTTACTTGCTAGTTAATTTGGTTAAATTATTTGGAATATTAATACCTTAATAAGTTTTATATATTATTAGAAAAAAAAAAACCCATGAAATAGGTATGTACTCCCTAAGCCAAATAACTACAAATCATGGCTGGAATGCGGTTTTTTCTTCTTCCATGCGCTCCTATTCAAAATTTCTGGCTACTTGACTTTGATACTATAGTTTGATTTGACAGACTAAAATTCTTCAAGATTACATGACATTTTTCACCAATTGACCAAGAAGTTTTTTCCCCCTCATATTAGAATTTCAAGACCAAAATCTGAAATGGTGCTTCTATTTTGGACAGTCCAGTCTTGCAGATAAAGAGCAAAGTGTACCTTTATAACACTGGGAACTCATATTTTTTAGTTCAATCATAAAGGCAATGACCAAAGTTATATACTACAGATGCATGTGTAATTGCTGACTGTGCTGAACGAGATCATCTGTATTTGATTTTAATCCATGCCTAGATTGGTTCATGGGACTTTGTGGTCTCTAGTTTCTTTTAGGGGAGTTCTTATATTTCACCTCACTTGAAATGGTTGGTGCAGGCCCTGCAGGATGTTGAGCATGAGTTTGAAGCCTCATCATGGGTACATGAGTTATGTTCTCAATATGAACGTCAAATGGAAGAGTGAGTCTTTGTATCTTTACTCCTGTTGAACTAATACTAATATAGTGCTTTCATATGTTCTCTTTGCTAAAGGTTCAGTCCTTTGTATGAATAAACTCAGAACTTCATTATTTTAGTAGTTTCAGTTTTGTTCTAACTCAAATGGCGCATTGGCTCCACTTATAACTTGTAAGAACAGAGTAAAGAGTGAAGTCTCGTGTTCAGTACCTGCCATCCCACCAAATGTGCATGTTACTTAAAAAGTTTCTATTTCTTGTAATATAATCTGTTGTTATGACTAGATTTGGTCTAGATGCTGACAGGCTCTATATACCTGTAGGGAAAAGTAGTTGACACTAAATTTTATTATTGAAAATTTAATTCTTCCATTAAGAAACTATGTACAGAGAGGAGCGTGGATGCATACTGTATTTCACATTTCTGATTGCCTTGAAGGAAAACAAGTTATATCTCTTGAGCATCTTTTGTTAGAGTCATGTATATCCCTAGCTAAGTATCAAATATGTCTCACAGCATATGCTTTTTTTAGCATTTTGTTTGAGGTATATATATGCGTATTATATTTCCCTCCCATACCACTATCCAGAATTTTTATGGTAGGGTATCATGGAGACTGAAGGTGATAAAACTGGGCAATATTATGTACTACTGCATTTCTAGAGGTTAATTTGAAAAAAATAAATAAATTAAAGCTTCTATTTTTAACAATCTCAAGCTGCATGTGGAACTGTTTTTCTGGTATGCCTGTTTTATTCAATTCATGACTGGTATGGCTAGGATGGCTGAGGAGGTTGCAATGCTCAGGGAAGAATCAGAATATCTGAAGCAAGAAAATCTTAGGTGAGAAACTTTATTGCTGATTTTTTCTTCCTGGATTGTTCTGTGTTCTTTTCCCTGGCAGTTTATTTGGCTATTCCATGCTTATAAAATCTTTGATGAACCTTTCCTTCTTGAACTTTAAAGGTGCCCTTTACAGGAGAAAGAAGTTGATTGCTTAGAGCAGGATGAAGATATAAAAGATCTGAAGGAACAAATAGTCAGCCTAAGTGGTTTGGTTAGACAACTACAAATTCAAAAGGCTGAATTCGTTCATAGGGAGAAATCACAGGTTAGTTTATTTGGCTGTAACACATAAAGCTTTGATGTACGAGAAATTCATATTGTACAAAATTAAATACTACATTAATTCACTTGTATGAATTTGAATAGACTATGATATTTAAATATTTAAACACCTGTTGATCAGGATAATTTGGGCCAACCCTCCTTTTCTACTGGAAGTAGCGAAGATTTCTTTCACAGCCTGGATACATGTGAATCGGAACATTTTGGGGACACTAATGCTGCAAAGGAGAAAAATGCAGTTACGATTTGCTGCTCATGCAGCAAGAAGTCTTTGTGCAAGACAACGAAATGCAGATGCAGATCTACTGGTTCTGGCTGTGGAAAATCATGTGGCTGTGCACTTTCTAAGTGCACCAATAGAGAAGCAGTTCAAGTCAAGTTGAGTATCACCCCACAATCAGAGATGGCTGAAAGCGTTCTGAATTGTTCAGAGATTGTTGAGGCAGAGAAGACCAATACAGTTGCTTCGCAAGGTGCAATGCTACTTCAGCGTGCACTAGACGAGAAGCCTGCTGAGATGAACGGCAATCATAGGACAAGAAAGCAACCGTTATCTGACATTGGGAATAGGCTGGTATGATTCTTCCCACAAATTTGTCTTTTACCCAAGCCATTCCCATATTTAGTACTTAAAAATGCATGTCTATTTGGCACTAGCCTTTTCTTTTAGCCTTTTAACTAATTTGCTTATGTACAAGGGTGTTTGGTACTATTGTTTAAACAACAATTTTCAGTATTTAAACAACATTACATTTATTTCCACACTTTTTCACTCACACGTATTTCCACAAAACAATAACAATGTTACTAGAAATCTCTTACCAAATGGGTCCTTACTTTTTCTTGCTACAACTATCTTTAACCTTAAAACAATTAAGCTTTCAGCACCTGGCTACTCACCTTATATGTTCTCGCACCTGGCTATCTGCATTGTCTCATAAGAACTTTTGAAACTCTCTAGGGACTGCAATCCCCTTATTGCAACTGACATTCGTAACTTAATGCTTGCTGGTGTTGTTCTTTTTTCTTTTAGCACTATGGATGGGATCCATCTTTTGCTACACTGCTACATATTTCTCCTTGCTTGATAACAGAGAATTTGAATCCCTGCAGATTGAATCAGATGATTTAAAACCTGGCCGGAAGAAGAAAGGGAGAAAACCAGAAATTCAGGTTGTAACCGTAGACCCACCTTCCTCACTTCCTGAAAATATCAAAGGCCCAAGAAAAGCAGATAAAAAGTGAAGTGCAAGCAGATATTGTTTTGAAATTAGCCGGGCCTGTGCAGCAAGCAGTCCTCAAATAACAGACCATTGATATAGAGTAATTCTGATCAGCTTGATGAATTGTTTGTTAGTAAGGTGACTGGTGTTTCCTACTTCAAGATATCTAGTACGGCAGGCTAGAGCATTGAATCAGAAAGAGAACTGCTGCCTTTGACTTGACAATCATTCCTTAATCCCCTCTTAGTAAGATTACTCACACCAACACAGAAGTTTGAAATGTATGCCATCAGCTTGAAGTGAAAATTTCTATTTGAATTTTGAGAGTACATGGATCTAATATAAGGAGTGGATTTTTTTATAGTGAAGATTGATGGATCTTTTACAGAATGGGTTGTGTATTTGATATGGTGTAATAATTTGATACTCAACCTTGGTTGCTTGAGTGCTGTTGAATTTTTGTTTCCTATAGGAAAAATTGGGTTTTCATCTTCTTCTGCAGCCTGCAGTCATCTTCGTAATTGAGGTGAACCGTTGCTTATTGCTATAGCTTAAGAAATTTCAGTTCGAAGTATTGTTTGGTCAAAAGCCCCTCAAACTCAGCATCGGCTGGTATGAAATGAAGTAAAAAAGTATACATTTAAACTTCATCAAAGCAGATAAAAGTGATGGGTTCTCAAAAGTTTCCTACATAATTGAATATAGAATTTCGTGTCAAAGATTTCAATCCAACTAATTCAGTTTGCAAGGGACATTGAAACAGGCCCAAACATATGAATTGAGAGTTGTATAATCATTCCTCTAGGTCTTGTACTTAAACCTACATAGAGATCTCAGTGCCATTTATGAGGCTCCATAGCAAGATACCCTGATTTAGCTAATATGATTGAATTGCTTACCTCCACGATCCCTATATTACAGAGAAGAGATTTGGTTGTCCCGGTGAGTAGAATGGGAGACAAAATTTGCGTCATTTTTTTATTTGCCCTCAATGAGCGTTTACGATGGTGGAAACGGCATGAGCATATGAGCATCAGAACGAGATAATGTTCACGGCATGAGCATCAGAATGAGATAATGTTCTCTAATTACATTCACAGGGATGGGGGGTCACATACTTTCCCCATCCAATGTATAATATAGATTAATTTGAAAGGCACAATATTTATTATATAACTCGTGAAACTTTTTCCAAACAACAAAGGGTTGGCTCTATTGTTGATCTAAAAATAGTGTTTATATCACTGATAAAACATCCCATTATGATGATGTTCTCATCTTGATGCCTAACACAAATTCTATTGCTAAGTTTTAGATGCTCACTGCACCGCCATTTCTAAGTCCCAAAGTGATCTCTAGCACCACTTACTCCCAGAGTCAGCTTCATTTGATTTCAAGTTTAGTAACCCAGTAGTCAAGTTGACTGGCAACACACTCAGATCCTGTGGAACCATATGAGCTAAATTTCTTCACTGCATTTTCTACTCCAAGAAACTCGTATACATCCTCATCGAAAACTGGGCTTATAGTTCTCAGTTCATTTAGATGCAGGCCCAGAAGCTGGCAGCCTTTTGAGACACACAAGGCTACAGACCTTCCAACTATGTCATGAGAAGTTCTGAAAGGAACACCCTGAAAGAAAATAACAATAATAAATAAACTATGAGTAACAACTTTTGAGAAACCAAAGAGAGAGAGAGAGGAGGGCTTGGTATCTAAAAAATCTATAGGTGCAAGTATAAACTGCAATTCCTCTCTCACTATCTCTGCATGCAATTTATGGGTCATTTGAATATTAGAAATGTCAACCAACTTGAAGTTGAAATATATTTTATCCCAGCGCGATGCATAAATTAGGTGGTTAAGATCAACAATGCCAAGGGTGTCAAAAACATACTAGGATCAACTGCGGAACTTCTTTCATGGCAGTTTCAGTGCTGCATTTCTATTCATGCTGGAAATTTGAAAATCAAAGAACTATGCCCATTGGTGAAAAAGTTTATCAAAATACACGGCTTACCTTGTTCACAAGATAATCAGCAAGAGTGGTGGCATCAAGATGACCAGCAGGTAAAGCCTTTCGTATTCTCTCCTGATTGAAGGTAATGTTCTGAGCAAACTCTGCAGACACCTCAAGCATCCCCAAAATTGTCTTTACACTGTCAAATGCAGGTTCCTTATCTTCCTGTGTCAAGGAAAACACATATTTAAAAGACTGATGGGATAAAAAAAAAAAAAAATGGATTAGTGTATATATATATAGGTAAGCAAGCTTTTTCAAACTCCGTCCTATAGAAGATTCATGGCTCAAACAAGACAGCTGCACCAGGTTTTATGGAAAGAAGTAAAGCATCTATAATATCTTCAACAACTTTCAAAAGATTTATAGATTTAACGCATAATACAAGCATGCAAGTATGATTTGTGTATGAATCATTGTTACATGCATACATATGTATGCCAGTAAGCAGGTAAGCTAGACATGAAGTGGGTTATCAGATTTCAATGCATGAAGGCTGAAATAGACCCCCAACCCCCTCTCCTTTTCTTTTCACTCATCAAATGAAGAAATGAAAGAATTCTACCTGCAAATCACGATTGTAAGCAAGAGGAAGCCCTTTGCACAACGTGAGAAGAGTAACCAGGTCTCCAATGACTCTGGCAGATTTTCCACGAACAAGTTCCATTGGATCTGGATTTTTCTTCTGAGGCATTATACTACTTCCGGTAGAAACAGAGTCACTTGGTGTAATAAATCCAAACTCCTCTGAAGCCCACAGTACCCATTCTTCACCAAGCCGAGAAAGATGAACGGCTGTGATGGAATTAGCAGAAAGAAACTCCATCACAAAATCTCGATCTGAAACTGCATCAATACTATTCAAAATAATAAAATGTCACCGGTTATTTGTGGATGCCAGAGATCAAGAAGTATGTAAAATACAAAGCAAAAACGTCCAGCAGATGAATGCAAATGGACAAAAAAACCATCACTGCCAGGCTCTTCAAATTGATCATGTGGGGCAGACAGATCATAGAAATTCTAAAACAAATTCTAAGGCACCATTTGAAAACAAATTCTTGTCCATTTGCATCAAAATTCATCTTTAAACCAAACAAGAAGATCTCCAGAAAAAATCCAATGTTAGATATATGCAATTTCTTGTAGTCTGTTTACCACATTGATAAGCTGAGATCATTACACAACAATCACCATGCATATGCATTTTTATTACATAATGTGAGATTGGAATTAACAGATGACTGTGAGAGACATACCACCACAAACTGTTAAAACATTTTGCATGTTGCCACAGGACCAAAAATTCTCACCTATGACACCTAAGGAGTAAACTATCAAGGGCATACCTGTTCCTCATGGGAGCAGTGAATCCCAAAGCCTCTGAAGTCATGAATCGATCGATGGGAAGGCCAGTGCCAGCCAATGCACATGCACCTAAAGGGGAGAAATTCTGCCTAGCTCTGCAATCTAATAACCGACCAGCATCACGTTCAAGCTACAAGACAACATTATGGCCAAGTCTCTTCAAGTTCAAAAAAAGGAAGTACATCTTAGTAAATGTTTCAACTCTCATGATTATGCCAGTAATAACGTTATCAGCAATTTATGCATGGTTAAAAGAACAAAAAGAAAAAGGTAGTGAAAATTGTTGTCCCTAGCATTATTATTATGGGAAACACCAAAGAGATTCAATCTAAGAATGTTAAGTTTAGAGGGGCTTAAGAGTCCATCCTTATGGTTGTTTTTCCAACAGCCTGTCTTGCTATTTCATAATGCTTAGAATCCTTTAGTTGTGAATCAAGCATGCCAATGCGCTCTAACTCAAATGGCACCTCCTCCTTTCGTAAGAGCATTGGAGAGGCGAGTTCATGGGTTCAAAATTCACCGAATTGTGTGAAATGTACCAATTAAGCAAAATTATTTTGTATCAAGCATTTGTGCACCTATATTCTTTTCAACCTTTTATATATATATATATATATATATATATATATATATATATATATATTCTTATTAATTAAAACCAGGATTTTAGAAAAATGTCCAGAAAAACCAGCATCTATAAACACAGTAGAACATGAACAGTAAACCATATTGTCTTTGATAGTGCAAAAATGTATCAAATTCAAACCTGCTCAACATATGCTAAGAGAAGATGTTGCAGCAAAACAGGCTGCGCCCTTTGCAAATGTGTATAACCAGGAACGATAAGTCCCTCGTTCTTCAATGCCAAAATCACCATTGAAACCTGAAGATGTCTGATGCGTGCAACAATCTTATCAATAGCATCACGACACCACAAGCGAAAGTCTGTCGAGGCTTGATCGTTTCGGCTCCGAGCAGTGTGAAGTTTCTTGGCAGGTTCACCAATCTTATCAGTAAGCGCTGCTTCAATGTTCATGTGCACATCCTCCCTATCAGTTCTCCAAACAAATTCGCCATTCTCAATGCTCCTCTCGATCTCATCAAGACCTTGAAGAATACTATCCCTATCACTCATACTCATCAATCCCTACAACATAATGACACATATCACCACCCATTGTCTATGAATTTTAAATTTTTACAACAAAAATAGAACATGCACTATATTTGTACCCAAAAAAAAAAAAATCAGAAACCTTGACTTTGAGACTCAACCAAGTATCAGTACTACATGTAAATCACCTCACTCATTCCAAAAATCACAATTCCTCATTTCCACTTATTTTCCCTTTTTCCATCAAACATTTTCTCAGGAAACCAACAGACTCCAAATATAATAGAACATGCAACATTATAACACATATCACCACCCATTGTACAACAAAAATAGAACATGCACTATATTTGTACAAAAATTAAAAACCGTGACTTTGAGACTCAACCAGGTGTCGGTATTACATGTAAATCACCTCACTCATTCCAAAAATCACAATTCCTCATTTCCACTTCTTTTTCTTTTTTCCATCAAACATTTTCTCAGGAAACAGACAAACTCCACATATAATAGAACATGCACTACAGTTGTACACACTTCCAAGGACTTCGAAGAATATTCTTGCCAAAACCAAAATCAAAATCAAAAACCTCGACTTTGAGACTCACAAAGTGTCACTCATTCCAAAAATCATAATTCCTCATTTCCACAAGACATTTTCTCAGGAAACAAACAGACACCCAAAAAACAAAAAAGCAAAAAGAGGAAAACCTGTTTAGCGAGCATGGAAGCGTGGGCTCTACTCCCCATGATATCTTGCTTGTAAAGCTCCTTATCGAAAGATATCGACTCAGTGAACCGCTCCACCGTGTCAGTCACACTCTCCTCGAACCTTCCACCCCACAGCTTCACCTCCTTGTCATTCTCCGCGGTGGCGCTGGCGTTGTTCATGGCTTCCAAGACACACCGGACCTCCAACTTGGGCTTGGGCTTGGGCTTGACCCAATGGGTTAAACCGACCGACGGTGTTCGGGGCTTGGAGAATTTGGATCGGAGCGACAATAGCGAGGAAGTTGAGGAAGCCGAGGTTAGAGATTCCATTTGTAAAAAGCGAATTTATCAGGTGGGTTTGGGTTTTTAGTGGCAACTGTGTGCTTGTGTGTCAGCGATAAACTTCGTTTTCGCTTTTTTTTTTTGGGAGTTGCCGAGGGAGGGTTTAGTGGGTTTTGTCGTCGGGTAAATGGGTCGGTTTTAGTTTTGAACTTTGGGTAATTGGGCTTTGTTTAGAACGGATTGGATTTGATGAGTCCAATTTGTTGTGGGGATATTAGGCCTGGGGAAATCAGCCCGTTATCGATTGGTCTATGAGAATGTGTGCTAAGAGGTGAAACTGAAATATAGTTTTTCGCATGGTTTTAAAAACCGAACCGGACATCAAACCGTTTTTTTTTTAATTTCCGGTTCAACCCCGGTTTTTGCCCGGTTTTTGACCGGTTTTCCGGTTTTTGACCGGTTGTTGACCGGTTTTGGGAGTAATAACCGGACCGGACTGGCTACCGGTTCCCGGTTAAACCGGTCGGACCGGCCGGTCCGGTCCGGTTTTTAAAACAGTGGTTTTTCGTTCTTAAAATTTTGTTATTTAAAAAGTTACAAATTTTAATTATTTGAAGTTTTATAAGATATGAATTTCATCTTTTTGGTTTGTTGTTATATAGATTACGTGTGTAGCAAATAGAGTGTTGTTATAATTTTTTATAGATAAGATATAATTTCAATCTATGATGTCTGCTCTATAATGATTGCTCGTTATTATCCTTAGATCAAAACACCAATTAGGTTTTGATATAGATGGAATTTGAATCCTAAATTTCTTATTTTACGACCAGAGATTTTATCAGTTGAGTTAACTAGAATCTACAAATGTAGTGTTATGATACATTAAAAAGATATCATAACTTAGAATAAATTTAATGGAAAAATAAATGGAATGGTGAGTAAAATTTAGATATTTTAAGTGCAAAATTGTTACTTATTAATTTTTATGGATAAAAATCAAATTCGCACTTATTTTTAAAGATGAGAAGTACATTTTAGCTATTGAAACCAAAAAAAAAAGAAAAAAAACCTTAATGGTTCTTTTTAGATAAGTAGATATTGGAAGAGTAGAGAGGTGAAGTTCCGACCAAATATTTAGATTAAGAAAAAAGAATGTCATTACCACTAGAGTATCATTTAAACCTTAAAATATAATAGCTTTTTTTTTTTTTTTATAGAATAACAAAACATAATAGTTTTAGAGTATAACTATTTGCATCTTTATAATGTGTATAAGATATAGGGTTGTGTTAACGGGCACCACAAAATTTTTTACTTTTTTCTGACACAATTTTAGTCTTTTTTTTTTTCAATTTATGTCAATTTTTCAGTTTTGTAGGTACTGTTTGAGATTTTTTTTGACTTTTTCTGACAAATTGTTTTTGTCTCTGTTTAACATTCTCCTAAGATATATAAGGCTGATTTTTTTCACTTGTCAAATACAACAAATGCATGTACTTCGTTTTTGCTTATCATATGTAGGATCCATTTGAGATTCGCTTATTTTGCTGAAATTAAAAACTTTTTTGTTGAAAGTACTGTAGATAAAAGTAAAATTTAGCTGAAATAGTACAGTGGGATCTATGAACAGTACCAAAAAGTGCAGTAGGATTCATGAATAGTACCGAAAATAAGCTTAATAGTAAAATAAGTTGGCAAAAATAATTCATGCTAAGGGAGAGTTTAGTGGGTTTTTTCGTCGGGTAAATGGGTCATAGGTGTGACCCGGTATTTGTTCTGAACCTTGGACAATTGGGCTTCGTAAAGAACGGAATTGGGTTTGATGAGTCCAATTTATTATGGGGATATTAGGCCTGGGGAAATCAGCCTGTTATTGATTGGTCTATGAGAATATGTGCTAAGCCATGATTGGGGCAAACAAAAAAGAGGTGAAAATGAAATATACTTTTTCGTTCTTAAAATTTTGTCATTTAAAAATTTAAATTATTTGAAGTTTTTATAAGATATGAATTTCATCTTTTTGGTTTGTTGTTATATAGATTACATTTGTAGCAAACAGAGCGTTGTTATAATTTTTTTATAGATAAGATAGAACTTCAACCTATAATGTTCGCTCCATGATGATTGCTCATTATTATCACCAGATTAAGACATCGGTTAGGTTTTGATATAGCAGAGTTTGAATCTTAAATTTTTTATTTCACGACCAGAGATTTTACCAGTTGAGTTATGATACATTGAAAAGATATTGTAACTTAGAATAAATTTAATGGAAAATAAATGGAATGGTGAGTATATTTTAGATATTTTAAGTGCAAAATTGTTACTTATTAATTTTTATGGATAAAAATAAAATTTGCACTTAATTTTAGAGATGAGAAGTACATTTTAGCAATTAAAAAAAAAACAATAACAAAATAAAAACTTAATAGTTCTTTTTAGATAAGTTGATAATGGGGGAGTAGAGAGGTGAAGTTCCAACCACATATTTAAATTAGCAAGAAAGAATGTCATTAGACTCATTACCACTAGAGTATCATTTGAACCTCAAAACATAATATGCTTTTTTTTAGTAGAACAAAACATAATAGTTATAGTGTGAACAAGATATATAAGGCTGATTTGTTTCACTTGTCAAATACAATTAATGCATGAAAATTAAGTTTTCACTATAAAATAGACATTCATTGTATGCCTTCATTCTGGTCATAAGTGCTTGGATTTGAGTTATTATTAATATTTAATTAGGTTCTCGGGTCATATATGTAGAGGGATTATTCCGTGGGGTAGGAAATGACTAGCTCCATGATCCTACCTTTTTTTATTAATTAAAAAAAAAAAGAAAAAAGAAAAAAGAAGAAGAATAAAAAGAAGAAGAATGATGAAAATGATTATAAAAAAAAATTATGAAAAAGGTACAAAAAGAGATGAAAATGATAATTTTTCAAGAAAAGGAAAAGCACCGTGTTGACTCAGGTTGGTGTTTGTTCCACGTTAAAGATAACTTTTCAACGAATGATTTCCTTATTTTCAAGAAAATATCGATTTCATTACTTAGTCATACATGTTATTCCTATCCTAAGCCTTACAAAGGTATTTTACTTTTAGTGGCCTCTAACGTTGAAGACTCTTAACTAAAGAAGAAATAGAAATTCAAGACACTTAAAATGAGTTTTTTTTTTTATAAAATTTTAGAAAAGTTAAAATGAATTTTAATGCAATATACAATTATTCAAAATAATACAAAAAAGAAAAAAAAAAAAAAAAAAGGATACGCGACTTCTAAAATCATTTAAAAAATTGAAAAGAAAAATATATCATATATTGATAGAAGTGGAGGAATTTTGAAAGAGATAATGAGTAGATTTTTTTTTTTTTTTTTTTAAGAAGAAAATAATAAGAAGAAAGTGGAAACTAGAAGCTATATATAAATATTCATCTTTAAACAATGGTTAGGCATTTGCTTGCGCATTCTCCTTCCTTTTTCAATTAGTATCCCTCCAACCGTCCAACGTATATAATTCAAGAACATGTCTCATGCATAATTCCCATCTTTTTAAATAAACTTTGTGCTATTATTTGAAAAAAATTGTGGTGTATATATATAGAGAGAGAGTTTAATTTACACATAGTGTAACATTACTTAAATTGAATGCGAATATTTTTTAATTGAATGCGAATATTTAACAAATCCACCGTTAAATTACATTATCTTCGTATATTCTCCATGCTTTCAAAATTTCAGGGTGATAAAAGATTAATAGTCATGTTATCAATCAATTGTTATAATTCAAATTTTTGTAGTTTAAAATAATACATAAAAGATGAGTTTTGGATCAAATGGTAAATAATATTCGATTGATATGAAAATTGTCATGCATATTAAGAACATATAGAATATGTAATTCAACGGTTGAATTTTCAAAATATTAATTCAATAATAAGTTATTGGATGTAACTTGAACCCAAACTCCCCCCCTCCTCTCCCCCAACACACACACACACACACACACACATATATATATATATATATATTGATTGAAAAAAATTTTCTTCCTCTTCTCTCCCAAACATGGTTTTGGAAATACGGGATTTCTTAAAAATACCTTTTTCTTAGACATGGACTTCTTATAAGATGATGACCTTTAACTTTCCTTGACATTGTATTAAGTTTTAGGTACTATTTTTTATTCACTGTTTGGTAAGCTGATAAGTGTTAATCCCAGCCTCTCAGATCCCCAATTCCTGCCTAGAGGATCAACACCAACGTGTAACCGGCCAATCAATCTTTTAAGTTTTATAATTGATGTTAAAATATACTAGGTTCAGTATTTGGTGTGTGATGTGTCTTACCATCATTCTTCTCAGAGCCAAAGAGCTATATATAAAATTCACGACCGAGAAAAAAAAAAAAATCACAACATTTTCCTTAATTGTTAAGTTGATATAATAAAAATTGTATTTGTAATGAAATCATATAAAAATAATATTATTACACGTCATATTATTTTTACCATCACATAATGTAAAGTCAATAAATTTACATTGAAAACTATATTTTTTTAATTGTCATATAAAATTAATATTAATGTCATACTAATCACAATCAATAGTTGCATGCCTCAAACACTCGTTTAGGATAGTTTGTGCATTATATATCATATTTGCATAAAGTTGAAATATATCACCAATGTGAAATTTTCATGGCCTTAATTTGTCGCAGGACCATGGTGGCAGTGACATGTGGCATGCACAAGATTGTCTGGTCGATGAAAGCAATAATTATCATTGTCAGCCATGAATGATTGAATAAATAAGCCGATGGAATCATTCATGGACAACTTGTTAAATCACAGTAGTGGGATGGGGTTGAGTAAGCTAGAGCTTTGTGGACCTGCCTTTTTTAGGTGGAGTATTGGCATTGTAGTACCAACATGTTTACTTTTGTCCTCATCTTAATCCTTGGATGTGGATGAACTAACCAAGATTAGCCTCAACTTTTTTAATTGGTAGGATATGCATGGAATTGGCCATATGAGCCTTGTTGTTTTTTAAGGTGGAATCGCATATGTTAATGGATTATTCAATTTCTAATATTTTGAGAATATAATGTTAATAGAATTACTTTTTATTTATTTATTTATAGAGTTTCAATTTATAGTGTTAGTTTCTGATGAATATATTCATACTAATCAATATTGAGCGTAAGCAGAAATTGAACTACAAATCAAGAATCCAACTATCAAAAACTTTACCAGATAAGTTAACTATAATTTACTAATAAAAAAATTACTGAATTATAATTTTATGTGATATAATCATCTAAGTTATTAGCAAATATAATAAATTTATTGTCATGTATGACCTTACTATTGACTATTAAGATAAAAAAATAAAAAATAAAAAAGTTATCATATTCATTTGACATAGTAGAACTTACCATCCAATTTATTTTTATATATTATGTTATTTAGTCTTATCACAATTCTATATATATATATATATATATATTTATAGAACTATAAAGCAATGTGATGTTAAAAGTTACCAATAATATGTATATAACCCTCTTGCTAGCATGAGTACCATATACCAAGAAACGTGTTAGTATGGTAGACTTTCTAGTTGTCAGTGAATGTATTTTAAAAAGTAAAAATAAAAAAAGACTGTTTAATAATCATCATATGCCCCAGTTGCTGGACCATAAAATACGTGGTCATATTCTCCTTCTCCTCTTGTGATTTGATTATCATTAATTGAATAAGGTGATATTAATGACATTCATAGGAAGAGTTATTTTCACATCCACTGAATGGTCTAATCAAATCAGGTTTACAAATAAATTTTTCTATAAAAAAAAAAGTTTACAAATAAATTCAACAGTCCACATGAGAGAGAGAGAGAGAGGCGCATATTGTTTTTTTTTTTTTTTTTTTTGAGAAGGGAGAGGCGCATATTGTTGACCGTGAAATGGTTGAAGTTTCTGTAATGCAACAACATGAACATACTTCTCAATATTAATGATGAAAATGCGGAGTTGAAACGACAAAACTAAATACTCACACGTATATACTTAGCAATAAATAAATAAATATCAAAAGATAAATTATATATAGGGGTAATCTACCTATAAATTTAGAGAATTCAAGTCTATTTTTTTGTAAAATATACTGAGATATATATTTACTAATATCTCTCAACTGGATTATTACTTATCTAAAATTTTTCTGAATAGTTAATAAAAATATGACAACGCTAGTAGTTGACAGATAACAGTGACACCCTCTTTTTATAAGTTTATTTTTTATTTTTTTAAGTAGAAGTTTATTTTTCATTGAATGGTATAATTTATAAATAAATATAGAATGTCCAAAATATAATAATATAAGGCTAAGGTTTAACTTCAATTAGAGTGAATAATTTTATTTGAGCACAATTTTCTTCGCCTAGAGGAATTTCTTTTAGTCCATTATGTGGGCCGCTTCTCGGAAAACTATTCGCATTACTCATTAAATAGATAATGTGACTAAATATACACATAAAATAGTAAATGGTTTTATCAATCGTCTAGTAGTAGGTTAGATGAATTTTCTTCCAAACTAATTTAGAAGAAAACTTTTTCCATATTAGCACATGATGGATAAAAATGTCCAATAATTTGATTTGAAATAATCGTTTAAAAACCTTGTAATTTAATGACATTGTATTATCTCTTTTATAAGAATAATTGAGGTTTGAACCTCCCCGTTGTTGTAACTATTAAATTTTTTTTTTTTTTAAAGACTCACCTCAAAACATACTGCATAGAGATTAATTAAGATGAATTGTTATTTGGACCACAACATAATATATATTTGAAATAGGTAGATAGTGAGGGTGAAAAATGGAGTCTAAATCTCAGACATGTGATATCACAAAATGATGCAATGACAATTAGAGAGTTAATTCTTGGTTTTCTTCAACTCTTCAGGCCAAATCTATGTATTTGGTAGGCATTTCTCTCTTTCTCTTTTCCTCATGTAATTCCTCGACATCAAGTACTTGGCCTAATAAGAGTTGAAGGAAACTAGGAATCAGCCTATATGTTAAGTTTCTAAGCTATCCTAAGTATGGAAATGGTGGAATTTTATAAGAAGTATGGCAGTGATTACTTCAAGGGAATCTGACCTCCTAAGATAGAAAGAAATGAGAGTGAGAGAAGGAATACTCTTCTAAACATAGTTGGCACGATCAGTTATACCACAGTTGGCCTGTACAGTTAGTTAGTTATCCCAACTAATTCTAACCATAATAAACTCACTCTACTACCTGTACAACACTCTTGATACAACCCACATGTACACAGAACACAGATATACAGTTAGTTAGTTATCCCAACTGATTCTAACCCCTAACTAACTCTACTACTCACATTTACACAATTACAAGTATACAAGACTAACTTAAAATTAAGGCCCTAAGACTATAATTTTTCTCTATTAATATATTCTTCCCACAGATATCATTACCATTAAGTTATTACTTAAACTCCTATCACATAATATATTATTTTTTATAAAAATAAAAAACATAAACTTCATTATGAAAATAAAGTCAAATCGGTTATAAGTATATTTTCACTGTCCAGTAATACATCTTCCATTCAAATCAATAAATTGAGAGATAAATTTGCACGCCTAGTAAGGTGGTAACTCCATTCCCTTGCCGACTAACATGAAAATTGGGAAAAACAACAGTTTAGATTAGATTCAAGGAATTTTAGTCAAATCTATATATATTAGTATTTATGTTTTTAATTGTGAAGAAAATTGTTTAAATTAGAGCACGTGCCGCTCGTGCGTCATCTGTGGAGTAAAAAAGCCCCAAAAACTAAAGGCGGAACACACTAAAACTATTGGTATACTATTGGGTTAAAGTTGCTTGTGCAATTCATGCACGCAACGCAAGTGCGTGGTCATTCAGGCCTCCACGTCACTATTATCATGATGACCAAAATTGACAATTTCTACGAGCCCCTTCTGTCCAACTTCCAAGTAACCACCCAGCACATCAACTCTCAACTTTGTAATAATTCAATTCCACACTACTCTCAAGTCTCATCCACGGTGGTCTTAAAATTTTCATTTTTTTTTTTTCACTATTTTAGGATTCGTATATTCTAAAGTAATATTTAAATATTATAGCAATTGCAACTTATATCATCTTAAAATCTTGACTATTAGGATTCATCTAAAGCGATGCCATAGCAATCCATCACAACTTATCATCCTTAAACTAATATGATTCATATAAAGTGATATGATTGTTTTAGCAAGTTGTGAAGAAAAAAAAAAAAGAGGCTTTATAGGCATCCAAACAATAATTCTATGACCCAAAAGAAAAAGAAAAAAAAATCATTTTGTCCCAATAATTGTATTTACATATCATTTTGTTTTCATTAAAAAAAATCATGTTGTAATTGATTATAGAAAAAAATGAAAATCATGTCATTAATATGATCTTATAAAAGTAATGTTATGTTTGTTTTTAATTGATAAAAGTAATATCATATCAAATTACAAATCGACATTTCAATAATTATGAAAAATGTTATATCATTGACCTGTATACAAAGCTACATGCTCCTTCTACTTATGGAAAAAGTATCTTAGAGCATCTTTTTATGGATTGCTTGTGATAGATCTCCTAGCGTAAAAGTGGCTATTTATAAGACTATATAAGATACACTTTCCTAATTGTGGGACTTACATACCCTTATCTTTAGATGTACATATCTTTAGATATATACATGTGTAAAAGGATAAAAGTACCTTCAAACTAATTTAGAGAAATCTCCAATTTATTATTTGAAGATTTATAAAATCATCTATACTTATTCTTTTAATAGGTCATATGATTAAAAATACACCTGATTAAATTGTGAATTTGAATAATTTTCCATTAATAATCTGATTTGGACTTTGGAGATAAACTTTTGTCTTAGTTTTAGGTTTTATTAATAAAACTGTTTTGAACAATTTTCCATTAATAATCTGGTTTGGACTTTGAAGATAAACTTTTGTTTTGTGACTTTTGTCTTTGTATTTTTTTTAGCTGTCAAACTATTGGAGGACCTTTAGAGCAATCCGAGGGTGTCCGACACGCTATAAAACATTATAGAAGAATAGAACTCCAACTCTCTCTCTTTGTTTCTCTGAGTGATTCTCTCTTAAAAAAAAACTGATTCTTTCTCCCAAGAGAGGTAAAACTAAACAGCCCAAGATTCCATTGCTTTAATGTAAATCTGGCTTCAAGGTACATGGATTAAAAACTCTGTTTATTTCTTTATCTGGGTACATTGAATCTTCTTCAAATATTCGAAGTCTGAGGGACACGGCAAGAATTTTAGTGCTTTTTTTTCTTCTTTTGTTTGTTGGGATTGTTGGTTTTCGAAAGGTAGTTTTGGCTGTTTTTCTCATTTTATAGGATTTGAAGAATCCAAGAATTTATATAGAAGCTGGATTGTTTTTTCTTCTTCTTTGTTTTATTCAAGTACTTCTATTTTTAATTTGTTTTGTTCGATATCATATTTTTGCGTTCATTTCTGTGCTTGATTGATCAGAAAGTCCAAAACTAAAACATGGGTTTTGATTGTTTTGATGATTTAGCAAACGGGAAAGTTTGTATTTTTAAAAAATTTGTTAAGATTTGGCTGTGTGAATGAGTCCTCTAATTAAGTTTGGCTCTGAGGTTTTTATTTTTATTTTTTGTTATTGTTAAATGTCTCGTTTACTGCATTATTTTAGAGCGCTAAATTTGGTAAATACGTGTTTTCTTCTTTAGGAAAGATGGGTTTTTGACTATCTAATTCAGGAATCTGTGTGTGTGTGTCTCTATCCAATGTATGTTATAGTGGAGGTTATGTAACTCTGTGTCGTGTTTTTCTTTTTTCTTTAGACACCCTGCATATTTGGTTGCCAAAAAATGAGAAGGAAAGAAAAGGGAAAGGGAAATAATGGAGCTTTTGAACATTTTTGGTTGTTAATTGATAAAAAAGGCACTTCTTAAGATTTCTCTGCAAGCAAACTAACCGAACTTATATAAATTTCATTTAAAGCTATATCTTTTGCTGCTTATGGTTCATGAAAGTGAGTGTTTTTTTTTTTTTTTTTTTTTTTTTTTTTTTTTTCGGTTTATGTATTTCTTATCAGTAATGCTTGAATTGAGCTTTCATATATGACTTCCTTTTGTTGTTCATGTATGTTCATTGTTATTGATAAATTGTTCTCAATGTAGATTATTGCTTGAAGGCAGATACTTCTCGTCATATTACCAAGTGCTTAGGAATATTTAAGTGAATTTTATGGCTGTGGCTTTTACCAATCTCTCATGGTGGTTGTGGAGTGGGAAACAAAAAGAGCCTAGAATCTCCAATGGGTCTTCAATGAATCCTTCATCTGATTCGAGTATGTGGGAATCTGATGCTCTGAAATTCCCTTTGGCTAAAGGGACCAAAATGTCCTTCTCATCAAGAAGGGTGAAGCGCAAATGGCATAGTCGGGAAGAGCGGAAAATTGATAGGGAATATGATGTTGTTATTGTACCATCTGATGGGGATTGTGTTTCGGGTTCAGAGTCTGATGATTCAGATTGGTCAATTGGATGGTTAGAGCCTCATGGACCTGGGTTTCAGAGCGATGATGATGATGCTGATGACAGTTTTGCCGTGCTGGTTCCATGCTATGGTCATGGCTATCATGATATGGTGGAGAACTCGAAGAACAATATCTTGAGCACTGTTGGGAACATCCCAGATAGTTATATAGATGGTGAGAGTTCTTCTTCTTCATGTTCCCTCCTTCCCCTCTCCCACTCACTCCTTACATGAGTTCTATTCCTGGGGCCCAGACAGTTTTTAGTGCTTTTGATACGTGAAATATAATTGACTAAGTTACCTTTTGATCATTATATTAAGGGATTTTGCTTTCGTGTTGAATACAAATCATAACTTTTATGCTATCAATCTGACAATCATGTAGGGTCACGTCCTTTAGTATTGCTAATAGTTTAGGATCATATCAGAATCAGAAAAGGGTAATGTTTCATCTACAGAAATAATTTGTTAGTTAAATGCAGCAGCCATGGTTATTTGGGTTTGTACTTTCATGTGATGCAAAGGAAAAATCTTAATTTTGTATTATTTGGTAGTCATACAGAGATTTAGATGGCTCAATTGAGCCTGTTAATTTTTCTGACATTCAATATAAATAAATAAAAACTTGCAATTTCTGGGTCTTAACAAATTGAAAATGGGAGAAGGTCATATAGGAAGCAACATCTGTCAAAAGCCCTGATGCAATAACCTTGAGTTAGCTAAAACGTGTAGAAACATGGACTTGATGAGATGTGTGGACATTGTAGGCCATAGAGTTGTTGCATATAACTAAGTTCTGATATTGGGTTTGTAAATTGCATAAAAAACTTGCTAATGAGCTCCTGCTTAATGTACTTCCTCTTTCATTAAGAACAGGGTGGACGGTGAGGGTGAGGGTGAGGTTATGGGTTCAAAATTCACTGTGTTGTGTAACATGAAACACACATTCAAAGAAGCTCCTGATTTTCAAATTGTGTGTAGGATGTTGCATTGTTCACTGAGATGAGAATCAGGAGAATAGCTGCAGTACAGTTCATCTTGTTGAATTTTAAGATTCTTTCCCTGTTTCTTTGCTTAACATATAAAGATACAGGCTACCAACCAAGCTGTCAAACTAATATGACTGATATCTGCTGATGCATTTACTGTATTGGTAAAGTCTGCCAGTAGAGGATATAGTTATCAATTTGAAGCATGAGAGAAGTGAAGGTGGGACCTGGGGTTGCCAGGACCTGCATAAAGAGGATTGTGTCAATTTTAGCATGATATAGTTGATGGGGTAATCAACAATCAGATTATGTCTAGCACGAGATTTCAAGGCCAACATAGTTAGGGAAGGGGCATTCGATTGATCAAATGTTCTTCAACTTTGTGAATCCCAAGTCCCCTTTCCCTTTACCTTCCATGGCATTCGGCCTGTGCATTTGAAATTTTCATGCATCCAATTGATTATTGTTTAACTGCATTATTTCCATGAGTTGATTGTCTTACTCATTTCTTCTCTGTATTTTGCTTCACTGTGCAGAAAGTGTGAAATTCATGGAACAGTGGCTCTCTTCTCTTTGAAGCAGCTGGCATCCAGGACTTGCTGGTGATTACATTTGGTACTTCTCATGCTGCTTTTGTAAGCAATTCTACATTTTGTATATAGTAGAAGAAACAAAAATTAAAAAGAAAAAAAAAGTTAGAAAAAAAAAAGAAAAAGAAAAAAGAAAGAAGGTAAAGAGAATATGTAGTTTGAAGTTTCTACTAGAAAGGATTGGCTCAGACGAATAGCAATGGCGAAGGATGAGGGATGGATGGTTTTCCCAGTGTTGGGAGGGGACTTACTTTCTCCCTATTTCTATCTGGGTTGACTGGGAAGGAATGGCCTGCTGCTATTAAGATTTGAGGGTTTATATAATCTCTGTGATATAATTGTAACGAGTGTCTAGCCATAAAAAGTAGAAAAAAGAGAAGGAAAAAAAAAAAAAAAAGGGTGAGTTAACTAGAAAATTTTTAAGAATGTGAAGCCCAAAATTGGGTTAAAGTGACAGAGGTGTATGAGTGTGTGCTGCAATTCTTTGATGTATAAATGTCTGTACATATGGGAAACAGTATTATGTTTGATTCTAATGTAAATATTGTGTGAAATACTAAGATGACCTCTCTCTCTCTCTCTCGTGCATGCATGCAGGTTGAATCACATAGAATTCACTCATTGAATTGTTACATTAGGTGATTTGGTATACCTGCGTAAGAGTGTGCAAGCCCGTGCATGCTAAATCACATGGAATTCACTCATTGCATTCTTACATGGGTGATTTGGCATACCTATCACAAGAGATACTTTCTTGTGTGTTGTGTGGATATGCATATCAAATTTAATATCACTAGTCATAAGCAGAAGGTCTGCATAATTTAAATATTTGGGATGGAAGGATTTTAACCACTGCCACTATCATCAAAATTCTGTTAATTCCTCAATTGAAAAGTGAAAATGGTGTGGAAGAGAATGCAATTTGGGAACAGTTGAAGGCCTTGTATACCAGAAGAATGAAACAGGGAAGTTACTAATAAATTCCAAATTTTCATTATCAATACCAAACACATTTGTGCACTAGTGAGTTCCAGCCAATATATATCTGACTAATATAGATACATATAATTGACAAGAACCTCCCGTTTTATGATTCACAAAACAGAGATGTGTATCAAGGCAATCTTTCTTAATCACTCATGTCAAATCATTTAGACTAAACAGCTTTCCTAAACATGCTCCGCCAGACCATATTTTATCATGGCCTTGGGGGGAAAAAATACCAAAGTAATAATATTGACATTGAGTATACATTTCATATGATTGTGCTAGGTGAAAAAGACACTAGATCTTCTATTACTTTTTTACAAATGGAATCCATACACAATAGAGTTATGCATACCGTGAAAAATCCAGTCTTTACTTGTATATATTAAAAACAAAAAAACAAAAAAATCACATACTCAGCTCAAAAGCTCACCTCATTGGGACATTTTTTTTTGGTAAAAAAACAAATGGTTGGAGAGGAGCGACTGGTGTGTTTTCTCTACCTAATTGTGATTATAATAACACTCTTTCTGCTCCCGGGTTAAGACCCAACGGCCAACACCACAGGTGCTCGCATGCTCACCTCATTGGTACACATCACTATCCAAAGAATACACCATTTCGGTGAAAGTCTTCCAACACAATATTCTTAAAGCAACCCGTGAATCAGTCAGCAATAATAAGCTGTTGAAGTCGCTTTTTTGCACCAACCTTCAAGCTTAACATAATAATGTTTTTGGCTTGAGATACTTGGTCCAGGTGTTCAAAATTCTTTGATGGTGAAAAATGAAGGTGCACGATCTTGATTCAGTCAATTAAGTCGGGCGTAATGGGGTTACATCACAAAACAAAATGTTCATTTCAATTTCGTTTCTGGGTGGAAGTGAATGCAATGAATGGAAACACAAGAAGTCAATGTCCATAGAGACTGAGCAAAAGGTAGTCTAAGCTTAGTATTAAAACAAAGACATAAAAGGGTGTGAATTAAAGCTGGCAAATACATGTTTTTCCTACTAGCTTCCTTGGTTAAATGAATCAGCCACTTGATCGTTGGTTCTTCTTTCCAATTATAATGCAATCGTATGAACATCACGGTTTAATAAGGGTCTGCAAGAAGAATACAAATCCGTAGCCCTTGACCCCACTCCACAAGAATTTTCATTTGTGCAGTGGTAACGCTGTCTGTATTATATATATATATATATATATATATGAAGTCAAAATTGGAAGAAAATCTAATTAGATTCTTAATTTTGCGTCATGTATCTATCTAAATTTTTATTTTTAGAGTCAAGTAAGTTATTGAGTTCAAAATCCTAAGATCCATATTTTTAATCCACAATTCCTAAAAACTTCCAAGTTCTCTCTGTCTCATACCGTTGGTCTCTAAAGAGATTTCTTTTCTTTCCCTTTTTTATTTTATTTATTTATTTATTTATTTATTATTATTATTATTATTTTACCTTCCTCTCTGCTTATCTATAAAGGTTGTCCATCTTCCCATCAAACACAAACACCTAATATTTCTCCACCTCTTACCTCTTTCAAGTGACAAAAGTCTCTAATAAAATACTAAATTCTATTCCATTTTAAATCATAACATGTTACAATTGCTAATAGAATAAGAAATAGTCTCTGAAAACTCAAAACATGAATCAAATCTTTTTACCAAAAGAAGACACTGATTAAACTACTTCAATTCAACCGTACTTCATTTTTTTTTTCAATTTAAAAAAAATAATATTAATAACATTTAACAAATCTCATGCACATGTTGCATGTTAGTTTTTATCAAAGGTCAAATACGATACCTACATTTCCAAGGCACGAAGCTGGAACAGAAATCATTTTGGCAACTTATTTCATAGGAAGAGAAGGATCCTAGCCAGACTTAAAGGGATTCAAGTTAGTATGTCTCTAAGACCCAATGCTTTCTTGGTTGATCTAGAAAGGAAGCTGAGATTTGAAAATGCTGAGGTGGCTAAAATCGAGGAGGAATTCTGGGCTATGAAGGCTCAAATTCTTTGGTTGGTGGAGGGAGATAAAAATACTTCTTTCTATCATACTTCAGTTCTTGTGCGCCGAAAGCGGAATAGAATTATTTGTATGAAGGATAGAATGGGCAATTGGCTAAATGGGGAAATAGAGATTACAGATTTTATCAAGCAAGGTTTCTTGGATCTCTTCACCTCTCAAGTCAAGCCAGCTCTTTCCTGGCTGTATGGGACCCCCCTGTCTGGAATACTCGCCTTAATACAGAAGCTAATCTCATTCTGAATGCTCCAATCATTGACAAGGAGATTTTTTAGGGTCTTTGGGAGCTAAAACCCTTTAAAGCTCCCAACCAGGACGGTTTCCATGCTGGGTTTTTCCAGCGTTTCTGGCTGATTATTGGCAACTCTATGAGAGAGGAGGTTAAAGGGGTTTTCTCTTCAGGGGTAATTCCAGACTATATGAACCAAACCCTCATTACCCTCATTCCTAAATGCAGAAGCCCTGAGTCTTTGTCCAACTACTGACCAATTAGCTTGTGTAATACGATCTACAAGATAGTGACCAAGATCATTGTTAATCGGATTTGTCCCTTTTTGTCTGGTTTAATTTCTCCGCTCCAGGCAACATTTGTCCCAAGAAGGAAGGGCTTGGATAATGCAATTATAGTCCAAGAGTTAATCCACACAATGTCAAAGAACAAGGGCAAAACAGGTGTTATGGCAATTAAGCTTGACTTGGAGAAGGCTTATGATCGCCTTGAATGGAGTTTCATTAGAGATACTTTGAATCTCTTCAACTTCCCTGATCAATTGATTTCTCTAATCATGAGCTACGTCTCCACCACCTTTATCTCCATTTTGTTTAATGGAAGGGCACTGGATGCTTTTCAACCTTCAAGAGGGCTTCGTCAAGATGACCCTCTATCGCCTTACCTTTTTATCTTATGTATGGAAGTCCTTAGGGTGCTGATTGAGGGGAAATGTCGGGAGAATCTTTGGAATCCAATTAAAGCTTCTCAAGGGGGTCCAAGTTTCTCACACGTATTTTTTGCTGATGACCTCATGTTGTTCGCCAAAGCTAACAGGAAAAATTGTGTTGCCATTAAGGATGTTTTGGACTCCTTTTGTGAGATTTCGGGGCAGAAAATTAGTAGTGAGAAGTCTTGTGTCTTTTTCTCTCCCAATGTAGATCAGAATAAAAGGATTGAGCTAGGTGAGGTGCTGGGATTCAAGTCTACCCCCTCCCTTAGAAAATACTTGGGTTTTCCCATTAAACATAAAGGTTCTCCGCAAGATTTTGGTTTTATTTTGGACCATATTTAGTGCAAGTTGGCTGGTTGGAAAGCCAACCTTTTATCTCCTACGGGCAGAGTCATTCTTACTCAACCAGTCACCTCCACAATTCCTAACTATGTGATGCAATGCACAACTCTACCTCCTAAAATTCTTCAGGGAATAGATAAGCTGAACAGAAATTTTATCTAGGGTTCATTTGAGAACAAGAAAAATGTCCATCTCATTGGCTGGAACAAAATCACAAAAGCTAAAAAGGAAGGCGGCCTAAGTATTCAAGCAGCCAAGCCGAAAAATACTGCCCTTCTTGCAAAGCTTAATTGGAGGTTTCACTCGAAAAAATCCTCCTTATGGGTAAGAGTGTTGTCAAACAAGTACCGAGCTCATCGTAGAAGTTTTAGAAGCGCATCAACCCTTACTTCGTGCTCATCTACTTGGGTTGGTCTTAGAAAAGGCGAGGAAGTTTTTTCAAAAGGTTCCAAGTGGATAGCTAGGAAGGATAGCTCCTTTTCTCTCTAGTTTGATAAGTGGCTGAACAAAGGACCTTTAAGAAGTCTGATTTCTGGACCTCTGAACGAAGGTGAAGAGAATCTTAAGGTGATGGATATTGCTAGCTTCCTTGGATGGAGATGGGCAGGATTATCCTTTGATCTCCCTGCCTCTATTCTTTTGGAAAAAAAAGCAACCCCTGTCCCTTTCTCAAACCATAGTGAGGATCGGCTCTCTTGGTTCTCCTCTCCCAGTGGCGAGTTCAAGTTGAAGGATGCATATCGCCTTGCAAGTTTGGTTGGCAACGATACGGGAAATCAGATTTTTAGAGGAGATTGGGTGTGGAAAGTGCAATCCCTTCCAAAGATAAAACATTTTCTCTGGCAATGTTGTCATCAAAGCATACCAGTCTAGGCCATTCTTGCAAAGAGAGGTATGGATGTTTCTTTTCTATGTCCTATATGCAATAATGCTCCTGAAACTATTATTCATACCTTAAGAGACTGCCCCGTGGCACAAAGGTATTGGAACTCCTTTTCTTCACTGATCTAAAGAAGCTTATTTTATGATACTAATGTGGTGGAGTGGCTGAAACTTAACTGTCAAAGCTCCAAGTCCAGCAGCTCTTCGGGTATGGAATGGGGTATTCTCTTTCCTTTCGCTCTTTGGACTATCTGGCTTCACCGCAACAACACTATCTTTGGAAGACCTCATCTCCAAAAAGATTCCAAAATTGGAGCCGTAGCCAAAGCAGCTGAATTTCTACACCTAGGAATTAATGGGAAGCTGATAAGAGCTAAATCAAAAATTCAAGTTCGTTGGCACCATCCTCCTCTTAGCTGGTTCAAGTTGAATACAAATGGATCTTCATTGGGGAACCCCGGTCTGGCTAGCGGAGGTGGTTTAATTCGGAATGATAAAGGAGAATGGGTCAAAGGATTTGCACGAGCTATCGGGTCTACAACAAGTGTTGCTGCAGAACTTTGGGTCCTTCGTGATGGCATTCGCTTGTGTATTACTCTTAAACTTCCAGCGGTTGAAATTGAGCTTGACTCAAAATTGGTTATGGATCTTATGAAGGAACTAGATCATCCTAATGGTATTGATGTTTTGGTGGCTGATTGTAGAAGTTTTTGAAAGATATTCCCCAAGTTATGATTATACATTGTTATAGAAAGGCGAATAAATGTGCTGACGCCCTTGCTAGACGAGGTGCACTCCTTAGTCAAGATTTTATCATTTTTCTTGCCCCCCCCCTTCTGATGTAACTCTCCTGCTCAGCCTTGATTCGGCTGCAATGATGTGCGATCGCTTTGTATCCTTTGTATTTGAGGCCGGTTAGTTTTGTTAATGAAGCTTCCTTTTAACCAAAAAAAAAATACGATACCTACATTAACAAGGTTGTTTTGGGTCCATTTTTTTGGACTCAAAAGTCGATACCTTTTGTTAAGATTAGGCTATCTCTGCGGGGCCAGAGTTATAGGCAAGTGGTTGTTGGGCTCTCATTTTAACAAGGCTACTTGGTGAATGTAAGGTGGGCTTTTAAAGGTTAGTTTGAATTAACTTTTTACAATATTTTTAAAATGCAAATTTTAAGATAGAATTTATTTTTATTAATTTTCAGCAAATAATCTCCCAACAGAAGAAAACTAATACAACACACTAAATTTAGAAGGAAACACAACTCACAACAATTTAGACTCTTACAATATTGGCACAATCCACCAGGTCACACATTCCAATCCTAAGGCACATGTTGTTATAGACAAGATATTCCAGTTGTAATACACTCGGAGTATTTCTAACCATAGCAGCAATATTTCATTCTTTGCTAGCAACAATTCCAGTTCATGGGGGTTGAAAACAATATCAGGACTATGTTAAAAATGATGTGTTACAACTTAATAGATGGTCAAAAAAGTTGTAATCGATCCCCCCCCCCCCCCCCCCCAAAAAAAAAAAAAAAACAAACAGAGACATCTATAATCTATAATATATATAAGACTGAAGCAATTTTATTTTTAGTTGACCTATAATAAAAGATTTTAAAATCTCACAATTTTACAAATTATTATTTTAATAATTATTTTAATTAAATTTAAGTTCCATCCTATATTTAAACTCTCAATTGTCATTTTGGCACATCATGTTTTCTTTAAATAAAAGAAAAAAATCGTTCATCCTTAACAAAAGGAGTACTCCACTAACAAATGCCTATTAATAATCACTATAATTATCAAATAACATATTTAAACAAAAAATAATTATTATGTTGATTGTTATGTCCATAACATTTTCACAATACTAACACAACAAATACTATGAGTCATTCAAAAAAAAAAAAAAAACACTAAAACTACTATGTGCCAAGTTGTTATTTTCAAATGTAGAATCAGATTAGAACTAATAACAACCGCCACCTAAGATTTGTTGTAAAAATATCGTGGACTTAGCCGATTAATGAACTTTTATGCGCATTTAACTTTAAAGGCCTCCAAAATTAGCTTTCAATTTCATATGATCTATCACCTATACCTGTGGCGAAGTATCCTCCTCTCCATGCCTGGTTCCATAATCAGGCATTGCACCTAGCTGCTTTTCTCTTTTGCCATCTCTTCCTTCCTTTCACCTTCACCTTCACCTTCACCATCAAAGTTTTTTCCTTATGGGTTGCTTGTCTTTGGATTTTCTCTGAAAAAGAAAAAGAAGAGAGAATGTTGCAGAGAGCAGCAAGCAATGCATATTCATGGTGGTGGGCTAGCCACATCAGGACAAAGCAGTCAAAATGGCTGGACCAAAACCTCCGAGGTATTTACAATGCATGTTTGGTTTTTATTAATTAATACCAATCTGGGGGTTTCTCGGTTCTTTTTTTGATGGGGGGGTATTTCTTAGTTCTTATATTAACACATTATTTCAATGTAGAACATTGCACTTTTACGTTGGTTTGGTTTGACTCTTATTTGGTTCTGCCTTTGCACTTCGAGTCTATTTTTATTTTCTCAACTTATCTTTTTAACCGTGTTAGAAAATGGTTGACTACATGCGTAAATTATACTTTCCTCTCACATAAATGTGGGTTCATCTTTACGAAAGAGGAATGCGTTATACACTGCATGCATTGAATAATTTTACATAAACTTTCATGGAATTACGTTCATTTGTTCTTCACTGGTATCCATTTATATAGATTTCATTGATCCATTTTCTGAAAGCCTACACCTAGAACATTGTAACTCAAAGGATCACCATGACATAATAATTTAAGATCAATTATAACTTGAAATTGGCATGAAAAATATAATATATAGTTGTCTATAATGTTAACTGCGATCTGCAATACCTTCAGGTTCGTACGGTGGTACCATTATCATTCAAAGGGATATAAACATTTCTTCTAAACTTATTTTTGCTTTTGTAAGAAAGATTGTTGAATGGTTTCATTGCTTTCAAATTTGTCTTTGAATTTCCAAATTGGGTAATGCAGATTTTACTTTAATAAGAACGGTTACACATTTATATTTTGAGAGACTATTGTAACCACTAGCTATTGACATGCATTTTCAAATTAACAGATATGGAGGAGAGGGTGAAAAACACTCTCAAAATCATTGACCAGCAAGGGGACTCCTTTGCACAGAGGGCAGAAATGTACTACAGGAAGAGGCCGGAACTTGTAAGCTTCGTGGAAGAATCATTTCGGGCATACCGGGCTTTGGCAGAGAGATATGATCACCTATCAACAGAGCTACAGAGTGCCAACCGCACCATTGCCACAGTTTTTCCTGAGCGGGTTGAGTATGCAATAGGTGATGATGAAGAAGAAGAAGAAGAAGAAGAAGAAGAAGAAAATCTCCCTGGAACATCCACTTCTTTTAATGATCCAAACAATTTGGACAAGGTTCATGAGGCTGTCCCTAATTCAAGTATCCCAAAAGTTCCCAAGCTTCCAACTAAAGATTTCAGGAGCCTATCTATGTCTATCTCAAGGAAAGGTCCACCCAAGAGGACCTCTAGTTCTGCTAAAGCTGCTGGTATTCAAACTTCAGGACTAAGCAAAGCTGAGGCATTAAAAGAGATCGATAAGCTTCAGAAAGAAATTTTGGCACTACAAACTGAAATGGAATTTGCACAAAGGTTGTATGAACGTGGATATGAAAAGTACTGGGAATTTGAAAACCAAATCACTGAAACACATAAAAGAGTTTGCAGCTTACAAGATGAGTTTGGCATAAACAATGTTATTGAAGATGATGAAGCGCGAAGTTTGATGGCTACCAGGGCTCTAAAATCATGCCAACAGACTTTAGTTGTGTTGCAAGAGAAACATGAGAAATCAGTGGAGGATGCAAACGCAGAGCACCAAAGGATTAAGAAAGCCCATGAGAAGTTTGGGACCCTTAAAGGTGAAATTCTTTCGAAACAAATGAAATGGCAGGAGAGCATGAGACCTGAATTGAAGGACTTAGACCAAGAGATAATTGATGAGGAACAAGAGAGACATGATATTCTTTCAAAACAAACAAATTGGCAGGAGAGCATGAGACCAGAATTAAAGGACTTAGAACAAGAGAAACATGATAAGCTTGTGAAACTAGCTGATGTGAATTCAAAAACCTCTCTCACTGTGATGGAACTGGCAGAGAATATTGATCAACTTGTAACTCATGTTGTTGCTCTTGAAACTTCTGTCTCTTCTCAGGTTGTTTTGGTGAATAGACTAAGGTCAGAAACAGATGAACTTCATGCACACATTAGAAGCTTGGAAGAGGCCAAGAAGACTTTGATGCAAAGTTCGGACATAATGAGTAACAGGATAAAAGAGTTAGAGGAGGAGGTGCTGAGAATGAAAAATCAGATCCAATGTTTGACAGACCAAAATAATAACCTCCAAACACATTCCACAGAAGCAAGTTGTAACCTTGATCGTCTTTCTGGGAACTTGCAGAGTGTGAAGCAGGATGAGGAGGTTGAGGATACAGTCAGAGTCGAGGAAGTGAGAGCTGCTCCTGATGCCAAAGCAGAAGAGAACTTGGATGAAGAAAGTGATAAGATGGCTCCTTATGGATCAACTATCTCAAAGGATGTGATGGCAGAAAAGGCAGAGAAGATTGATGATGACACTCTAGCACTCAATAATTCCATTGAATTTGAAGGAGAAAACCAGCCTAACTCAAGCAATGACCTCAGTTTGATGCCTGAAAAAGAAAAAACTCAAGAAAGTGATAAGATGGCTCCTTATGAATCAATTATCTCAAAGGATGTGATGGAAGAAAAGGTAGAGAAGAATGATGATGACACTCTAGCACTCAATAATTCCATTGGAGTTGAAGGAGAAAACCAGCCAAACTCAAGCAATGACCTCAGTTTGATGCCTGGTGATAAGATGGCCCCTTATGAATCAATTATCTCAAAGGATTTGATGGCAGAAAAGGTAGAGAAGAATGATGATGACACTCTAGCACTCAATAATTCCAGTGAAGTTGAAGGAGAAAACCAACCTAACTCAAGCAATGACCTCAGTTTGATGCCTGAAAAAGAAAAAACTCAAGAAAGTGATATGATGGCAGAAAAGGTAGAGAAGAATGATGATGACACTCTAGCACTCAATAATTCCATTGAAGTTGAAAGAGAAAACCAGCCTAACTCAAGCAATGACCTCAGTTTGATGCCTGAAAAAGGAAAAACTCAGGAACCAATACAGCAGGAAAAAGATGAGAAGCAAGATTTGCCTGAGACGGTAGATGGGAATCTTGTCGTTAAGCCACATGATTCAGAGGCCAAGGAGGAAGAAGATCAACCAATCTGGAAATCATTTTTTGTAAAGGGGTTAGAGGACAGAGAAAAGATTCTGCTAGAGGAGTTAACTACAGTTCTTACTAATTATAAGTCAGTAAGGAGCACGCTCAATGAAGTGGAGCAGAAAAACCGGGATAGCATCTTTGAACTGGCAATGCAGGTAAGAGAAATGAAGAGTGCTATTACCTCGAAAGATGAGGTGATCCAATCTTTACAACAGAAATTAGGCCGCCCAACAGTAGGTCCTTACACTACACCAGAAAATAAATACATACAACAGCCACAGGACATGCCTCAAACATCTCTGGGCCCCCAGGTCCGTTCGGACCAATATTTACTTGCTGATTTCTTTGGTGAACTATATCCTAATTCCACAGAAACAGATGAAAAATCACATGGAAACTTGAAATTATTACTAGAGAATGACAAAAATAAGATGAGAAGGCTAAATCACATAACGAAACAAAATGCTACATTAGCTATTCAAGAAAAAATTCGTTCAGACATTGATGATCTGTTGGAGGAAAACCTGGAATTCTGGTTGAGGATTAGCTCTTCAGTTCAGCAGTTACAAAAGTTCCAATCTTCAATCCAAGATTTGCGTGAAGAGTACCAGAAACTAAAAAATAAACAGCATGAAGGAAGTGGTAAAAAACATTCTTTACAATCAGATGCCAGACCAATATATAGACACCTGAGAGAGATACAAACTGAATTATCATTATGGTTGGAACATAATGCGGTACTGAAAGATGACCTACAGAATAGATTCTCATCCTTATGCATCATTCAAGCTGAGATATCAACAATATCCAATACAGATTCCAAAGCAGATAAGACAGATCTTTGTAAATATCAGGCTGCAAAGTTTCAAGGTGAGATCCTCAACATGAAACAGGAGAACAATAAGATTTTTGAGGAACTTCATGCAGGGCTCAATCGTGTGAAATCACTGAAGGTTGATGTTGAGAAGATGCTGACACAACTGGATGAGGAACTTGGGTTAAAGAAGTACTTAACAAATCGGGCTCGAATTCCCTTGAGGTCTTTCTTATTTGGGGTGAAGTCAAAGAAGCAAAAGCCATCAATCTTCTCATGTGTGACTCCAGCATTGCAGAAACAATACAGTGATATGGCAGCTGGACTTACAAAGTAGATTAGCCTTTCTCTACTTTTCTTTGTTTTATTCACTTTTTAGTGTATCAAGAATCATTGTCTGGAATCTTTTCTCTTCACTCTGATTGTCTTAGATAACCTTTGCAGATAGAAATTGAAGAGAGGTTATTGTTGCCTTACATTGTGTTTGTTGTATAAATAGATGATTTAATAGGGATCATCCCCCTTTATTTCAATCTTCATTTCTCGTATTTCATTTCAGTGAAACAAAAAACTTTTCATGTCTTTATTTCTGTATGGTAATGCATTTATCTTCCCATGGATTTCCACACACATATATATTCGTACAAGAAAGCCGTAAATATGCATTTGGTAAATTCAAGTCTGCTAATACTGGCCAAAACCCTTCTAAATTAATGGCATTACTTGGTTCTTTCTATGGGAAGAAATTGGATTCAAAACCTTCTCCACAACTCATTGTATGTACACAAGCAGGCACACACAAAATTATGGTAATACCGTGGCCTAGAGTTGTTCATAGGAACCAAGATCAAGTACATGGTCATCCAAAGAGGATAAATTAAAGCTGGGATCTTCTGCAATTATATTTCTTAATTACTTGAAATCTCAGGAAAAAAATCCTGAACATCCAACTAAAGTGCCTCAGTTTCAAGAATTATGCAAAAGAGAGCTGGACTCAATTGGAGGGTCATATAATGGACATAAATGAATGTACACAGGTGTTCAAACATGCCCTAATCTATCTATCTGCTTACACAGGTGTTCTAACAGTAAATGCCACATAACAGGTTAACTTCATTGTAATCCTAATCTATCTACTAAAGGGGGTCTTCATAAACATAGAATCTTTAAGGTGAGAATCAATTGCACATATTTGAATCATCCATGCAGTGGACTTTACTACTGTGCATAAATATATGGCACCAGAGATTTTATTTTTCTTTTATATAATTTTATTTTTTGGTTATTAAGTAAAGGTTAGAAAATGTGTCACTATAGTAGTTTTTTTTTTTTTTTTTTTTCTTTGAGATACTCTAGTAGCATGTAAATCATTTAAAGATGAAGACAAAAAATATTCACATATCTAAAAAATCCCAAAAAGAAAAGGCAAACCATCATAAGTCTTAATTCACAAAAACAGAAATTTTAAAGATGAGATGGCAAGTTTAATCCCACTCAGGGAATGCATAATATTTATGGCACCAAAGAATCAGAATTCAATATAATCATAGGTTAAGTATATCTTTCTTTATTTCTGCGTACACCACATTCAGGCATTAAAAAAAAAAAAATAATAATAATTGCATTGCTCTAGTGCCTATAAAATAGCTGTCCTTGGATATTAACACCTTCACAACCTTGAAGTGCAACCCACTTGACGCCTAACAAAGAGGAAAGAGACACCATAGTTCCCTAGCAATGTAGCAAAGAAGAAACAGATGGTCAACTGCCTTCTGGCTTGATGGCACCCTGCTCTCGTTTGTCCAGGATGAAGGTTGTTTTAACGGTCTAAATTTCAGGTTTTATCTAAGGTTGTGTTTGGATGACAACATTTGGATTTGGATTTGAAATACATTTTAATTAGCTACTTTCATTACTAGCTTCCTTCTGCTCAGTCTCATCCGTGCATACCATATGTGGACAATTTCTGCTCTTTTTCTTTTTCTTTTCTTCAAGACATTAATAACACCCTTCTCTCTCTCTCTCTCTCTCTCTCTTTATATATATATATATATATATATATATATATATATAGGGAAACTATCATAATAACACATTTTAGCATAATATTACAAAGATGCTTCATCTTATCATTTAATTTCCATATTCTTTAACATTTAGATTTACACTAACACGATTTTCCCAAAACAATTCAAAATAGAACCCAACAAAATCCTGTTAGAGTAATTTGCACAAGTTACTTAACCTTCTCCCCTTCAATCTCATTGCCAGCCTCAATTTTAATTACAACCTCCTGCTTTTCACCACATTCATCTTCTATCATACTTGGCAAATTTGCCCGTTTCTCATTTGCACTTTGATTCTCAGAGTTCACCTCAGGGGCAGATTGATTGTCACCTCTAACGGGTGAACTCATCATCTCGTTTTCATTTGCATTTTGTCTAGTTTCAGCCTGGTCATCAACAACAGTTCCTTCAGCACTATCATCTGTCTTCTTGTTCAAAGAACTATTAGGATTCTTAACATCAGTCATTTGTATTTTAGACACTGTTTCAGTGTCTGATGACGGTGCTTTATCTTCTTGGACTTTCTCTTTGGGTGCATTGCCTGATGCAGAAGCTTTGATCTCTTCTGCAGTCTTAACCTCCTGTTTTGGCAGAACTTCAGAGGGCAGAGTAGAGCTAACAATGTTAGTCTGTTCAGATGACATCTTCAATGATGTGGCAAAGGTGGGTGGACTATGCTGAATGGTTGGTGAGACAGCCTTTACTGAACCAGAATGCGAAGCAGTAGGTATGACTGTGACAGCAGGATGGGAGGAAGATGATGCAGCTTCAAGGCCAGTGCCAACATAACGTACATTGGTTTGAGTTTCTATTTGAGTTGACACACCACGAGGCATGGGCAATTTTGTTGAAGAAACACCAGTGGGTTTGATATGGACAGCATTCTTTGCCTGTGTAGCCTTGATAAATGATGCAACATCTGATGGAGAAGCAATTCGTGCACCAGCAGCAACTGCAGTTTCTCTTAACGCAGAATCTGAACAAATACCAGGCTTTGTTAAAGGCTTTTTTGCAGATAATCGAGATTTTTCTGTGGAACCCAATGATCCCACAGGAGATGATTTTTTAGGGACAGGACCCTGTTGAGACTGGCCTTTGGCTTGTAGTGTGCTGCTGCCAATCTTAACAGCTTCAGCAGTTGTAGTTGGAAGAACAGAGTTACTGGTTGTATTTGTGCCAGCTGATCCAAATTCAAAGGATCGTCCATATTTAGAAAAGGAAAGTACCAAAAACTAATTGCATTAGAAACATCATAAACCAAAAAATAGTACGCAATCAATCATGTAACGGAAAATAACCATTCATACAAATTTAAGACAACTTTGTAAATTGCTTTCAGCTAAAGTATAGAAGTTTAAAGCTTAAAGAAACACACATCATTTATCTTATCTTCTCAGGGAAATTCATTTTGCCTTGTCAAAATTATATCCAATCTGTCTTACAGAAAAATTTAATAATTCTGTAGGAAAGTATATACTTTCTGTATTAGTAAAGACCAAACATAGCATTGGATTATTGGAGAAAATCATGGGATTGGAATAAATCAAGAAATTGAATGCTAAAAATTTCATACAATTCAATTTTCTCCATATATATATATATATATATATATAGAGAGAGAGAGAGAGAGAGAATATAAGATCTCCACATGATCAAACACTACTAAGCATTTGACCCAGCAGGCTAGCAACAAAGAAGATTCAAAACATTGGCCTGAACTACACATAGAACGCTATGATGAGAAAATAGCATCAGCTTTGGTTGAACTTCCACCACAACTTCAGGGATAAACAAATAAACAGCTTATGGAGGTTATCAAACAAGCATGTCCCCCATGAAAGAGGTGATTCACCCACCAAGTAGTTGAGATTCATAATAAACCGTGAATGTAACATCTCTTCATCTTGAAAATACATCCAATAAGAGTGGAACAGACTGATTAATCAGGCAGTAATAGAATTTAATAAATTGTTTGCCAGGTATTTCAATAAAGTCAAATAGATCAAAATGGAGAAGAGATTACCAGGGCGAGCTGCTGTTAGGCTTTTAACAGGCATGAGGGCTAGGGAGATTGCATGATGAGCTGCCCGCCGTTCCTCAGAAAGTTGAGAGCCAGAGGGATTGGTTCCCACATTCAAGTTGCCACGTCGCTTCCTAATAATGGCCCACCTCTGCTTATGTAAGAAAAGCCCAAAACAATCAATATTAGGAAGAAAAGAAAAACCATGAGGTTAAATTTTCAGTTTTTCACCAGCATGACCTACATTGTATCACATGTTCAGAAAAAAAAAAATTTAAGTCATCCAAAATACGCCCTTAATTTCAAAATGATTTATTTTAGTTCATTCTGCGTACAAAATACTGTCTCAGTTTACTTCTTTTATTTCCTTTATGGAACATATATGAAGTGAGATGCAGAATAGGAGACCATAATTCATATAGAGGAAGTATGTTACTTTAATAAGGCAAAAACTAAACAGCACCATGTGAACTAAAAAAAGACTTTTCAAGATGTTAAAAAGGTTTATGGCCCTAAATTGTAAAATCAAGTGATTCACAGTTCATGTAGTTTACTAGAAAATGATATTTACAGAAAGCAAGAACCACTGTAAATGCATCTCACTGCAGTAGAATGCTTAATTAGTCTGTCTAATAGATGGTACATCTGAGTGATTTCTTAGAGATGAGTCAGCTATCATCCATCCCACAGCCTAAGTGGTTCAACTAGAATATGAAGCTGAATTTCTTGATCAATCACAGATGGGATCCAGTGACTCTAAACACTTTTTTTTTTTTTTTAAATTATAATTATCCATAAGGAAACGGCTTTAACCTAGAAAGTTTCTATTAACTATTAATCAAATGCTTACTAATGAAACAACCAAGTAAAGTTTAACGTGTTGATTGACAGAAGGAAAATAACCTGAGATAGCTGTGTAGCAGTCCTATCACCCTTGAAGTCTCCCCTTAAAATATTTGCCCAATTTCCTTCACCACATTTCTGCACAGCAGCAATCAGTTCCAGATCCTCATCCTCTGACCATGGTTTTCTTTTCCTTCGAAAAGGCATGCTGCCATTTGCCGATCCATTTGCATCCAGTAATTCATGAGGTGCAGCAGCTGAAGGAAGGGACTGTTTCTGAACAGACACAGGAACAGTAATGATCATCCCTTGCATTGAACAAGTGGCTTCTGAATTTTCAGAAGGAGAAGCCCTTGATGAAGAGCCACTAGGTATATTTATGGTTAATGGAGCCTCAACTATTGAGCTGGTTGGGATAATAGTGTCACTTGGTAATCCAGAAGCAATTAGTACCTGAACAAAGCAAACATTCTCATAAAATAAGCAGGAGAAAATGAAGATCTATAAATCAGTTAAATCAACAAATAATTCAAGCACCATCATTGTTCAGACATATCAAACCCCTATCAGATGTGAAAACATGACCTGCCAGCGAAAACAAGAATCTAAACGACTGAACAGATATTTGATGGCATGAATGCTCCAGAAGTTAATCAAAATGGATAAAAGCTGAACGCATATACAACTGGGATAAAACCAGAATCAATAAAATGCAAACAATCAAAATGTCATTTTATTTAGAAAAAAAATGTCAAAATGTCATGAATATCTAATCAAGCCATTTTGATGCAAAACCTCAGCTGTCCCACCCATTTATAGAAGAACACAATCAAGATGTATTACTATCTACAAATGGTAAATTGTACACAGTGGAATTTCGGAGTGGATTGGTCAGGGGGAGGGACGGCACATGCTTCTTCGCCCTAATTGATGTCACATACCCAAGTCTTTAGCCACAATTTTTATTCTCAATGCTAAAAACCAATTTTAAAACTTCCTCTGTGGAATATATACAGTTCAGAATCAGCAAGTTGCTAGCAGTTTATGGAATCCTACTTGTGCCAGAACATATATCATGGGACAGCCTCTTTTTTTTCCAATCATCAATCTTCTAAGTGATTCTAAACGGTAATAATTCATGAAGTCAAAGCTTTCTAATTACTTGTATATGCTTACACATGTCTAGATTGGATTCTAGATCTTTTTGTCAGCAAAGCATAATTGTAAGCTTATCTGACGTAGGACAAGGGGAACAGGGTTTAATAGGGCTTTAGGAATGAAACAAAGGTGAAAATCAAGATTTTGGTTGCAGTGAACAGTGTTGTGAATAGTAACATGAACAGTAAATAAAAAATAAATTCCTAAGAATTACTCCTAGGATTCCTTGACACAAACCGTAACACGCTTATAGCTCTAAAGTCTAAAAATATTAATAATCTCCCCCTCAATAGAAAATGCCACAACTCTTTAAATAGAAGACTAAACATAATCCTAGTAGAACTAGAATTTCTTAAAAACCTAATAAAACTTGGACTTGGACTCCTTGGGCTATAATACTAAAGCCAAATTAAATAACTAAACTTAAATAAAACCCAATGGACTAATAACACAGCCCATTCCAGAAAACATAAAATTACTAAAATACCCCTAACACTTAAAACTAATTAAAAGTCTTAGGACGCATTTTATATGTCTTCAATGGTTGCTGCTATGGTCCTCCATCATTATCTGATCCAGGTCCGTTAAGAAGTTTAACACTATACTAGGTTTCTTGATGAATTCTTGAATAAGGGTTGATGTTTAAGAGTTTAGGTTAGGAAAGAATGAATGTTGATGGCTGTTTTGGGGCTGAAACAGGGGATAAACAGAAAATAACATAAATAAATCACTAGACAATCACACCTAGGCTCCATTTATAACTTACACTATCTCCCCATAAGTTGTCAACTAAAAATCTCAAAATCTCAAATTTGCCCCAAAAAAAAAGTACACCTAGTTAGGCCAAGGGCTTGAAGACAAAGCATAAGAATTTTTAATGACCCCAATCACACTTCTCATTCCAATACATGCATGGCATGGCATATAAATGAGGCAAAATCATACCCACAAGCCCATTGGTTTACGTTTTCAACTGCGTTGCACTCCTGCAGAACAGTAGCTTGCCACTCATTCTCATTCCATTCACTATTTTCCTATAAAGAACACAAGGAAATATCAGATATCTGAGGCTTAAGGGCTATGACTTCATTGATTGGTGTATTATGGGTCAGTGTTGAGGAGAGATAGTGGATCACTTGTTGTTACATTGTGGAAAGGATTATCGGCTGTGGTGCTTTGTCTATAGAATCTTTGGGATTTCATGGGTCCCCTCTGGTAGTGTCAGATCTTTTTAGCTGGTGGAATTGGTTGGGGAAGCGTTCATCTCACATTTGGAATTTAGTTTCATTGTGTCTGATGTGGTGTATTTGGAGGGAATGCAATTGGCGAACATTTGAGGATCTGGATAGATCCGATGACCAAATGCTCACTCTTTTTTTTAGTTCCCTTTTTTATTGGGCTAAGGCTTGGGGACTCACATCTAGTGATTCTCTTCCGTTTTTCCTTAGCTCTCTTCTTCTTTGTTCTTAGTGTTCTTCTTCTCTTATGTTTGTACTTTTCTTTCTTTTCTTGTACGTTTGATATGCTAGTGCTTCTTTGCATTTAGCAGTTTATTGAATGTACATATTTCTTACCTATCAAAAAAAATCCTAGGTCTTCCTAAGCATCACACCTAGGGTTCCTTGGCATCACACCTTGGAGAAGTTTGCATCACACAAACAAAGCTTAAAAATAAGCTGCTGAATTTTATTAATCAATCACAATATTCTCCATAACATGACCATAAAAGAGCCTTTATATAGAGGCTATAGTTATCATTTTCCTAGTAGGACTTGGACTCTAAATAACCTATTCCTAGAATGAAAATAGGAATACTAATAATAATTAAATAAAAGACTTAATAATACGCAAACATTAAATAAGACTCATGGGCCTTTGGTACGGCCAAGGACAGCCCATACCCGATTTCTGAAAATTACCAAATTGCCCTTATTCTAATAGAACTTAATTAAAACTGATCCAGCAGCTTCTCAACCTAAAAGACTTAATACTAATAACTAAAATGACCTATCAAAGGTGCTAAGAAGGTCCGAGATCAAAACTAGACCACAATTCTTGAATCTTTGTATATTTAATCTTCTTTTTCCTTGAGCTCTTCCTTGTCTTCATCATATCGGTGGATCATTTATTGATTCATTGTGAGAAGGCTAATCACTTGTGGCATTTTGTCTTTAGATCTTTTGGGGTCTCTTGGGTCTTACTAAGAACGGAACCAGATCTCCTTTTTGGTTGGATGAATTGGTTGGGGAAGCTCGGAAGCGCAATAAACGCATGTCTGAGGATGTGGAAAGCTTGGGAGACCACCTGCTTGCTTCATTTATTGGTTCTATGTTTGATTGATCTCAGGTTTGGGGGCTCACATCTAGTGATTCCCTTCCATTTGACTACTCATGAAGTAGTTTTTCAAATAAATTTTCTTCTTACTTATCAAAAAAAAAAAAAAAAGTATAATTCTAAGCAAACTGGCAGGGCTATTTGGCCATCCAGTAAAGTAAAAAACAGAAATAGTCAATTCATCAAGCAAAACCTATTTCATTAAAAGTATTTACCAAGAAAATCAAAATAATGAAAACACATCAGTCATTTAGTAGCAATTTATTCACTTACCTTCACACATGCTGCAGCCTCTGTTGAAGATTCACAGCTAACAGGGGGATATGCTTCCACTTCAGATTCCAAATCACTATCATCATCCTGCAAGCCAATGTTAACAAAGGTGTTATATGAAAAATATATCTATCTTAAGTATAACTGTGGGCATGTGAGGAAAAGTTTATTTTTTAGACAAAAGACAAAGTATAGCTTGCAATTTGGTGGGCCGAAAGTTCTGTCTCACAAGAGGTGTACATTTTAATTTATATAAATCTGAGAAAGTTTGAAGATGATAACGTATTTATGCACAGTACAAGTATTTCATTCTATTATGATAGGACCAGAAATAAGTACCATTTCACTAAAGAAGTGAGTGTGCAAGAAGCTAATAAATTTTTACTTCAAGCTCGCAAGATAACTTGGCTATATTTTTAATGTATTCATAATTAAACTTAAAAGAATGTTCTATGGAATGCCAAAACCTGTTCCAATAGGATTAATCACTATCATCACATAAAGAGTTCAGTTGCTTCCATCCAAAGACCAGGAGAAAAAATGACCAACACAAACACATTTTCAATGTTATGCTTAGTCTTATAATTACAAGACTCCACACTGTGTTGCCAAAACATTTAGGCTGTCAAATATTCATTGCCAGGCCAAAATCTTAGTTGGCAATCTTTTACTTGCTAGCCAAAAAAAAACACAAACTAGGGTCATTCAACATTTTCTAAAATACCACCCTGTAGAACCCAGATAATTTCCCCAATCCTTATAACACATTACATATTTAGCACCTCTCCCATGTGCCTAAATGTGCTTCAAATTCAACTATTTACTATCAAACCATCGAATACCAAAACTTCAATACTAGCCATCATATTAACCTTCTCACAAACCCCATCATATGCATTAGGTAAGACCTTTTCTTTTTTTTAACATATTTCAGCATTCAACTATAGTTTCATATTATCCATTCATTTTGAAATAAGGTGGATCGGATTTTGTCACATCATCAAAATTTTAATAAATACCAAAACAATATTAGTTAATGTTTATTCCATGGTAAAATCTAATCTACTCATTTCAAAAAGAATGATGTTAAGGATATTATAAATTTTACTACATAAGGCTTACAAACTAATGTGTTATCAATCATAAAAACTAATTCAAACATTTATTTATTATTTATTACTTTTTGCGATTGATGATACATCACTTTGTTATAAACTTATGTAGTAAAATTTGTAGTATACTAGTAACCCTGGCATCACTCTTTACATTTTTTTTCTTTTAAATATTCAAAATGGATGAAAAGGATTTTAGTAACTCTATAGTGTATCTCCTAAAAACTCTAGAAAATGCTAGAACCACAATAAATTTCACTATTGATGTGAGAAGAATATGATTGATGTGAAAATGCTACTTAAAAAAAAAAAATTTTGACAACTTTTTTCACAACAATTGAGTTGACAAACTTTTACTAATCTAGAGCCACCATTGGCATCATTTTTTTCACAAAAAATTATAAGACGACATAAAATGACACAACTTGTACCACATGCGGCAGACTAGGAGTGGCAGAGAAAAAGTTGTGGGTTCAGGAAAAAGTGTAAGATAGTTGTGGAAAAAGTATTTTGTGGAAAAAGTTGTGACACGTAAACTTAGAACTACTCTTTTTTCACCTGCCACTAACAACCTGCCAGGGTGTGAAGTTTTTTGAGAAATTTTGTGTGTACATAGACACCCTGGATTCCAATACAGTTGGACACTTGGATACCGAAAAAAAAAACTAATAAAAGTGGCAGAGTGACTGACCAGAGGCTGAGCTCCATGATCGAATTTATGAAGCAAAGTATGGTGATAAGCTAAATGGCGCCATAGCATCTGGTACTCTCTAGCATCAGAAATCCCAGTGGAAGTATTCCTCACCAACGCATTCCAATCCATATTCACCTCCGCACTGTGCGTCACTTCTTGAAGCAAAGCCAGCACCGTCGTCGCCGAGTACCTGCCCAAACTCGGAAACCCAAACCCAAATACTTCACAATCCAATTAACAAAAACTGAAATTGAAAGAGAGAGAGAGAGAGAGAGAAATGGAGGAACCTCTGGAGGAGAGAGGAAATATCGTCTTCGCTGATGAAGCTTTTCTTTTGCTTTTTGGTTTTCTCAGTCATTGTTGTTGTTGTTGTTGCTTTTTTTGAGCTATGGAGAAACCCTAGAAATGGAATTGAGAGAGAAAGAAAGAGAGCGAGTGTGTGGTCGGAAGAGAAAGGAAGAGAAGGGAGAGACCGCTGTAGAGAGCGTGGAAGAGACGCGCGCGCCCTTGTGAAGGTGATTTTATGGTTGCCAGAGAAAATTTGATTCTTCTTTGGTGGTACGGGAAATAGTGGAGCCGTGATAGGGAAACAGAGATAATGACTGTAGTGCCCCTGGTCTTTTTTTTTTTTTTTTTTGGGGAGAAGATATAATTTAAGGGTAATTACATATAACTTAACATGTAATTTTAGCGAAAAATTACTTTGCCTATCCGTGGTTTAAAAAGTATCACTTAATCCACCTGTGATATGTTTCCGTCAATCTCTGTAACCCACCTCAAGCCCAACCGTTACAAAAACACCTCTTAACCCCAAAGCACAACATAACGCAACCTGTGGTGAGATCACTCTGTTTTTCATGGTTTTGAGTGTCTGGAGAGGGAGAAAACACAAGTTTTGCAACATCAAAGTTAGGAAAGATAGTTTTGGTAAAGAAAATCAAGGTATTTGTGTTTGTTCTTGATTTAGGGTTTCAGATTTTGTTCAAGTGCCAACTTTCTGTGTGAAACTCTAAATTTGTACTTCTCAGGAATCGTGTTTTGTTGATATGTCTTCGTCAAGTGGTAATTTCTCGGGTTCATGTGGGCATATGTGCAATGAGCTCCAAAGTAATCATAGGAATTACAATTGTAGGAAAATATATCACTCCTTGCTTTCCTAGTTGCTTTGATTCCCATTTAGTGATGCATTCTTGTAATACTTTGTGAAATATATAACATGAACGATTTATATAACCACATGAATTCAAGTAGCCAAGTCCTACTCCTAGCTATTGAATTAATACTGAGCTCTTAAATTTCTTTTCTCCTTTCTCCTATCTGCTCTGATTATGGGGTCTCAAAAGTTTGTGGGTTTAGAGGGTCTTTCATTGTGCTTTTAGTTTGTGGGGTGTATGGAAAACTATGTTGTTTTTGTGAATTTTGAGATTCACAGGTTAATTATGTTGTTTGGTTCGTTTTTTGGATCGGGGTTTTAATTTTAGCTTGTATTTTTTTTTGTAAATGTTGACTTAGCTTGGGAAGATACCTGTACAACAGTCTCTAATTTTGGGGTTCCTGGTTAGTTTGGTTTTGTGAAGGGGTTTAAGATTTTTGGGTTTTATTTTGAGGGTTATAAGATGGTGAATTTGATTTTGATTATCATGGTAATGGTGATTTATGAGTAGTAGAACAGTGAAGATTGGTACAGAAGATACTAATAAAGTTATGTCTCTAGTCATGGAAGTTCTAGTTTTTTGGGGTATATTCTTCATGTTCAAGATCTATGTGAATTGAGAGAGAGACCAATACCACTTTTTGATCTTGTTTCTCTTGCATTTTTATGCTATTTTTTGTTTTGGGAGGAGAGACATAAAATTTGAGCAAAAATACCTATTTATCCCTGATTTTAACAGAGGTGGGTTACGGAAAACAAACGGAACATACTACAGGTGGGTTAAGTTATACTTTTCAAACCACAGTTAGACAAAGTGATTTTCGTCCAAACTACCGATGGGTTTAGTTTAATTACCCCTATAATTTAAGGTAAATTTCATTAAAATACGTTGAGAATTAGGTTAATATCAATTAGGTCTACAATTTTTTAAAACTAGTAAATTTGATTCTTAAAGCCAACTTAATCTCTCAAACAATTGAGAAAAATGACTAACCATTCTAATAGTGTTTTAGGGTCAAAGTTGGATTTAGGAGCTAATTTGATCAATTTTAAAAAGTCTTGGACGGATTAATATTAACCCAAATCTTAAGATATATTAATGGAATTTACCATATATTTTATCCATAAAACCATTATTAAGCCCATTTCTATTATTATTTTCGTTATTCTAGAGAGTAATGAAGTTAAAAAATAAATAAATAAATAAATAAATAAATAAATAAGGAAGACGAAGAAGAAGAAGAAGGAAACTAGTGATAAAATCATGCTACAAATAAGTAATTAGTTTCCATTTATTTTTTAATCATTTTCTCACTCTAACTTAAATTTTTTTCTTTTTTTTTTCTTCTAAAAAAATTGTTCTTTTTAAATTGAGTTCTCTCTCTACCCTTTTCAATAATTGCCAAATTAATTCCCTTAACAAGTCTCAAGTGAAACACATGGTTTAATCAATTATTTCCCGCTTTTTTTTTTTTTTGGTACCTTGTTTATCACAGTTTGTATTTTTAATCACAGGTTTTTTAGCAAAACTAAACCTTTTATTAAATTATTTATTTCATTTTCACTTCGCTAATTAATCCAAGGTTTTTTTTTTTTTTTTTTTTTTTTGAGAAAGTTTAATCCAAGGTGATTGTGTAGTTTTCTGAGGTTTTTTTTTTTTTTTTTGAAACTTTAGTTTTCTTAGAATTTAACTATTTATGTATAATTTACTTTTACTAATATTTTAAAGAAAGCATCCTTTAATAGAATATTAAATGCGTATATTAATTTGTTAGGTTGGAGAACAGAGAAGGTTGAAAATACTAGTCCACCAAACTACAGAATAATTTATCCTTAAAATACTCCAATAATTGATAATAATTGCCTACTTTGAAACAATAAAGTAATAAACTGATAAAGCACTTCTATTTTTTTGAGTAGTATATAAATATACCGATTACCAAGAAAGAAAACAAAACCAAATGTGCAATTTGGACCATGTGGTTTTATATTGACAATGAGAAAACATTAAAAGAAAGAAAACAAGAGTCTTGGAAATAAACATCCCATTGGAGATCGCGGGTGTTTGAGCTATTGGATAAAACAGTCATTGAGATGTCATGTTTTTTTGTTTTTTGTTTTTTGTTTTTTTTTTAATTCTGCTTTTTATTATTCTTAGTGATAGAGAAATTTCATATATTTTTGTAGTAATTATGAGATGTCATGTGTTTATTGGTGTAAAATTAAAATAGTGTATCACTAATAATCTATAAGAAATTGATATTGCACCTGTCAATCTCTTATTAATTCAAGAAAAATGTGAAATTGAAAGTTTGTTGTGTCACCATGTGCTTGCATTGTTTCTGCATTCATCTCAAGGTCTAAAAAATTATAATCTTATCTTGTTCCAAAATACCACAATAAGGAATCTAGGGGTAAGTGGTGGACCTTTTGGTAAAGTCTGTGAGAAAACAACAAAGAATTGGTCATATATAATATAAACACTATTATGTTCCCAATAACTTCATTTGGGAATTGAACTTCTAGAAGACCAAAAACAAATGGTATGAATTCAAGATAAATCTCCAAGTGGTTGTTTTAGGAAAATTAAAAAAAATTCAAACTCATTCTCATGCTATATTCATTTAAAGAACACACACCCACATTCCAGAATTACTTCCAATCCGAACCATCAAGCTATAAAAGAACACAATAGGCTACCACTGTTGTAATGTCCAATAACTCAGCTAAGCCAAGGTGAACACCAAGTGGCTCTTTGTACCAAGGTTTCCATTCACATTTTTACAATCTGAACAGTTGAATGACTTGATCTATCAGAAGTATTCCGACAATATATTTGGGTAATTTAAAGTATAATCCTTGACCCTTCGACTGTGCCCATCGTTTTTGGTCCTCGTTCTTTTTATATTCCAGCTATATTTTTCTTGGTAAGCCCATCAAAACAATGTTAAGAAAACAAGGTTTGCTTCCCTCACCAAGCCCTAAAAGAAAGAGTCACAGTCCTATTCAAGGAGAAAATTCAACCATCAAAACTTGTTCATTTTTAAATCATACACAATGGCACTGCCACAATGAAGTTGTATCAGTTTAGGCCCCTGGCTGAAGAATTAAATGCGCATCAAACAAGAGCAAAATTCAGTCATATTCTACTTTATTATAATTATTCATACAACACAATCCAAAACAACCTGTGAATATTCTGTTTTGGACATGGACATCTTTGTATTTAGCAACTATTCTGTTCACTAAAAATAAATTTTCCTTGCATTTGAAAAAGAAGAAAAAAAGGGGGGGAAAAGAAGAGGGGGACAAACATGTTGCAAACCATAAATAAATTTTAATTTTATAGGAAACCAAGTTTCGGTTTTCATCATGTTTGTCCCAACCTGCTGCCATGACTCCAGGAGAGCAGGAACTTGCCACTCAAAGAGGCTTGAGCTTGAAGAAAAATAAATCAACTGCTGCATTTTGTTGCGGATGCTACAACAACAAACGACTGTCACCAGACATCTCTAAGGTATCGTCCTTCCATCTGGAGTTTCTTTACAATAGCCTCTGCTTTTGATGGTTCCACATTTTCCTGAAATTCATACCATAAAAAGATTTTGAAACATGATTCCTCCAATCTAATACCAAACACTAATGGCACTCATAAAAGTAAGTGAGATTCAACTCAAGTCTATTTTTGTGCATTCTTTATTACAGTGGTGTAAGATGATTTAAAAAAGAAGTGGGTGGGGGTGGGGAGAAGGTTTCTTGTATTTCTATAGTTGATTTCATGGATATTTTGAATCTTCGATTGTAATTTCTAGGAATTTTAGTTTCCCTTTTAAAGCTTCCCTTTATTCTAATAAAATTTCTTATTACTTATAAACAATAAAAAAATAAGTGAGATGGATGAAGTGGAAAGTGCCAATTGGATGTTGCATAGCACCATTCGATCTAAGCAAATAAACGTATAAAAAATGTTGCTAATCAACTACATGAATATATATATATATATATATATATATATATATATTTTTAGATAACGTAAAAATTTATTAAAAATCATTGCCAATCCGAGCCTAGTCAACTATATGTCAAATGATAAAATATGCGAGCAGTCAAGAAACAAAAGTTTAATAAATCAGGAGTACAAGAGATAAATAAGCACATATAAAGGAAAGGTGATACATGTATGTGAAGGCACAAAATTTGATTTAAGAATAATAGTAAAATATGTTGCAATAATACACACAGCCCTGAACCATATTATTTCCCTATATCCCTGAAAGATAGTTGCCTCTCCTTAGGTATAGGCACAACCTCTGTTTGAGAGAGAGAGAGAGAGAGATTGGGAGGGCGAGGGGTAGAGTATGTACCTGCTCCTGGACAATGGTATGCAAAGTCCGATGAACATCTCTGGCCATACCCTTGGCATCACCACAAACATATAAATATGCCCCCTGTGAAACCAGGCTCCAAAAATGTGCAGCCTGTACATGAACAAGAATTGTTGATGCGGTTAGAAATAATATGTTACACCTCACAAACAGCAATCTTACTTGTTTCCTACCACTACTTACCTGGTCCATCATCTTATGTTGAACATACTCCTTTTGTGGACCCTCCCGTGAAAATGCAACAATCAGCTCTGAGAGCACACCTTGTTCCACAAAATTGTTTAGCTCATCCTCATAAATAAAATCCTATAAACAAAGATCAAAGTTAGGAAATCATACAGCGCACTCAATTTTTTTCAAAATTTAATTGTCCTTGAAGGTATACACAAAACAACAATCATTACCATCCGACGATTTCTACATCCAAAGAAGAGTAATGCAGGGCCAAGTTGTACGCCCTCCTCTTTAAGTGCCATTCTTTCCTGGAGAAAGAATTATAAATTTAATTTTCATCTTTACATACACTAGCAATAAAACTCCATTATTATAAAATCACTCCAGACCTGCAGAAATCCTCTGAAAGGTGCGAAGCCAGTACCAGGTCCAACCATGATGATAGGTGTTGAATGATCAGCTGGTAACTTGAAATTAGATTGCCTAATAAAAATAGGAGCCCAGCTACAGTTATGGCTCTTCTCCAGAGGAACTGCATTCTGTTTTCATTCAATATGGTTGAATATTACAACGAAGCCTTAGAGATGATGCACATGTTGAATTGATAGATCACCTAGTACAATAGTACAGTACTAAAAAATAGAAAAAAGAGATAAATGATAAATATAACCACTGGCTGAGCATTACCTTCATCCAGGTTGAACACACTCCTTTGTGAATTCTGCCAGTGGGAGTTGGACCATAAACTAAAGCACAGGTTACATGAACTCTATTGGGTGCAAATCTGTATGCAGTAATATTAGTTGAAGCTCTATATTATGAGATAAATCACCATAATTAGGAAGAATAACACACCTAGGAGAGGATGAGATTGAATAGTAACGGGACGGTAAGCGAGGTGCTACCGCTGCAAAAAATACACCAAGGGGTGGCTTTGCTGATGGGAACTCAGCCATGATCTCAAGTAGACTTCTCTGACTTCCAACAACCCATTTTGAGTAGTCATCCTAGACAAAGAAAATCGAAATCAAAATTAGCAAGAACACATACACAAACGATAAATATATAACAAGAACAAAAAGAATCACCCCCCCACAACCCTTCTCCAAAAAAAAAAAAAAGAAGCAAAAACTTAGTGATCTGCTAACCTTCCCCTGAGGTGATGACAAAAACTTAAGCCTCTCTGCTTCATTAGGTTCAACAGCATGAGCAGCCAAAGCAATCAGAGCAGCCTGAAAACACAAACAATCAGAAACCATTAAAAACAATTATTGAAGTAATTAATCAAGAACAGAAAAGAGGGAATAAATTGTCAAAGGCAAAAAGGTAACCTTCCGAGGAGGATTTAAGAGATCAGCATAACGTGCCAATGCAGTACGCAGTGTGCAAGGAGCAGGGAAAGGAGGTGGCAATGAGCTTCCGAGGGGTGTGCCATCATCATTGTCAGTGTGAATAGAGAATAACAAGTCTAGAGGTTGACCCAACAATTTTCCAGCTTCTTCAACAGTTTCATCACAATTCTCAGCATAAACACCCACATGGTCTCCAGTTTCATAACTAAGGAAAAAGGGGGAAATGATAATCACCAGTCAAAAACTTAATTTCAGTAGTATAAAGTACAATATGTTATGCCAATCCAACTATTCATTTAACATTGAGAGAGAGAGATGAGCACATAAGGTAAGTAGATATTAATCCTAGAAGACTATATATACAGAAGCCTTTGAAAAAAAATAAAAAAAGCCTAATTCTACCTAGGCCAAGAAATCCATACAAACATGTATATCAAATATCAACTATAACATAGGTCAAACCTTCTCCCCACAATAAACATAAAAAGGTTTATTGTTTTAGGTCACAGTATGAAAGGGAAAAGCCATGATATTACTTCCAACTCTAATCATTTATAATATAAGATTCCAAGTATTAATTTATTTTCTATGCTTCTATTGAAAATTGAAAAAATCATTATTGTAAATGTGAGGGAAATATATAAACACAAAAACCTTGTGATTCAGTCATTTAGACTGCTTAAGTGATAAATTATTTACCTCAACAAGTGTATCATTGGCCTGATAATAAATAAACTATCATACTACAAGCGCTAACATGATCTGAATCTAATGAAAATCCCACTATGTAATGAAAAATACTAGTTGCCGACTAGCCTGGTTAACAGAATGAATTTTTTAAAAAAAAATAAATAAAAAAAGAAAGAAAGAAATCACCAACTTAAAGCTTTCGCCACAAATCCAAATCTGTAAATAGAAGTATCACATACTCATGAACTTACGTAATACCAGTCCCTGAAATATCAAACTCCAGATGTATGCAGGAGCGGTCCGATTCAGGTTTGTGAAGCTCTTTTTCCACAGCAACATTAACTCTTCAAGCAAAAGAAATAAAAACAAATTTAGTGTCTGTTTGAAAACAGCTTAATTGGCTGAAACTGAAAACTTTTTGCTGAAAGTACTGTAAATAAAGCTAAAAGGTAGCTAAAATAGTACTGTGTGACCCATAAACAGTACCAAAAAGTGCAATGGGACCCATTAATAGTAACAAAAATAAGTTGAATGATAAAAAAAACTAGCTTTTTAAGCCAATGCGAAACGCACACTTAGTAAACAATAATAGCAATAATAGAACCAACCACATGCACTACTCCAAGTACCTGCAAGGATGCTGTATATCAAATGAAGCAGTCCCATTTGCCATGTTTAAGTAATTATCCTCATAGGATGTAACAGTAGGATCATGAATCACTACTCTATATTCAGGAATAACGGCTGTATATGGAGTAGATACAGCATTAGCATCATCCCCATCTAGGAGAAGCTGATCTAATTCAGGCCACAATTGTTCCCTCCTAGAAAACAACGACCAAATCATTAAAGCAGAAAACTGAAGCCATATTGCATACTAAAGCTCTGTCTTCCCAAAGCTAATATTTAAAAACAGTTAAGGAAAACAAAAAAGTTGCAAAAAAAATAGATAAGATAAATTGCATTGAAAGATTACAAAGTATACCAAGCAGAAAAATCATCCTCAATGCATTGATCGTCATCACCTAAACCAACTGGAATGAGACGCTTTGCACCTGCATCGACAAAATAGACACAAGTTCAATAGAATTTAAACAGATTATATCAAGGGGGCAAAGCAAAAATTGATCAACAACCATGCTCTTACATAATTAGAAGTTACCAGTTAGACGTATATTTTGGCATACAGATAAGTCACATTTTAAAAGAAGTTTTAGTATGAAACCATACAAAACATTGGCTCATGCAGTCACCACTTATTCCAATTGAAGACGGTGTCTCAGAAGTTAAGAAGACAACTGAAAGAAATTATTAGACATCAACTTTGGTCAAGAGCTTAGCCAAAAACTTATAAGGAAGAAAAATTAAAGATAGTTATCTTAGAAACCAGAATCAATATTTAAACAACAGCATGTGCTTGCTCTGCATAAAACCCCATCACAAGAAATCTCTGAAGTTACAAACATCCAATTCACAAATTTGGTTAAATTGGGTTTCAAAAAACCTGAAACATTATGCGAGACAATTTGGTAGAAATGCAGAAAATCATAATAGATGAGCTCAAGCAAGACAATCCCTATATCTCCAGGTCACACAATGAATTCACCATGTAACCTTAAGTATCTGAAGATTACATACAAATTACTAATCACTAAAAATAACATAGCCTTACATACCACTAAAACTGTCACCTAAGCATTTAGCTGAAGGTTCATTTAAAGTCACATTAACAAGTCAATATCAATTATGTACAGCTACCATTAAGAGAGAATGCCAAAACTTGAGTACCATATAATACAAATGCTTATTTTCATAAAATCATCTACAAGCCTACAACTACAAGTTCATGAAGTTAAACTACTACAAAATGCTTCCCAGACAAATAACTAAATCTGTGCCCTAGAGTAGGCAGACAAGAAAGCATTAAAACGAAAGAAGGGCCTTTTGGGGTTTGGGGGCATTTTTTAAGAGGGTACAAGATTAGATGATAGAAGAATAGAACAAAGTGATTCTCACAATAGTGAATGTAAATGTTGAAAATTTCAGCACTCTCTTCCAAGTTGTCAATAATAGTAACCCAAATGCACAGCAAGGAACATTAAGAGAATTCCTATCAGAGAGTAAGGCCATGAGAATAGGTGTTTGATAGAAACATATACCTTGTTCGCTGAGTTGTTCATCAACCACGTTCCCAATCTGTTTAAAAAGGAAGCCGTTAGATGCCACAATTATGATATGATAACGATGAGCATACACAGCAGACTAAGTTACCTTGTTGAAATGTTCATATTGACGGTTACCCAAACCAAAAACACCATATCTGAGTTGTTGAAGCCATGCACCCCTATCATTACCCTGAAAATAAAAGCCAGGCATGTTAATATATCAGATATAAATGAAAGTACAAGTTCTAAGTTTCTAACAACTTGTGACTTTAGAATTTGTATTCATTGTAGATTTGTAGTAAAGCTGCTAACCTCAGTAAACCATTTGTAAAATCTTGCAGCATTATCAGTTGGCTCTCCATCTCCATAACTACAATGTCAGGCCCAAATATATTGAATACACCACGCTTTCTAAAATCAATATGCATTTCAAACTTAACATAATGCCAGTAAAGTTGAAGATCTATCTTACGTGGCCACCATGAAAAAGGCCAAAGTCTCTTTCTTCAGTTTTTCTTCATATTGATCATCATCCGCAGCGTAATCATCCTATTTTAAACATAATAAAAAAACATACTGAATGGTAAAAAATAATAACAGTATTAAAAACAAATCTCTTGAAGAGGATTATTCATGTAAAAATGCAACATCACGCAACAATTCCAATCCAACTTACCAGGTCAATAACTTTGACAACTGCTTTTTCATATCTTGCCTTGATCTCGTCAGCTAAAGCCTATGATTACAACATGCTCACATTAATGCCTAAAAGCAAGTAAAAAAATTCTGCAAAACCAGTGACAACTAATAATAATTATTATTATAAAGATAATCTACTCATAAGGAACCAACCATTTCAGGAGTTCAATACAAGTATTTACATAGGTTTTAATCACACAGGATAATGACTTAGCCAGGTCCATCCCAACTGTCATTATAATGACATGACTAGCTAAATCAGCAGAAGTCATTGCCATTTGTGCACTAAACATGTCATTGTAAATACCACATCTAGTGCACATTAATCTCGTCACATGCTCATGACGTGAACTCTGAAAGCGCCTAGTCTGCCAACCACACCCAAACACTAGACACAACAAAGCTATTTCAAGTTTCAATTCTAACGCAGACAATTATCTCAGCCACACCTCAATCCATTTCACCCTAACCATAAAGTTTACATTAATTAAAGAAGCCGTATATGCATATAGCATTCGCCGACCCAATAATAAAACCTCATGAAAGTTACAAATAAACTTCCCACCAATTTCACTTCCTTTATTTAACACATCTTCAATATCCTTGTGGGTTCCCCGTTAGCTCAACTAATAAAATCTTTTGTTGTCCAATAAGTAATCAGGGATCAAATCCCGCCTACACCAAAAAGAAAACCATTGGTGTACCATAGGTTTCAAATTCTACAATAAGATAACCAAAACACTATTAAAAGCTTGTACCCCGTGCATAAAACTCCCATTTTTACAGAGCCGAGGTAATTAGTAGGCAACCTTTCCCCAATTCTTTTGGAGAGGCTAATTCCCGGAGTTGAATTCCAGACCTATCGCACCAAGACACTATTATTCGCTAAATTCTATTAAAAAAAAAAACGCCCTCCTCAACACAAGAACCGCCTAGCCTAACTAAAAACATAGTATCCTCAGCTCACGTTCACTTCAATCTCTATTCTAAATTCAAAACAAACTCAAATCTCATAGCGCCATATATTTTCGCAATTCTTACAACAACAAATTAGCTTTCAATACTAAGAATTTACATTTACACATTAACATAGGCAACAAAAGAAAAAGATTTTTACATGTTGCGCATAAAAAAAAAACACACACACTCAAAAATTAAAAAACGTTGAATACAACGAGCATAAAAACAGTAACAGATTTACCTTAGCGAAGCCCTCAGCAGTTCCAGTCTGAGTTCCAAAGAAAACAGAGACCTTAGTCTTTCCCGAATCAACCTCGACCTCATCGTCCTCGTCCTTGTTCAACGACGAGAACTTAGGCACTTCCACCGGCTTCACCGAACTACTACTGCTCCGATCCGACGATCTCTTCCACACAAAAACCAAAAGTCCGATTATCACAGCAAACGACGTCGTAACGATCAGTAAGACCGAGTCCGATACCGACTCGCCCAGCGAAATTCCCAGCACGGACTCAATAGTCCGTACCAATTCCGAATTCGAACCCATATTCAAACTCAGCTCGTTTTTTTTTTTTTTTTTTTTTATATTCAATTTTAAGCGTGAAATTTGAGCTTCATACGGAATTTTTTTTTTACTTCGTTTGCTGTGTTGTTTTGGAGAGGCTTGAAAAACAAGCCCTAGAAAATGGCGATGGCTATCCTTATAAAGACAAAGGAGAGAGATCGAAAGAACGAAGAGAGCGTGGGGTGGAGACAAGGGTAACTGGATTGTGCTGTGATGTGTGTGTGTGTGTAAGAGGTGGGGTCCACTGTCATTGACCAAAAAATTTGGGCTTTTTAAAAAGATAATTTAGTTAACACGTAAAATGTTCACAACTTTTTGGGCGGTGGACGTGCCATGCTATCCATAATAAAAATGATTTAAAACGGTAAGATAAAATTTGTGAACATAAACATTTTTTTTACTGGCATAATTTTTCATCCATCACAATTTAAAATTTACACGTTTTCTCATTCATTCAAATTTAAAGTTTAAACATTTTTCAATTTAAACTTCTGAGCACGCATGTGATGAGTATTCCATCTCACCCTTAAATATTTTTGTGATTAAAAAATATAATAATTCTAAATTATAATAAAAATAAATTATTAACTATTAAATAATAATAAAAAATAAAATTAAAAAACCTCCGGCTGAGGCTAGTTGTAGTAATATGTGCAATTCTCATAAAATTTTAGTAAGAGTGGAACCATGTGCTATGTTGAAATTTATGAACATAACAAAATTGTACAATAATTTGTTATATAAAAGTTTCGCAAAATAATGTTTCAACCTTATTTTTGAGTTGTGATGGTCTGCCACTAAAAATATGTAAACACAACATTTTAGCTGTAATATAATGTTTTTTTAGTAATAGTTCAATTGATTGAAATTTCTCTCCCTCACTATTGAAAGGTATTAATTTTTTTTAATAGAATAGACTTTCATGTTATTAATTTTTTTTCTTAATAATTTTTTAATGGGAGTTATATATGAAGTTATTTATAATCTTAACAGAAGAGTGACCCTAATTTTTAGACAATGTTTTAGTGAGAGTTAAAATTATATTTTCGCCAAATTGTTTTTTAGCTTTGTCTCTACTTAAACATAGAAATGTAGAGCATTTTTTAACCAAAAAAAGGAGGATCTCAAACAAAGAAAGCTTATTAAATAGTAGTATAGATTAGAATTTATAAGTGGATAAAGCAATTTGAAAATCAACAGGAGAGTGATCTTAATTTTTAGGCAATGGTTTAGTGGGAGTTAGAGTTGTATCTTTACCAAATTATCATTTAATTTTGTCTCTATTTAAACATAGGGGTGTAGAAGCAATTTTTAACCAAACAAATGAGAATCCTAAATAGAAGAAATCTCTTAAATAGTAGTATAAATACTATGATGCATTTAAAATTAAACACAATTTTTATCATAAAAATATTATTAATTTTTTTTTAAGTAAACGTAATTAGTCACATATTAAAATTTTTACTTAAATTTAATACTAATTATGATCATTTTTTTTCTAATTTTAATAAGATAGAACGTGTGGTGATTTTTATTGAGTATATGTGATTGGTTTTTTTTTTTTTAATAATTTTATAGTTCATTAATATTATATTCTTAGTATTTTGCACTCATTAACTCATTTGGCAATGGCATGAGGATTAAAAAATTTAAGTGAACGCATAATACATAATTAGCCATAATTGAATTCTAATTTGGAATCTAATTGAATTTTGTCTAAGTTTTGACTTTAAAAGGCTTTGTCTAATTGAATTATGTCTAAGCATGGACACATGGCAGTTTTTTATGCACAAAATTAGCCACAATTGAATTCTAATTAAGGTTGAGTTTTGTTGATTAGTAAATGTTCAATATCAGCTTAACAAAAAAAAGTAAAATATTTAAACTCAAATCAAGCTTGAACTAAGCTGTAACAACTAACAAACACTATTCAAATTGAAGCTTGTTAAAAAGTTCAAAAACTCGAGCTCAACTTGATTCATTAATCAAGATTAGCTCGAGATCCAATACAAGCATATTATCAAGCTAACTTGTTATCGAGCCTGTTTAATTTTTTCAAGTGATTCCAACTCCTGATTATTAAGAGCTTAGTAATATGTGAGTTTATTTTTCAAACTTGTTACCAAGCCCATAAGTGAGTCTATGCTTAGCTCTTTTTCTTTTTTTTTTTAATCAAGTTTTATTATTCACAAACCTGTTCATGAACAAATTATTTTGCCTAGGCTCATCTCATTTATTAAACAAGTCAAATGTAAAACTAAAGTTTAAGCTTAACTTGTTTATAAATAAACCAACATGAACAAGTTTTTTAGCAAAACATATCCTAAGATGTTTATGAATGGCTTAGTTCATTTATCGCCCTAAGCACAACTTTTGTCACAACTCTAATATGGTTGATTATATATGGTAGAAAAAAAATAGTAGATCTATATAAAAATAATAGGACTTAACTTATAATTTACTACATCATAGTTGTGGTCCTAGAAGAACTTTAAACATAAATCTAAAGGTTCTTTTTTAAAAAATATTTTTCTCGGTAAATAGTAGATATAAAATAAGTACATGTATAATTGAAGAGAAATGATATGTCTACAACATTTTTACAACAAATCCTAAGTGGCAGGTTATTACTAGTTGTTATTGTTGGGGCAAAAAAGTAATTTTAGTGTTAGTTTCAAATTTAAACCAATAACAACTAACCATCTGTGATTTGTTGTAAAAATGTTGTAGACGTAATATCTCTCATAATTGAAAATAGAAATTGGTTCAAGTTACACATTGTATAACTCTTATAAAACTTATACATTTTTTACACTGTAGATTTCTAAGAAATCTAACGGTTAAAAAAATCTCATTAAATGCTATTGTTTTCCACCTTATTACCTAATTAATACCAGCATACTCTCTCCCCTTATTTATTACTTTCTACCAAATAATATTTTCTTCAACATAATCTAACAAAAAAAGAAAAGAAAAATAATCCCATTTTCATTAATTTCACAAAACTATCCAAAACAAGAGTCAGCAAATGACTTTCAACTTGCTCTTTAAAATAAATAAATAAACTTAAAAAAAAAAAAAAAAAAAAAAACTTCAAATTTGAGCCTATCATACACTAAACAATCAAAAGGGTAGACCTATACATAGTCTCTTATAAATAATAATATAATAATTGGGAAAAATAAATACGTATATGTTTTGAACCCAAGTGACTGTTATGTTTCCAAGGGTAGGTGAGCAGTGAGCACCTTTTGCCTGTAAATGACCTCATGCGTATGATTATGGCAATGGACATGCGGTTTTCAAGAGCATTAGCATTCTTCAATGCTAATGCCATATCTAAGGCTTTTTTGATATTTCATGGCTCAAAAACGTTTGCATCAAAAAATTATAAACTCCATTATTGCAAAATTTTGTGCAATAGTGCTACAATACAATTCTAACTTTAGAATTGTACTGTAGCAGTATTCTAAAAAATATATATATATTTTATTCACTCCGAAATTTCTCTCATCTCAGCATTTCAGTTCTCTTCTCTCTCTTCCTTCTCTGTTGGGTCTGGTGTTTGGGTCGTGGTTGGGCTGTGAGTCCGGTGTTTGGGTCGTGGGTGACGGCGTGGGTCACTATGGTGGTTGTGGTTTTTTTTTTTTTTTTTTGGCTGTGACCAGTGCTTAAAGGGGTTGTGGGTCGTGGCTGAAGTGGGTCGTTGGTCGTGGATCAGCGAAGCTTCACACGGCCTCTCTCTCATCTCTCATCGTGGATCGGCAAGCTGGGTTTGGATCGGTGGGCTGAGATCGATTGAGGGTGGGTTTGAAACGATGAATTTGTTGATCGGTGGGTGGATCGGTTGGGTTGATCATTGGTAGCTTTAAATGGTGGCTTCGGTGAAGATTTTTTTTGAATGGGTTTGCTCCGGTGGATCTGTTTGATGGTTTGTGTTTGTATGTGTGGCTTTGTTGATGGTTTGATGGTTTGTGTTTTTGTGTGTGTGTGTGGTGATGGGTTGATGGTTTGATAGCTTTGTGTGTTGAACCGGTGCTAGAGGTTGAGGGAGATTGAGGAAAAAAAAATACTGTTGGAAAGCCCAGGAAAATGGAATCACGCCTGGTTTGAAAAAAAGTATCAGTTAGAAAGAAATAATAAAGAAATATTAAAGAATAATATTTTAATAAAAATAGAGTTTTGGGATATGGAAGGTATTGTAAAATGGTATGGTATAAGTAATAAAGTGGCTTTTTGATATGGTAAAATAAAATAGGATAGCATTCTTTGATGCTGATGCTCTAAGCTTCATTTGATTTGAAGAAGTCACACAAGTCTGGTAGACATGGAGAGATTTTTAGAATGTATACATGGGAAAATAGCTAACCGTTGATATATAGTAGGGTTTTTGCATGTCAGTGCGTCATAACGTCAGTAGAATTATTAAATTTTACCATTGTTTTTAATTAAATTGTACTAGCAAATCTGAGCTTATCAACACAATCTAATAAATACATAAAGTACAATTTTTTTTTGTTAGGCTGTGTGGAAGAGAATATTATTAGGTAGAAAGTAATAAATAAAAAGAGAAAATGTTAGTATTAATTAGGTAATAAGGTGGAAAATAATAACATTTAATGAGGGTTTTTTAATCATTAGATTTCTTAGAAATCTACGATGTAAAAAATGTGTAAGTTTATAAGAATTACACCAGGTGTAACTTGAACCTATTTCTTGAAAATAAGTCAGTTTATTAATTTAAAGCTACTTCTAAGCTAATGTCAAATGCATAGTTTTTTTATACAACATTTGTTCTATGTATAATATTCGTCTAAAAAAAAATGCATAATTATATTACCTTTAACAAAATAAAGTTATGGAAATAAATTCATTATGCGAATTTGCGATTCCATTGGACGAAAGTTTTAATTTACACACCCCCCCCCCCCCCCCCGCCCCCAAAAAAAAAAAAAATTACCCCCCAAAAAAATATTTGTGTCTCTTTCATAGCAGTTGAAATTTGCGCCACGACAAACTCGTGTCTTCAACGATATTAATTATTTACCTTGAAATCTGTCTTCAAGTTCAAAGACAAAATCATATTTCAAAGATACGACATGAATATCTATAAAAAAAAAAAAAGAAGATACGATATGAAAAGAGAAATTTTTTACTTTTCTAAATAATTTCAAAATGGGTTATATCACCAAAATAGTAATGGTTTACAAACAAGCCCCCAAACACTGGAACTTTTGTTTTACGCGTATGTTTGTTTGGATGGAAAACAAAGAAAATGAGAACGAACAAGAAGAAGAATGGTAGGAATATCCGAATATACTGTTCTGATGTGGGATCATTTATTTATTTATTTTTTTGGTTGAACTGGTGTGGAATAATTGATCTTTACAAAACATGCTAATAGTAAATGGGAAATGTTAGCGGGATACTGTAAGATACTCGTTAAGAATGAATTATTGTAAAGTCTAGCTAATAAAAAATCTGTATGAATTGATGAGTGGGCTGAAAAATTAGCTTTATTAGCTCCACATCATATAAAACTAGTAAAATACTGACATAAAATAATTTCTTAACGGACCCCTTATGGTTCCTGTTAACACTACCCATAATAAATAAATATAAAATTTTAACTTTTAATTTTATGTTAAAAATACAAAATTTCATAAGTTATTAATTAAAGTTATATAATAAGTTGTAATTGATTTAATATTGTTTTTTATATGAGTCTATTACCAATGTTGCTTTTATTATATTTATATATCATCTACAACATACCTAGGGCTATAAATGAACCAAACCGATCATGAACAACTCAGATTCGGCTTGATAAAAAGTTTGTTCATGTTTGTTTGTTTATAAATAAGCCAAATTTAATCCTTAGTTTTAGGCTTATTTAATAAACAAGCCGACCCCAAGCAAAAAAAATTGTTCACAAACAAGCTCGTGAGCTACTAGACTTGATACACAACAATTCAAGTATAGACTCATTTATAAATTTATATATGTTAGCTATATATACTCGTTACACACATCTTAATAATGACATGGCCAACATGAAACCATTACCTATATTACCTTAATTTTTTCCTTCCCTTTAAATTGATTAAGAACCCCTTTACACTATAGTTACATTTAAAAATAAATAAATAAGTAGGCCACATATGATACTTCCCTATCAATCATCTAAAGTAAAATTATGAAATATGTTAGTATTTTCTCATTCATAATAGTTATAAATAGGTATTTTTCTAGTCCTTCACCATCTAACGTGAATGTAAAAATTGTATTTTGAACAATTGTTGAAGCAGTAGACAAGAAATGATGAATGAATGAATTTAATTATGTAAATTATTTATTTGAATAATAGCTAATCATAAGTAAAACTAGATGCATGATAAAATGAGTATACTATTTTCTTTTTCATTTTTCATAATTTTAGAGATTTAAGCATTTAATAATGTAATTTTTTTTAGATCTCAAGCTCAAAAACTTGACTTGAGTTCGAGTTTGAGCTTGATATTAAGCTTGAGTTTGGCTTGACTAATTAATAAAACTAAGTTCAAGCTTTTTGGCTTTTTCATGAGCTCAATCTCAAATACTATTTTTAGGTTTATCACAAGTTCAAGACAAGCTCGAACTTTTGATTTTTCCTGAAGAGCCAAGTTTAAACACATACCATTCAACAAAACTCAGCTCGTTTACTGCCTAAACATACCACTTCGTTAGTTTTTTTTTAATGTGTGTGTGTGGTGATTTTTTTGGTGTTTTTAACAGTGCATCGGTTGAGCTTGAAATTTGAATTTTTAACTTTACATGTTTTTTTTTTTTTTTGGTAGAAGAAACTTTGCGTTTTCTTTGACTTTTATTCTTAGATCGAAAAAGTGTTAATTGTGAGTTGACAAAAAGCTCCAATCGGGTGTCGTGTATCTCTTTGGTTTCTTGTTCACATTTTGCTACGCCACCTTTTATTTTGTCCTTTTTGGTTGTTTCTTTTGACCTTTGGTAGGTTCTTTCTTTTACTCTTCTTTCCCGCAAATAGTTATTGTTTTGACAACTTTGCTATGGCCACAAATCACAATTTATTTCAATACTTTTTTTTTCTCAATTAATGAGATGATAAGTGGATTTCAATTAGCTCAATTTGTAAAATTTTCAATGGTTGAATAAGAAATTTTTCACCTGCATAAAAAACTAATCGATATCTTGGTCTGATAATAAAGAGTTATTATTATAAGCAGACGTCATACATTGCAACTATCTCAAAATAATAATATTAACTATGAGATAATGATTTATGAGTAATAGACAACCTCTAAGTTCAGCCATATGACTTCACGCCATAGGCCAATTGATTGTAGTGTTTAACTCAATAAAGATGGCATGTCATTGTCCATTGAAAAAAAAAAAAAAAAGGGGAAGAAAGAAATTTTGGGAATCAATTTAGAAGCAGTCACAAACTGTTAAAATGTGTGAAAGACACGTCCCACATTTATAATAAATTAATTTTTGCAATTTATGCTTCTTCTTTTTTTAACATCCTTTATTGTGTTTCTAACTTCTACTAAAAAAAAAACCTTTAGATGCGTAAGTTTAGCATAAAGTGTTTCCTACATAATAAACGTTGTTGGTAGTTTTTTATATTTCTCATAAAAATGATGTTAAAACTTTCTTATTATAGTTTATTAACTATTGCCCTAAGGATATTAGTTAACATGACCCGGGATAATATATTAGTATCTAACGATTCTAACAAGGTGAAGGCTGGCACGTTATGCATGAAATTTATAAGGAGATGGATTGAACAAGTTCCCAAGTTTTTACAATACAAATTGGCTTCTGATGATAATCAACCCGTATGGGCTTGTCCATGGAAAAGTAAGGTTCATAAAAGATAGAAAATGTTGTTGTGGAAAGTGGCCATGTAAGTTCTCCATGGAATTTTCAACGGAAGCCAATTAGGTTAACATGTATGCTCTCTATGCGAAAGGGAGCTAGAAACTAAAGCACTTTAGGTTGTGTTTGTGTTTGTGTGTGTGCACGCGTGAAGTGCCTAGGTTGGTATCGTTTAAACAAAATTTCTCTTCAAACTAGTTTGGAGAAAAATTCTACAAACTATTTATATATCATTATATTGAGAGTGAATTTTGAAAATCTAATCATTAGATTGCATGTTCTTATTATATTCTTTATACTTGCAAAATTTCAAAAAGATTAAAAATCAATTGCTATGTCATCAAACAAATGTTAAAATTTCAAGTTTTTGTGATCTAAAATTGTATATAAAAATTAAGTTTATTGATCGAATAGTAAATAACATCCGATTTGAACGAAATTTGATATGCATGATAAGAACATAAGGAATATGAAATTCAACAATTAGATTTTCAAAATTCACAAAAAAAAAAAAAAAAAAGTTTGAAGAGTTTCTCTCCAAACTAATTTGTAAAGAAACTTTATCCCTTGGTTCACAGTGGGGTGTCAAATTGGATAAGTTAAAGACTAGCTTTGCAATTGTTTATACCTCCAATTAAAATGCTAAAAGATGACCCATACCGGGAGCTACCCTTACAAATATGAGCTTGTATTGTAGCTGTTTTGTGGGCCTTAGAAACAAGGCCTGTTTTGAAAACCACCCAGTAGTTCCAATTGGTGTGGTTAGGGCAGTTAAGACCTTGAATTTCCTGTTGTTAGGCCCACAAGACGAGAAGTTAAAGGAAGCTATGAAAAACTTACTGAGGGGTCAGGGGTGAATATATAATAGTGAATACAAATGCATCCTAGAAAGATAGGAAGTCTATAGTTGTCAAAACATGAATTGTATTGTAAATCGTTTTTTAATTTTTCAGTTTAGTGTATCGTATCATATTATATATAGTAAGATACACAAACATTTAATAAAATTTAAAAATGAAAAAAATATAGATATACATATATAAATGGAATATTCATCATAAATTCAGTATATATTCAACTAATGAGTAATTTAATATCATTTATGTAATAATATTTAATTAATTAAATCAAATTAACATGTGCTTATAATATACATATTTGAATTGATTGAACTAAAAAATGATAATACATGACAAATAATCCAAAATAATAATTTAATTTCATCATATTCATCATCTTGTCTAATCAACACCATCTAAGTTTGTGTTGTTATCATGTACATCATTTTGCAAATTTATTTTTTCATTGAAATTTTCTTTATCATCAACATTTACTATCTCTTCTTGTTCTTTCATTTTAATAATTTTAAAAAATATTTCTTTATGGCATTCTAACTTCTTAGACTTATAACAAAAATAAAAATAATTATATTGTCAATTAATATCTTATTCATCGTATAGAAAAAAAATTTGCAAATATAAAAGTAAAGTGTAAATGTGTAGTCCAAATTTTGTACGAGAAAGAGGGGAAAAATAACTTATGGACATGTTATATTTTATTGGGTTAAATTAAGTAATCTAATAATTTTTTGTTAAAATCAATTCTAACAACTTGTTGGATTCAAATAAAAGCAAAAATTTTAACCCAAAAAAAAAAAAATCTATTTTAAAGCATATGTCTATGTATTATATGATACGTACGATTTACAATATGGTAGAATTCATACGATACAAACCACTAAATCGTACAATTCATGAACACTCACAATACACCCTTATGATATATAACTTTTTGTATACGATACTAAAATTATGAGGCAGGCAATTACACTAGCCTTAGGCCAACTGGCTTAGGCCTAGGTTCCTTACTAAGAAAAAAAAAGTAATTTAAAAGTAAGTAGAAGATGTTTTAAATATATTTAAAAAATGTAATATAAAACACAAGTTAAATACATAATTTAAATGATATTTAAATACAAAATATTCATTTAAACACTAGTTAAATATGATTTGAATCTATGCATGTCACGCCCCGAACTCAAGTAAGAGCTAGGCACATGCCAACAGCCACACACTTATAAAGTTTACACCCTACAAGTGTGTAAGGCCCTCTTAACAATTAAAAAATTATCCTCAAAGAAAATTTCATCAATAAATTAAAAAATATCCTCAATAATACAATTCTCAAAAGATCTCCAAATAATAATCTTCCAACATCAAAATAAAAATAAACTAAATCCTTTAAATCTAAAAGTCTACACAAATGGTAATCTTAAACATAAAAGTTCAAATCTTATTCCATTGATTTCCTAAACTTCACTCATGCACACATCCCAGTGGAAGCCCAAACATATGCTACTCTTCCTGATCAAATCTGAAAGGAGAAGGGGGTGGGGGTGGGTGAGTTGACAACTCAATAAGTAACCAAAATCCTAATAAGTTCTATCAAGCAATAAATCTGTAAAGTATAAGATGTAATATGTGTTTTCAAAAGTTATAATATACTGTGAGTTTTCAAAATAACTGAAGAAGTTTCATAGTCTTAAAATAATAAGTTACACATATATCACATACTTTAATCTTACAAGTATATTATAAATGGTTTAGAAAATAGTCAGTTTTCCATATATCAAAAACTATAACTTACAATAGGTTCCAAAACACATAAGCAGTTTTAATGACTCAAAATAGTTCAACTACTCAAACATTGTCAAAATCACATATGCAGTTTTAAGGACTCAAAATAGTTCAAATATTCAAATGTAATTTATATTCTTAACAATCTTATGACTATAGTCACGCTATATCCTTGTGTCTGGGCATCAGAGTACCAATGAATAACCCCAATTATTTTGAGTATCAGCGTACCAATGAATAACCCCCATTGGCTGGGTATCAGAGTATCAATGAATAACCCCCATTGGTTTGGGTATCAGAGTAACAATGAATAACTCCCATTAGCTGGGTATTAGAATCAATTCATAGTCAGATTGTCTATAATAATATATATGAAATCATAGTTTCTAACAAAATATATCTTATTCAAGCATGTATATAACAATCATATACTCAGTATTAAAATATATTTGTAATAATCCTTTACTTGAAATCAATAATACAATAAAAATAAAAATTCTAACAATTATAAACAATTTTCAGTAATTATAAATACATTAATATAAGCAAAATAAAACCCAATTAGGATAAGGTTACTTACCTCAGCTAGTTCACTACAAAGAACTTCTTCCTAACACTGTCTCTAAAATCCTTAGATATCACCTAACAATTTTAAAGTACCATTTACTCAATAATCAAATAATAAGAATAACTTGCAAGTTACTTGACTAGAAGAGACATGGTTTTAAAAACCGAACCAGACATCAAACCGTTTTTTTTTAAATTTCCGGTTCAACCCCGATTTTTGCCCAAGTTTTTGACCGGTTGTTGACCGGTTTTGAGGGTTTTAACCGGACTGGACTAACTCCCGATTCCCGGTCGGACCGGCTGGTCCGGTCCGAGTTTTAAAACAGTGAGAAGAGAAACTTCTAAGTGCCCAATAATTTCTCACTATTAACTCCCCTACGGTTTCTCTATGGCTTATATTCCACATTCTATCATTTGTATTAACTCTATTTAAAATTTGTTTCACGCAAAAATCCCAAGCACTATGTAATATAAGACTCTCCTCACACGATTATTTAGGCTAAAAAGTTAAAGCATTCATAAGGATTGAATACTCTATAAAGCCGAGTACAATCTATAACAAAAAGCCTCTGTCTCTTATCTCCATAGACTTTAAAGTCTAATAGGCTATTGGACTAATGGTGGTCTAACCTATAGTCCACTGTTTCTTATAATAAATATTCACAAAAGAGTAATATGCGTCCCAAGCAACTCCATGCCCAACAAAGCACCAGAATTAAAGATATTATAGAGAAAGATGTGCAGTGAAAAAAGGGATCTTATTGCCCAGTTCCAACCATTCTCTGTTTACACTTACGTCCTAAAACCCATAGAAATTTTTAGATAATTCCGCTACTAGCCAAAAATGCCAACATAAAATATACTCTAATTCTAAATAAAGCTTAGATTTGACAAGAAAGAAATTTATAGGCTCTTACTTCAATTATGCAATCCAACCTTCTCTACTTGAGTATTTTGGGTAGTCTGTGCTCTCAAAATTTCTGTCATTATACGCTGACTTAAATTAGACTATATATAGCAAGGGTTTCAACCTTATTTTTCAAAAAACCCCCTTAATAATATTAATTATAAAAATTGACCCCATGAACAAATTTACTTAAATACCCCTCATTTTAATTTTTTTCCCGGGTATTATAGCGCAATTACCCCCTTTTCCTCTCACAACAAACTTTTACCATACTCATTTTTTATTTTTAAATTTTTTACTTTTTCTTACTTTTTATTTATTTATTTAATATTTAAAATTGATTTTTTTTTTTCAATTCTCAATCTTAACCGTCAAAAACTATTCCATCAAGTGCAGTCTAGTTAAATACATTATTTGTATTGAAACTCATCACTCAACAGGTATTGAAGCTTAACTGTGAAGAAGTCTTATCGAATATCGAATTGGCCATAAGGAAGAACATGAGAAGGTCTTTCTACCGCATATCCACTCTTGCAAGAAGAAAGAGGAATCATATTGCATCAATTAAGGATGAAAGTGGGGAGTGGTTAATAGAGGAAAGTGAAGTCATTGAGCATTTTAGAAAGGGGTTTTCTACTTTATACACCACCTCTCAAACGAAGGTGTCCTGTACCCTTTTCCCAGTTGATCATTGGAAAGTGCAGCTATCGGAAGAAGTTAAGCTTACTTTAGATGCAATGATTACCCATGAGGAAATTAAGGAAGCGCTTTGGTCCATGCAGCCCTATAAAGCTCCGGGCCCCAACGGGCTTCATGCGAGGTTTTTCCAGAGGTTTTGGCTGCTTGTGGGGGATTCAGTGAGGGAGGAAGTTGAAAATATTTTTCTTACAAGGAAAGTCATAGAATACCTTAATAAGACCCATATAGTTCTCATTCCTAAAATCCAAGGGCCAGAATCTATTGGGAATTATAGACCTATTAGCTTATGTAACGTCGTTTACAAGATCATTGTTGCCAGACTCAGGCCTCATTTGGACTCGCTTATCTCTCCATACTAGGCTGCATTTGTGCCAGGAAGGAGAGGGGCAGACAACGCCATCATTGTGCAAGAGTTAGTTCACACCATAAGTAGAATGAAAGGGAGTATAGGTGCCATGGCTATCAAGATCGATTTGGAGAAGGTGTATGACAGGATTGAATGGAGCTTTATTAGAGAGATGCTAATTAAATTCAATGTCCCCTAGAAGCTTACTGAGCTCATCATAAGCTGTGTGACATTAGTTTCGACATCTGTCCTTTTCAATGGGGGCTACCTTGAATCTTTTTCCCCCCTTAAGAGGTATTAGACAAGGGGTATTTAATTGAAGAGAAGTGTAATGCCAAATTGTGGAATCCTATTACAGCCTCAAGGAGCGGCTCGACTTTCTCACATCTGTTTTTTGCAGATGATTTCTCACATCTATTTTTTGCAGATGATTTGGTCCTTTTTGCCAATGCTGATACGGAAAATTGCAATGCTATTAATGATGTGCTCCAGGATTTTTGTGCTAAATCGGGGCAGAAAGTTAGTGCCTCTAAAACCCGTGTCTTCTTCTCCCCAAATATAGATTCTAACCTCAAGGATAACCTGACAAACTTACTTGGTTTTGATTCAACAACCAACCTAGGCAAGTACTTAGGTTTTCCCCTAACGCATCCTGGCACTCAGAAGCATGATTTTGACTTCGTCCTAGACCAAGTGAAGAAAAAACTCGCTAGCTAGAAGGCGAATTTGCTATCAATGGCAGACAGGATGGTACTTGTTCAAGCCTCTCTTCCGCCATTCCTAACTATGTTATACAGAACGCTTTCCTTCCCAATAAAATTCTTGATGGTATTAACCGTGTTAATAGGAACTTCCTATGGGGGTCCAATGACCATGTCAAGAAAATGCATTGGGTTAATTGGGATGTTGTTACCAAACCTAAGGATGCAGGAGGTTTAGGTCTTCAATCAGCCAAAGGTAGAAACACGGCCCTCCTTGCGTTATTGTACTCAGCAGAGAATTACTTCTAGAAATTCAGCTAGGCTTCCAAGCTCATCCACTTGGAAAGGATTGAAGAAAGGAGAAGATATATTCAGACAAGGAATCAGGTGGATCCCGGGGCATAATAACCCTTTGAGCTTTTGGAATGATTGCTGGTCAGACCCCGGGCCCATCAGGTCCATGATTCAAGGGCCTCTCACCCAAGAAGCCTCTAATCTCACCATCAATGATGTTACAGGTCCTTTTGGTTGGAATTGGGCAGTCATCCCCTTTGATTTTCCTCATAAGATCAAAGAGGTAATTCAAGCAGTGCCTACTCCTCTTGTTGCTAGGAATGGGGACAAAATGGCTTGGAAACATTCGGCCAATGGTGGGTTTGACATGAAGAGTGCATATCTTCTAACCTCGAACCCAAGAAACACAGAGTTATTCTTGGGAACATGGATTTGGAGACTCCACACGTTGCCTGGAATTTAGATGTTTATATGGAGATGCATGCACAACAATATTGGGGTGAAGGAGTGTCTGGCTAGAAGAGGTATCCCTATTGATAATACTGGCCCCTTTTGTCATTCGGAGGTAGAAACAATTGCACATGCCTTGCGTGATTGTCACAATGTTCATCCCATCTGGCAGCAACTTGGAGTGCAAAGAACTAACAATGCCTTCTTTGACCAAGATTTGAGGAGCTAGTTGAAGTCTAATGCCATTTCGAAGTCCACTCATAATCCTAAAGGCATTCCTTGGAACGTTCTCTTCCCAATTACCATTTGGTCAATATGGAAGCAACATAACCATGTCGTGTTCAATAACAAGAGTCTCAACCCATCATTAGTTAAGCAGATAACCATGCAAGCTACGGAACTCATTCATTGCGTTTACCACCCGATCAATTGCAAAAGGATGTCCATGAAGCAGGTTAGATAGGAAGTGCCTGAAAGGGGAAGGTTGAAACTTAACACGGATGGTGCTGCTAGCAAAGCGTTGGGTGTGGCAGGGGGAGGTGGATTGATTAGAGACAATCAAGGAAATTGGGTTGTTGGCTTTTCTAGAAGGATAGGAGTCACAAATAGTTTTATGGCAGAGGTTTGGGCTCTACGTGATAGGCTTATGTTGTGCAACCAGATGAACCTGAGTGATGTGATTGTTGAACTTGACACTAAGGCGTTGGTTGATGCCTTCAAAAACCCATCCTATGCTAATTCAATAATTTCCCCCCTGTTTGAAGATTACAAGCAGCTGGCTAGTTAGATTCCTCGTCACTGCATCAGGCACATCTATCGTGAAGCTAACAAGTGCACAAATAAATTAGCTAGTATAGGTTTGAACCAATCTCTGGACTTTGTTATTTATTCATGTCCGCCTGTGGACTTGCTTGGGTGTTTTGAGGCAGACTGCTAAAGGTTGTATTCTAACAGGGTGTGCCTTGATACGCTTGTTTCCTTTTAGTTTTGTGTGTTAATGATATTCCAATTTACAAAAAAATGAAAAGAAAAGGTATGTAATTATTGAAAGAAAGAAATTGAAAGAAAGAAAGTGATGTTGTTGAAATCATTGAATGCTTAAAATTAAAAATCCTTTGGGATATCATGCAAATAAGTCAAATACTCTAGAGAGCTAGCTGCACGTAGACATGGCAAAACGGCCGGGTCGTGTCAATTGGGTTGCAAGTCAATAACGGGTTATTTTAAGCAGGTTAAAAATGAGTTCGGGTCAATTGGGTTGCGGATTGGGTCGGGTTGGGTTAAGTTGACCCGCATTTTTCACATGATTTTTTTTTTCTTTTTTAAGAAAACAACATGTATTTGCCATTTAAAAAGTCATGCAACAAATTACTTGATGTAAAATGCATTACTTTGAATTCACCACTTATATCAAGAAGGAATTACACTTATTAATACTTATTCAATAATTTTAAAATTATATAAATCCTAACATTGCTATCCACAAAGATAAGTAAAACAAATACACAAGTTTTATTTCTACACAATATCAACATCCCAAAATATAAAACAAAATTACAAATGACTTATTGGATAATTCATTTGACAAAGAATAAAAACATATAAAAAATTTACAATTTTGAAAATTAATTTTATAATCTATTGTCAATTGTGATTGACACTTTATTTCAATTTGAGATATATATTAAAGTTTGATTGTTTACTTATTTATACATGGTCTCTTTTATAAATATTATATCATTGTTAAGCAACACACACTCTAGGAAATATCATAATTTATTTTGAAAAACCGTTTATTTTGGACATAAATTGTTAAAAAATAGGTATAATAATTTATGTTAATTTGATACTTTGGCTTCACAATTTTCAAACTTGTGAATGTTTCTCACACATGTTTACAATTTTAAATCTATGTTTTTAACTATACTATAACCAAATTATCTTGACATGTACTTTGTTATTTGATATCTAAAAATCTTTACTCATTACAGAATGCTCAATCATTCATCTTTCAATTAATTTTCATGTAGTTATGTAAATGTCTCAATTGTTTCCTTAAACCTCATAAAAAATAATTAAACCAATATTTTCTTAATTTTATTTTATTTTTTTACAAAAAAAAAACAAAAACAAAAACAAAAAAAAAAAAAAAACAAAAAATTTTTAAAAAATAGTTCGGGTCGGGTCGGGTTATGGGTTGGGTTGACTCGCAAAAAACACAAGTCGGGTCACGGGTCAACTTGTTTTTGCTTCGGGTAAAAAAAGAATCAAGTTCGAGTTGGGTCAGGTCGGGTTAGAAAATTCTGACCCGTTTTGCCATGTCTAGTTGCATGTGGTAATTAATGGTGATTGGATATTGTTTTCCTGATCAGGAACAGCCGAACGGGAATATGAGGTCTTTTAAGTTTTAGAGCATTTCCAGCAGTTTCTTTATTTTTTTGTACTATTTGGACAGTGAACAGTGACATTTACCTTTTACTTACTTACTTTTTCAAATACATCTTCCAACCAGATTCTTTATCATTTCTCTATTTTATTTAAATATTATTTCTTCATTAATTATTTATTCATATTTTAACACACATATCCCTATACCCCCATCCCCACTCCTTTCTTTGCTAATTCTTTATTCCGTTTTATTCTTTTGCTAATGAATAGTAGCACGTCAGATTTGGAGAATGACTGTTCATTAGCAAAAAACTTTTTGAGTTTTAAAGAAACTGTTGGAGGACTATTTTTTGGTTTCATTCTCTATTATAGAGATTATTTTGCTTTTACCTAAGCTATTGGAGATGCTTTTAACAACTATGTTCACTATTGTATAATTATTTTTTGTATTGGGTTATTTTTGTTATGGTTTCTATAAATTGGGCTTTTCCTTTCTCTGCATTAGTTTCCTTTTACCTAAATGAATGCCCAATTATACCAACATTAATGCGCCGAAAATCTTGTTAGAATTTGAAGGGAAATTATTGTGTACTCCCGGAGTACCATAAATGCGTGCTCCCTCCTCTCACATAAATGGTGGGTCCCACTAATTAAATTCATGGTGGGACTCACTATTCATGTAAGAGGAGGGAGCACGCATTTATGGTACTCCGGGAGTACCTAATAATTTTCCGAATTTGAAATTTTTTAGATGCTTTTGGGGTATGAAAAAATGATATTTTTTTTCTCTCACATTTATGATGCCCCATTATGAATTTAATGAATGGACTGCACCATAAATGTGAGAGGAGGAAATACTATTCCCCATATTTCGAGAGTAAGTAAAGTTACTCATCAAAATTGCGCAATTAAATATGTTTGGGTCCTTTAATAATTAAAAAAATGGCTTCTAATATACACCACATTTTTACTTGGAAACACTACCCTATGCTTATGGCTCCTCCTATGGAGGAAGCGAAAATGGCAGTTTTCAATATTCTTTTGATAATGCTCTGAGTCTATAGATGGTATATCTATAATGTCTTAAAATGTATATTTATTATATATTTATTTGGGATTATCTTCTTATTAATATGCTTAATTTATATAATTAAGTAAGTAATGATTTGCATTAGTCACTATTATTTATTTTTATATAATTCCTTGAATAAAATGTCATTTATTGTGTAAAATTTTATATTTTCAAAAAAATTATATTACAAGAGTGTGTGGAATGAGTAAAGGAGAAAGAGGGTTAAACTGGAATTAAAGAGGAGCTAAATGACCATTAATATCATGCTTAAATGTCTAAGGAGGCAGCTGAAGCACTTGGGGAAAATACCATGATTGGAATGTTCAAATTAAGGATAGAAATAAAAAAGAAACAATTTGAAAAGGAAAAAAAAAATAAATAAATAAAGATTTGACCATTAATTAGTATTTTGGGCAATAGTCCATCCAGTTCTTAGAACTCAATCACGAGTTATGATATCAAATATAATACTCTTTTCATACGATACTCTTTTTCATACGATACAATACGATACACGTGAATAATGCCCATTATTCTATTGAGATCCATCATATAGTTTGTGACTGATTTTATTATATTGCTGTTACTAACATAACTCAAGAACACCTATTAGGTTCTTTGCTTACAGTCATCCATAGAATCCAGTTTCTCAAACTTCTAACCACGTGTATCTTTATTTTCTTGCGTTTATATTTCAAACGATATTCCAATCCCTCTCAAGCTTACATTTGAGCAGAGAAATTTGATTTTCAGGCAGAACCACAGTCACCATGAGTCCATTTCCACAATCACCTTCCCCTTTGCAATTTATAGGCCCTGGAAGCACCAAAACTGCCCCTTCATCACCAACCCCATTTATTACATAGTTTGCAAAAATGGGTGTGTGTCCATTTATTTCCAAGCCATAAAGCTTAGCCTCTTCCAAATTTAACAGTGTCAAGTTTGCACCACATACTATGCAATCAACTTCTCCATTTTCATCCTCCACCATTTCTTCAATCAAACTATTCTCACCCACTCTCTTCTCAGCTATTAGCTTTACCACCTGCCACAAATCATCTTTGACCCCAGATAAATCTGCGTCAACCATGCTTATCACCATGCCATTACTTGGAAATTCATTTTCCCAATTGGGTTTTTTGTTTGAACAAATTGTGACAGTACTTGGACCTATCTCTTCCCTAATGTCACATAAATATTTCCATATTACAGCAGAGATAACATCGAAATGTGACACTTTGGCTGCTTCGTACTCTCTTGCACAAATTTTTGTTACCATATGGTGAAGTTGTTTTTCATGGACTTGGAAATAGTATGTTTCCAATTTACAATTACTAGTAGTTTTCCAGAAATCTCCTCGTGGGTCGACACTTTTAATAGAAGTTGCTTTCTTGCGAGTTGAAGGTGGGAATTCGGACTCACCTGGATTTGCCACGTGGAGACATTTTGGTGGCTTGTTACCAGAGATGATCTGGCCCCACATATTGATGAAATTAGAGGCTGAGAATGCATCTCCAAGAACATGGGCCCAGCTGAGTCCCACACTCATTCCTCCACATTTGAACCCAGTGAACTGATTGCAATTTGCAAGCCATGACCACACGAAAATAGCAATTAATAATTAGGATTTTACCAACGAGGGAGGAATTTAATTCATTTAAGGGAATAATGATGATGATGATGATGATGATGATGATGATGATGATGAAGAATTGAAACGGAAAGAGGACTTATATTTCCACGTGAAACCAATTGAAAGGTAGGCAAGCTCCTACAAATTCTTATCATCCTATATATAAGTCTAGATTTTAAATATATTTTATAATAAATTTTATACTTTTTGAGGCCATAAGTTTTTAACAAAAAATGATATGATAGTGTCCGTGATTGACTCATAAGAGAATCAATAATATTTTGGCAACTCACAATTATTAAATTTTTTATGATAAAATTCGTGTCAGTAGCTTTCCTAAGTTAATGTTCTGGATTTATACTTTTAATTTAAATTATTTGAATGAAGTATCAATTGCACACAAATTTTTTTTGATAAAAAAGTAAATTTGAAATCACTATGTTCAAATTAGTTGCATATGAATATGGTAAAACTAAATTCTCAATGTTCAAATGCAATATATATTATTTAATATGACTTCTAAATCTCATAAGTCATAATCTTTATTATCAGACAAAACTGCAAAATCACCATAAAATTTGAATCGGTGCAGTTATACAGGGAAGATGGACATTTGCTCTTAATTTACAAACTATGCAACAAAATGCCCATATTTTGAAACTATTTAGCAAAATGTCACTGTTTTTGACAAAATCAAGTTTTGTGTAAAATTTGATATTCTCAAAATTAAGTTCTATGTATATTTATAAGTGGAATTCGACATTAACAATGTCGAGTTCCATTTAAATTTTCAAAAAAAAAATTAAGTGGCAAAATATACATAAATCTTGACATTGCTAATGTCGAGTTCCACAACTAGATTTTGTTACAATTAAGTTTAAAAAATAGAGACATTTTTTTAAATAGTTTCAAAATAAATGCTATTTGTTACATAGTTCGTAAATTAGGAGTAAATGCTCATTTTCCCCCAGTTATACTTGATAAGACTGTATATTTCACTAGGTTAGTAGGTGGTGAAGGTACCTTGAATAGAATTTAGAGTTCTATATTATCATAGAATAGTACTAACCTACATTAAGTTCAAAAAAAAAAGTACTAACCTACATTACTTTTTGTATATCACCAGAATTAACATTTCATTAACTAATTAAAAATTTTCCTTAAAAAAAAAACTAATTAAAAATGAAATGCCAAAATCTATATCATGATCACATTACATTACATAAAATTTACATTCTACATTTTTATTTGAAAAATATTAATAACCACAATAAATACAAATTGAATGATTTAAAGGGTCACAATGGGAAAAATAATAATTTAAAAGTAAGTGATAGAATTTGAAACTAGATTGATAATTCATTCTAATCACTTGCTCTTGTATGAACATTTAGTTTTTTGTTTGTTATGAAAAATGGACACATGTAACTATTGTATATCAAAAGTTATTGTTTGCTATGAAGAAGGGACACATGTCATTATTGCATGTTTTGAAAATAGACATATGTAATCATTAATCATTATATGTGTTATCAATTCAGCTTTTACAATATACATAGACTCATTAAAGAATGAATACAATATGTTATTAACCTGCAAATTGCAAGTAAAAGTTTAATAAAATATGATTTTTTTTTTTAATCTTTGATTTTTCTCCAAATATGAACTTTGATTATAATGGTAATTATTATTAGGCATCTAAATTGTTGTTTTTGTTCTTAGACTTTGTACGAATTTTTTTCTGTCCCTAAAGTTTTTTTTTTAATTTAAAATTGTTCTTAAACTATTAAAAATGTTAAATTATCAATTTTTAATATAAAAAGTTGGGTTTTTATCCCTATATTGTTGTAAAAAGCTCTTTTTTCATTCCTAGATTCTTGGAAAAATCTCTTAAAAAATTTTAGGGATGAAAAACGATTTTTGTAAAGTTTAGAAACGAAAAGTGAAATCAATTTATAATTCAAGATTTAGAGACAATAATATTTTAGCCATAAGTATAAAATAAAAAAAATAAGGTCTGCACAATTCATGGATGTGAGTATAGTGATTGCAATTGTACATACCAATGTACAGTTAATTAGTATTAAAATGTAAAATTATTACTAATTTTATTACAAAAAATTTATAATTAATATGATAATTACTATCACATCAATAAAATAATTTATAATATAGCATTAGTATAAATCCTCATAGTAAAATTTATACTATAACATCTCTACAAATCCTAATGGTCAAAAATTTATAGTATAACATCACTTTAATAAGTATAAGCCCATAGTAAATCCTCATAGTAAAATTTACACACATGAGTGACACGACACAACACTACTAAAAAAAAAAAATCATATTATTATTGTGTGAACTGCAAAGCATACAATCATGGAGTACTTTAAATACTTCCCGTCAAAATAAATAAATAAATAAAATCATGGAGTACTTTACATCGTTTACAAGTACCTAACCTTCTTGAGGTTGATTATAGAACATTATGAATTTTTTTAGTATTTTTCAAAAAGATATCCTGAGTTTAAATTTTTTGACCCTTGACTGTTGAAGTAAGACTAAAATAAAAGAATGTCGTAAGTGTAATAATTAAGGTGCATTAAATATTTTATTAAATAATATTTTTATACATTTAAAAAAAAAAAAAGTTCAACGGTACACATATGACCAAAAAAAAAAAAAAACTTAACTTGAATCATATTTTTATTAAAAAATATGTATTATAATTCACAATTTAACATTTATCAATCTTGTAATCTATGCCAACAATTGTTAACAAAAACCAAGTAAAAACAAAAACAAAACATTATGTTGTATGAAGCATCCAATCGGAAGTATCAAGTATTGTACAGTTACAGCCACTTACGAGGTGGTCGCCAACACAAAACATGAAAAGGACCTTGTGGTAGCTGTAATGGTTTACTTTTATGGATGGTTTATTAGATGAGTAATGTGTTTCTTTTTCTTTTTTTTTTGAGAGGGAGTAATGTGTTTCTCAAAAAGAAAAGAAAAGAGTAATGCTAACATTATCATTTTTTATGAGTTATGTATGATTTTTTATGAGTAAATTGTGATAAAAATTATGGTCTTAACATTTTTTTTATTTAATGGATTTTATTAATAGATGTTTTTAAAATAATCATTAATAAATTATTTTATAAAAATATTGATTTTATTTTTTTGAAAAATATAATTTTTTTTTAATATTCAATTAACAAATAAGGTCAATTCATCCACCAACATTTTACTTTTACAGGTATACACGATATGATTAATGAATATGCATTGAATGATATCGGTGGGTTTCAATTCCCAATTTCCAACATGGTGGCCGGTAAAGGCGGTAATAAATGAATCTATTGAATGCTTTCACATCCGTTATCTATATTCTATATGCTAACCTACGGTTACTCCAATAAGTAAATATATATATATATATATATATATGCTATCCCAAGAAAAATAATATAAATTTATATGTATTCGTGTTAATTTTTATATTATTTAATGAATGTAAATATATCTATTTCTTATATATTATATAATAAGGATATAATTGTTAATTTATATAAATTACATTTTATATCTTATCACTTTTATTTCCAACCAAATAAAAGGGTTTTCCACCCTTTCATTTTTCCATCCCTCCAACCAAACCCATAGAGAGAAAACTAAAATTTTTCTATTTTCCTACTAATTTTTCATCATCCGAATTTTCCACTCCTTCAACCAAACAAATCCTAAGTACCTATTTAAATTAAGGGGAGAGGGAGGGAGAGTGGAGGGAAGTAGACTAAATTTTTTTTAAAATAGACTAATTTTAGGCTAAATTTATTCTACTCTACTATACTCTCTTCAATCCAAATGGACAATAAAGCTTTACATAATTTTATTGAATATATAAAAGATATCTATATACTATTTCAGTATTTTTATATCCTAATTAACTTACGCATGAGATACTTTTTGATATATATATATTTTTTTGGTCAAATCTGTTTGAAAAGAATTTCTTTCAATTCTTTACATAGCGATTTATAAAACTATTTGTGTGATTTTATTAATAGTCACATGGTAGGTTGAATTTTTTTTTTCTTTAAATGAGTTTGGAGGTGAACTTTTTTTTTTTCATGCTAAATGATCAGTTTTATTTGTTTCAATATATGAGTTTGTTTCCGTACTTATTTTGTTAAAATATAATTATACATAAACAAATATGATATTTAGAAAAGTTATATCAAAGAAAATAACAAAATGAGCTCATGGAAGTAAGCTTATCCAACCTATTTGGAAGGAGGAATTATTAAGTTCATCAGGAGGACCACGTCACATGTGGTCTTTCCTGACCTCTCAATCAATAAAATATTGTTATTTATACAAATGTGTCATCATCTGGTAATTTTTATTTTTTATTTCTTATATTGATTAGAAAGCTCTCACATATATTTACATAAATGACATCATCTCATTGGTCAGAGAGGAACACATCAACATTCATTCGGTGTAAATAATAATTTCTCATTTGAAAGAGCTATTTTTCCTGGTTTGTTGGATTCAAAAATTAAATTGAACTTAATTTAAAAAAGTAAAACTTTGAAAATTTGCTCTTAAGTTCATGCAATAAACTGAAAAAGTTGGAAACAAGTTCGAGCAACTAAAGTAAATTAAGCAAATGACCAAAAGAGTTAAGAGGTGGTACCTGTATATAGACGAGAGGTGAGAAACTAAGATCAGGACCAAGAGCTTGATGATAAACAAGACCATGATGAAATGAATGATCCTCCATGGCTAAAGCTTCATCAATGGTTTTGTCACTCTTTGCCTCAACAATTCTCACACCACTGTCGTTGCACTTGATGAAAGGCCTGCCTGTTTCTGATCTCCTAACCCTCCCTGACGCCATGAAATAAAGGTCAAGCAATGGGAACATGGGTTTCTTCAAGTCCTGTATTGAGAGCCCTTGGACTGCCTCACTTGTGAAGAAGTAAACCCCATGAATGTAATGGAGCTTCATGACCAAGTCCATGTTTGTGAGCTCATGAGCATTGTTCTCATCACTCACTGTGGCTGGCACGACAGTTGATAGCCTAATGTCAGAAACCATTCCCATATCCTTGTGTTTTTTAATTATCTTTTGGAGTTAGGACTGCCCTTTATAATGAGGGTTTAATAATTGGGTTTTTTTTTTTTTTTTTTTTTTGGGGGGGGTGGGGGGGGGGGAATAATGGGCTGTGAATAATGAAGGACAAGAAGATGGTTGGCAGATTCATTAATTGGCTATGTACCTTTTTTTTTTGTTAGAAGCTATGTATTATCATTTTCAGTATCTTAAATTCTTAATAATAGTGCCCTCATAATTATTTTTATACAGTTACACTGGAGTATATTATATACCCTTATTTTTTTTTTTTGAGACAAATATACCCTTATTTTTTGTCCCTCTTTTTCTAACGAAGTAAATCAATTAGTGCACGTATGCAAGTTGAGGTGGATCACAATATGATATTGTATTTTTTCTTATAGGACAATAATATTCTTTGTTTGGAGTGATTTAAGGAAGATGGAAAAGGAGAGAGATTTTGGTGGGGTCTAGGTGTGTTTACTTTCAAGTTAGGAAAAACCAATCCCTCCAATTTGGAGAGAAAATGAAGGAGGAAAATAGGCAGATGAAAAATGATTCATACATATTGTATACATTTTGTCTTTGGTTTTTTTTTTTTTTTTTCAAACGGTGGGTTTTATTATTTTATTTTTTTTAAACTTTTTACAAGCAATTAAAATTTTTGTTTTCTATGTAAAAGGGTGAAGAGAATAAATTTATATGAATTACATTTTCTATCATTAATTTTTTTTTCCCAACTAAACAAAGAAGTTTTTTTTATCTATTTCATCCTCCCAACTAATCACACCTAAGGAAAAACCAAATATTTTCTATTCTCTCACTTTTTCATTTCTCAACTAAACAAAATCTTAAAGTCTAAAGAGTAATATGCATAGTTGTCAACAAGGTCTTAAAATTAAAGCCCCACCAATTTTCTGGGTTAAAGTAAAAAATAGAGAATAAAAGAACCAAAATGACTTTTGGGTTTTGACATGACATTAATTCTAAAAATAAAATCCAATAGTGAAAGAAATTATTAGGTCTATTAGGAGGATTGATGTGGTCCTCCTTGACCTACCAATTGATAAAATGTTGTTATTTATATATGCAAATGTGTATCATCCTATAATTTTTTATTTTTTAATCATTGTTCTGATTAGGAAGCTTACTCATACATTTGTATAGATGACATTATCTCATTGCTTGAGAGAACCAAATCAGCAGTCCTCCTGGTGTAAATAACAATTTCTCGTGAAATAGACTTGAATAATTGGGCATTTGGACATAATTAATGTTACAATCAAATTTAAGGAAAATTTTCCATTTAACTTATTTTCAACTTATTCAATTAAGGACAAATTACAATTTATCCTCTTGTGGTTTGATTGAAATTTAAGTTGCTTGCTTGTGGCTTAAAATTTGACATTTTACCCACTTGAGATTTGACCGAAATTTAAGTTGCTTACTTGTTGTTAGAAATCCCATGATGCAAGTGTTCAATTAAGACCTGAATAATTGGGCATTTGGACGTAATTAATGTTACAATCAAATTTAAGGAAAATTTTCCATTTAACTTTTTTTCAACTTATTCAATTAAGGAAAAACTACAATTTACCCCTTGTAATTTGGCTGAAATTTAAGTTGCTTACTTGTGGTTTAAAATTTGACACTTTACCCGCTTGAGATTTTATTGAAATTTAAGTTGCCTACCTATAGTTAGAAATCCCATGATGCAAATGTTTGGTAGGATTCTTTTTTATCTTATTTAATATTGTATTTTTATGTTTTTTTGTGTTTTTGGACTAAAGAAACATAAAACCGTGTTTTTTAACAGGAGTGGGTTAAGAAAATCTAACTGAACTAACCTCAGGTGGGTAAAATATCAAATTTCAAGTTACATGTAGGCAACTTAAATTTCAACCAAACTACAGGTGGGTAAATTGTAATTTGCCCTTCAATTATTGTACAAATTTTAGCATTTTTTTTTTGGAATAACGCAATGAGTCCAAATCTTCTATCTTATTCTTTATGCTCTATTCTATACTCCACCAATCAAAATTTGCCACATGTATATTGTATTTAATTCATATATAATTTTAAGCATTTTTTTACTTCAACTTCCTAAAATAAATAAAACATCCAATAACCCAAACCATCACACCAGTCCTCCACCACATCCCGCCAGCCACACCACTGGTCCTCCACATTCCCCACCAATCGCCACCACCCTTCCCCGGCGCCACCAACAACAACATCAACACCACACAGCCACCATGACTGGGTACTAGCCATGGATTTAAAGAAGAAAGGGCATTCATGGGTGCCCACTAACAAGACGTCATAAAACCAATTTCAATCATGTATTTAAACAAGGAGGCGGTGGTTGGTGACCGTTGATGACATTGTCGATCTCTTCCTTGTGGCATTGGCAATGGTTAGTAGGGGTGTGACAATGTGTTGGGTTTTCTTTTTTTTCTTTTTTTTGGTAACTGACTAGCGGTGGTGGGTGGCTAGTAGATGGTGGTTGTTGGCCGTTGATGATGTTAGTGATCTACTCCTGGTGGTGCTGGCGAAAGCTGATGGTGGTAGTGGAGGATCGATGGTGTGGCTGGTGGGATGCGGTGGAAAACCGGTGAGATGGTTTGAGTTATTGGAAGTTTTATTTATTTCAGAAAGTTGAAGTAAAAATACTTAAAATTGGATATGAATTAAATATATAATGTATACGTGGCAAAGTTTTATGAGTGGAGTGTAGAGTGGAGCATAAAGAACAAGGCAGAAGATTTGTACTCTAATGTAATAGTTATAACAATGGAAGAGGAGAGTGAGTATTTAAACGTTTTAAACTGTGAATACTTCCATTGAAAACATTTATAATAAAAATAAAATAAAATAATCAATTTAGCTAGAAGATTCTGACTTTTTTAGATACAATTTTATCTTTGTCCGAATTATTTTTTAATCTAATAACCCAATAAAATAAACTCTCCCATTTCCACTGAAAGCTGAAACTAATGTTATGGCTATAGATACATCAAGAACCAAAAACTTGTAAAATGGTCTTACCTACCTACCGCTCAATATGAAATTGTGGAACAAATTCATAACCGAAATAAGTATTTCCCATGTTGCTTATGGTTGGGAGATACACTATTGATGAGTATGTACCTAAAAATAAAGTCTAATAACACACGTATGGACATATATTTTGCCACGACTTACTTGAATATTAACTAGTGATTAGCGTTCTTTAAGTTGTGGAGCCATGTATAATGATGTGATCCAATTGCCAATTGACAATCCATGACCATTTTTTTTGGCATCAATTTTTTAAAGCCTTACTTTTTTCCATTTTTTTCACATCTTTTTAGGTACAAGTATACTTTAGTAATTTTTGAATTATACAAAAAATTCAAATCCAAAATAAGTATTTCCCATGTTGGTTATGGTTGGGAGTTACAATGCTGATGATATTGTATCAAAAAAATAAAGTCTAAAAACACATATTTTGCCACTATTTACTTGGTAAAGGTTTTTCTGCATAATGACCCTTAGATACATATTACTTTTTTTTACTATCACATAATCCATTATGCAGCAATTGTTGCACACTAATATGGAGTAAAAACTTTCCCATTTACTTGAATATCAACAAGTGATCAGAATGTTTTAAGTTGTGGAGTCCTGACGAATTGATAAATGATGACAGTTTGTTTGGTACCAGCTTTTTAAATCCTCAAATTTTCCTAGTTTTTCTCACTTTTTTAATGTATAAATATGCTTCAATGTACCTTAAACAGTAGAAACTAAGTAAACTGTCACCGACAGACACAAAAGTGTGTGCCTCGTCTCAAGAGAAATCCTTTATAAGACAGACCCTATCTTGGATGTTGTGATACTGACCCTTTCTTCACACTCAAGTGAAGCTGCGAGTTCCACATGATCGCATCTAGTTAGTTCCATTGATGACCACATGATAGGGTGGCTTGATCAGGCATCTGGTAGCCGTGAACCTGCGGACCAGTGGTACTCCTTAGTCACTTTCGTGTCATCAAATTAATTGTTGCTTCTTCTTTTTTTTTTTTTTAGGAATAAATTAATTGTTGCTTGATTCTAGAGATTAAGAAAGGGTTGATTTTTTTGCTAAACAAAATTAATTGTTGATTGCGAGGCCTAAAATGCTACATTTTCATCATAACTCTTTTTTTTTTTCTTTTTTTAATATGTTCCTTGGAAACTCTCTCACGAGTTCTTCCATTTATTTATTTATTAAGAAAGGTTAACAGATATTTTTAAAGTATTAGTTAACAATTCATCTAAAGAAAGTTTTTATAGAAAAAGAAAAATAATTAATATTGGAAAATGCTAACGATAGTTAATAATCCATTTAAAGAAAATTTTTATGAAAAAATAAAAAACAATTAATCTTTTAACAGTTTTTTCATTTTCCATAAAAGTAGTGTCAAAACTTTCCTAAAATTGATTGTTAACCAATGCCCTAAGGGCATTTGTTAGCATGACCCATTAATATTTTGACAATTGTTTTCATTTCTTATAAAAATTGTGTAAAAAATTTATGTGGGGACCAGTTGTCTCTAGAGTATTGTTTAGGCTGAATAGATTGAGCCTGTGGCCCAATGATCCAGTCCGAGGACGCAGACATATCCGAGGACGGTCAACTAAGGTAAAAGTGGAAATTGCATTGCAGGAAGAGTTAAAAGTTATTTATAATAGACCTAAACCTATTCGAGGTGAAAAGTCACCTCGGAAAAGGTCTCCGAGGTGGTTTTAAACATTCCTATCCCCTCGGATACTGCTTTAAGGGAACCTTATGACAGGGGGGTCGAATATTGGATAAGGGATGAGGGTGGAGGATAACAAATATCTATAAGAGCTGTTACCTCCACATTAAATGCTTCCCAGCTAACTCTCTGGCCGCATTAATGTGGAGGTGATACCTGAACAGTGAACAAGCAGCCTTACAACTAGTGGTAGAAGGTTCAGGGAAGTGTGAAATGGGACAGGAAGAAGCTCCCACAACCCAATTTACACGTGTATGGTAAGAATGGTACTAAAATCATGGTATATAACATGAGAAGGGGTCCAAAGAAAAGAGATCGAAAAACCTAGAGAGAAAAAGATTAGGAAATACGACACTAAAAAAAGAACACTGGATTCTTGATTATATTATTCAGGCTACGCCGAGGACGATTTTTATATCCTATATTCTCAACTTTTCTTCCAAACCACCCATGATCGTTACCTCCTTTTTAAAATCAGGCTAGTTCTTTCTTCCACGCTCTACAAATTTATTGTTTGGGCTTGTTGGGCCAGAACCCAATCCTGTTTTAGGGTCTAAGTCGAAACTGGTCCTTAAAATTGGCGCTGTCTGTGGGAAGAGCTTGATCTGATTTGAAGGAAATTCTGGTTTAGCGTTGGAGATGGAAGAATCAGGTTCGCACCAACCAACGATTGGCCCACACCAAGATAATGTTAATCTACACCAGGCAGAATCGAGGGGCTCTCAACATAACAACTCAGTCGTAAACCCTCAACAAAAGGGAGATCATGAAGGAAGCGCGCGTACAACGCATACTAGCAAGAGTCAGTCACAAGGGAAGAGCCATGTCTCCCATGCAAAAAATGAAAGAGACATGCAACGTGAGATTGACGAGTTGAAGAAGGAGTTGCATCGCGCATGGCGAATGCGCCCCTCACCTGATTCCGAGTTGTTCTCCGAGGAGACAGATGATGTCACGTACATCGCCATAAGTGTAAGAATAAGAACCTAACCCATAAGGGCCTTCGAAACAATGCCATGAACTAAGCGTTAAACCAGGTTGCTAGGTCCCCTTTCACATGAAACATAGAGGGTGCGAGCCTCCCTCGATGATTTCATCAACCCACCTTCTCCCTTTATAATGGTCGAACGGATCCAGTGGAACACGACAGTCATTTTAGTCAGAAGATGGTCGTTCATTCTAAGGATGAGGCTTTGATGTATAAGATCTTTCCATCTAGCATAGGTCCGATGGTGATGAGATGGTTTAATGGCTTGCAGGCAAATTCTATTGATTCTTTCAAGAAACTTACTCAGTCTTTTGGCGCTCGCTTTATCACGTGTAGCAGGGTTCCATTGCCTTTAGGATCTTTGCTATCTATGTCCATGTGAGATGGGGAAACTTTGAAAGCTTATTCAAATAGGTACTGGGAGATGTTTAACGAGATAGACGGGAGCTACGATGATGTGGCCATCAGTACCTTCAAGGTTGGTCTACCAGCCGAGCATGATTTGAGAAAGTCCCTCACTGGTAAACCTGTTACCAGCGTACGCTTGTTGATGGATAGGATTGATAAGTATAGGAGAATTGAGGAGGATCAGTTACAGGGAAAAGGGAAGGCGAAGGTAATCCCTCAGGAGATGAGGGATTCCAGGTCAGATCGGATCCAGAACAATCGACCTCGGAGAGATTTTGTAGGGCAGTTTGGATCTACCAACGCGCAGGTGGTTAATGTTGTATTTCGAGAGCCAGTGCAAAAGGTATTAGAGAAGGTTAGGAATGAACCATTCTTCAAATGACCAAATAAGATGTCAGGAGATCCTGTGAATTGCAACCAAAACCTTTACTGCCATTATCATCAGGATTATGGACACACTACCGAAGATTGCAGAAATTTGTGGGATTATTTGGAACAATTGGTCCGAGAAGGGAAGTTAAAGCATCTCTTGCATCACTCCAATGGCCAAGGTGGCCAAACGAACTCGGTGTTTCATGGAAATGCTGCGCCAAGACCTCCTTTTGGCACCATAAACGTCATATTTGTGGCTCTAGGGAGGACCTGATCTTGTCATTCTAGGATAATGTCAGTATCTTGTTGCTCAGATAAGGACTCTAGTCCAATGCTGAAGCAAGTCAAAATGAATGTCCCACTGGTGTTGAGCTTTTCAGATGCAGACAAATAGGGAACCATACAACTACACGACGATGCTTTGGTAGTTACCCTTAGAATTTGTGGGTACGATGTGAAGAGGGTTATGATCGACCAAGGCAGTGCTGTTGAGATTATGTATCATGATCTCTACAAGGGGCTAGGTTTGAAAACTGAGAATTTAACGACCTACAGCTCCCCTTTGGTAAGTTTCGAAGGTAAAATGGTGGTTCCTAAAGGGCAGATTAGATTATTCGTGCAAGCTGGCATTGATATGGTTGAAGTGGATTTCATTACAGTAGACGCTTTCTCTCCTTATACAGCCATCATGGGCAGACCTTGGCTACACTCCTTGGGGGCTATTTCATCCACCCTCCATCAGAAGGTAAAATATCCCTCTGGAGACCAAGTGCTGGAGATAGTAGGGAGCCAATCTATGGCTAGACAATGTTCAATAGCGGCTATACAACACAAGCCTGAGGTTGATACCTCAGCTGTCGTTGAAAACGATTTATAGTAGCTAGAAACTCCGGCATCTCTTTTTAGTAGGCCAGCCGACGAGGTGAAATGTGAAAACCTAGAAAAGGTGGTCATTGGAGATGATCCGGAGAGGTTCTTTTAGGTTGGAGCTCAGATTCTCCTATTGGAGAAGGAGCAGTTGGTCGATCTTCTGAGAAGGAATGTGGATGTGTTTGCATGGGACGCCCATGAAACATCAGGGCTAGATCCAAATTTCATTTGTCATCATCTGAATGTCAATCCATCCATTACTCCAAAAAGGCCGCCACCACGGCGCCCGTCCAAGGAATATGTAGAGGCTGTCAAGAGTGAAATAACCAAATTTAAGCAAGCAGAGGCTATTAAAGAGGTGTTTTATCCTCAGTAGTTGGCTAACACTGTAGTGGTGAAAAAGAAAACAGGAAAGTGGCGCGTGTGTGTGGACTTTACGGATCTTAATAGGGCTTGTCCTAAAGACCCTTTCCCTATGCCTCGGATAGATCAGTTGGTAGATGCAACGGTAGGTCATCCTCGGATGAGCTTTCTGGATGCCTTTCAAGGATATCACTAAATACCCCTGACATTGGATGATCAAGAGAAGATAGCTTTCATTACCCTTGTAGGAAACTATCACTACAAGGTGATGCATTTTGGTCTGAAAAATGCAAGGTCAACTTACCAACGGATGATGACCAAAATGTTTGAACCACAGTTAGGTAAAAACATCGAAGTCTATATTGATGACATGGTTGTGAAGAGCAAGTTGGTGTCCGAACATGCAATGGATCTCACAAGCGTTTTCGAAATCCTGAGGGAGCACAAGCTGCGTCTGAACGCGTCTAAATGTTCTTTTGGATTGGGTTCAGGAAAGTTCTTGGGGTACATGGTGACCCACAGGGGAATTGAGGTAAACTCAGACCAAATTAAAGTTATTAATAACTTGCAACCACCTCGGAATCCCAAAAAGATACAGAAACTTGCTAGAATGATGGCCGCTTTGAATCGATTCATATCTAGATCAGCAGACAGGTGTAAGCCTTTCTTCCTTTTACTGCACAGATGGAAAGAATTTGAGTGATCCGAGAAGTGTGTTGTAGCATTCCAACAACTTAAACAATATCTATCACACCCGCCCATTATGTCCAGCCCCGTGGTGGATGAGGTTCTTTTTGCCTATATTATAGTAGCCTTCTATGCCATAAACTTTGTGCTGATACGGGTGGACAGTGGTATACAACGACCAGTCTATTATGTGTGCAAGTCATTTAATGAAGCCGAGGTGCGCTACTTGCCATTGGAGAAGGCCATATTGGCGGTGGTGTATGCTACAAGAAAGCTTCCCCATTACTTCCATGCACACACTGTGGTCGTGCTCACTCAGCTTCCACTTAAGTCAATACTCAGAAGTGCGGATTATACTGGAAGGATTGTCAAATGGGGCACGATCCTAGAAGCTTTTGACATAAAATACATGCCTCGTACTTTTATAAAGGGATAAGTTCTCGTCGATTTGGTGGTTGAATTTGCTGAATGTCCTGAGGGAATAGATGTGGAAAATCGTAACATGGGTGAAAGATCAGTCGGCGTAGTCTCTGTCCAATGTCCCACGCCTTGGGAATTGTACGTGGACGGGGCAGTCAACCAGCGAGGATCAAGGGTGGGGCTAGTTCTAGTGTCACCAGAAAAGATTACCATTGAAAAATCCTCAAGGTTGAGTTTCTCGGCTATGAATAATGAAGCAGAGTATGAAACTTTGCTAATGGGAATGGCTATGGTCCAGAAAATGAGGAGAAAAGTAGTGAAGGTTTTTTCAGATTCAAAACTGGTGGTAGGCCAAGTAAAGGGTGATCTGGAAGCACGTGATCTAAGAATGCAGGAGTACTTATGCCAAATCAGGAGTATACAAGCAAAATTTGAAGTCTTTGACTTATCCCATATCCCTGGAGGTGGGAACACCCATGCAGATTCTTTGGCTACCCTCGCCATGTCCTCGGTGCAAGATTTGCCTTAAGTAATACTTGTTGAAGACCTATGCACCCCCACTTCGTTACACCAGGGTATGCCTCAGATCCACCAGATCAAGCTAGGTCCGAGCTGGATGGATTCCATAACACTATTCCTGGAAAAAGATATATTGCCTGAAGAGAAGTCCGAAGCTGAAACAGCACATAGAAAAGCTCCTCGGTTTTGGCTATCCGAGGATAGAAAATTGTATAAGCGTTCTTTCTCTGGCCCTTATTTGCTTTGTGTACACCCCAAGGCATCAAAATCACTCCTAGAGGAGCTCCACGAAGGGGTTTGTGAGAGTCACACAGGAGGAAGATCCCTGTTTCATAGGGCTATTACCCAAGGATATTGGTGACCAAGCATGCAAAATGAGGCGCAGGAATACGATAAGAAATGCGATTAGTGTCAAAGGTTCGAGCCAAATATTCACCAGCCTGGAGGAGTTCTCAATCCTCTTTCTAGCCCTTGGCCATTTGCTCAATGGGGCTTGGACATTGTGGGACCTTTCCCCAAAGTGGTAGGAAATAAAAAATACCTACTAGTCTGTACGGATTATTTTACCAAGTGGGTCGAAGTTGAGCCTTTGGCTAATATCAGGGATGTGGATGTCAAAAGATTCATCTGGAAAAACATCGTTACTCGATTCGGGGTTCCTTATATGCTCATCTCGGATAATGGCCTTCAATTTGACAGCAAAACCTTCAGGAAATACTGTTCTGATTTAGGTATAAAGAACAGATATTCCACTACGGCCTATCTGCAGGGAAATGGACAGGCTAAGGCTGTTAACAAGGTCATAGTAAACGGACTTAAAAAGAGATTAGACGACGCCAAAGGAAAATGGGTGAAAGAACTACCACATGTCCTTTGGACATATCGAACAATGCCTCGAAAGTCCACAGAAGAGACCCCTTTCTCAATGACATATGGGACTGAGGTTGTAATCCCATTGGAGAATGGTTTCCCAAAGATGAGAATTAGCACATTCACCTCAGATGGAAATGATGAGCTGCTGAAGAAAAATTTGGATCTGGTTGAAGAACGGAGAGAAAATGCAATGGTGCAGCTGGCCTAATACCAACACAAGCTTAAGCAAGGCTATGATATGAATGTAAAGTTAAGGCCATTGGCCCCAGGAGACTTGGTATTAAGAAAAGTCTTGTGAAATACTAAAACCCCCGCTTGGGGAAAATTGGGGCCTAACTGGGAGGGACCATATCGCATCACATCAGTGGCAAGGATAGGCACGTACTACTTGGAAGATTTAGATGAAAAAACTGTACTCTACCCTTGGAATGTAAACAACCTGAAAAGGTACTACTATTAATAAGATCAGTCGCTTTATGATTCCTTGGAATGTAAACAACATGAATTCTATGACATCTTTTGAAATATTAAACAGAAACTAAATTATGTCAGGTCCTCGGATCACAAACTTAGTGGAAATTAATATCCTATGACATCTTTTGAAATATTAAACAGAAACAAAGTTATGTCAGGTCCTCGGACCACAAACTTAGTGAAAATTAATATCTTGTGACATCTTTTGAAATATTAAACAGAAACTAAGTTATGTCAGGTCCTCGGACCACAAACTTAGTGAAAATAAGTATCCTTACAGTATCCAGGGAAGTATTCATTAGAGTCTAAGTTGTGTTAAAACCTCTAGGCCACAATATTAAATACAAACTGTTATTCTTTGGACTAAGTTATGACCCAATTTATAAGTCATGATAAGCCTCATAGATATCAACTAGGGGTGTTTCAATGTGTTCATGTCCTGCTTGTTACTTAAACGTTGGGATGGTGCCTTGAAATTGGGAAACCTGTCAAAGGTTAATAAATTGAAAGCGTATTTTGGAAATAAAGAGAATTAATGGTTATATTTTATTTATACTATGAGTTCAGGCACATGAAATTGAATTTTCATTTGTTTCCACGAGTTTTGCTCCTTTATAGAGAATGCTTAAGTGCAAACAGAAAATAAGATAAAGTAAATATTACGCAAATAAAGAAAGTAATGATACTAACATATATTACTTGCAACAAGAAAGAAAGTTTATACATTAGTAAAATTAGCCTTCAAATACAAAAGTTGTAGTTACAATAACCCTCATTATCCTAAAAACAAAAACTAAGGCTTAAGCTTTATTTGGACTCTGGACTTGGGGTCCTTGTCAGTTGCTTCAGAGGGGATTTCCTTCTCTTTCTCCTTAGAAGCTCTTCCCACAGGCAAAGTAGTTGAAGTTAGCTCCTTTTCAAAGCCTTAAGGAGCTCAGGCTGGAGAGACTTATCTACTTTGTCCGAGGAGGAACCCTTCAGAGTTTCAGGCTCTTTGTCTTGCTCCTGCTGACTGGATGAGGGAGGATTTTGAGGTTAGGCCTCTTCGGCTGGCTGGGTGACTGGAGGAGCTACCTCTTTTTGGTTAGGAATTTGTAGGGCATGAGGAAATATGATGTTCTCTGGCTTCCTCAGCTCGGAAGAAGCATTAATCCCAGCTCGATTGAGGGCTTCTTCCCAAGTCTGAATGCAGTAGGAACGACATACGGTGGGGACCTCTGCCTTTAGAGCATCCTCGGTCTCAGCCACGCCGACATCATAACCATACTGCTCGGCTTCATCTCTCTCCCTCTCAGCTTGGGCTTTGGCTTTTTCAGCTTCAACCTTAGCTTTTTCAGCCTGATCCTTAAGCCTTTGAGCTTCCTCCAGTTGCTTCTTCAGAGCTGCCAACTACTCCTTAGAAGCAGTCAGTTAGTCATTGGCCTCACGTGCCAGCTTCCTTTAGCTCTCAGCTTGTCTCTCAGCACCCTCCAGGGCTGAGTCTGCGCTTTTCCGAGCTTGCTCCTTGGTAGTCAACTTCTTTTTTAGATTGGCGTTGCTGGTTTCAGCAACAGCCAAGGTTTGCACAGCAGCAACCTTCATTTTCCTCTCCTCATCCAATTGCTGATAGAGGGAGTTGGTCATCTCCTAGAGCCTGAATGTATTTTGGACAGCCTTGAAACGAAAAGAAAGGAATTAGTATTACACCAAATAAGGAGTATAGATGCATATGGTTGGTAATTATGAGTTTAAAAAAAAGGGGGGGGAGAAATAGAAAAACAACAAGAGAGAATAAGTACATACCATGCCCAAAAATCTTTTGGTGTGAAGGAAGACTTCACTCTTCCTAAAACCTCGCAACTCCACCATATCTTTGGGAAGCAGAAGGGTTTGTTCTAGAACCGAGGCGACATGACACCTAATGCCCCCATTGAAGTCCCTGATTGATGCGTCATCCATCAGGGGCTCACCACCAAGCATGGGAGCTGGAAGCCATGATTAGGGCTATGGAAACTGACTGTCTGCCCTTTCTACTCCTCGGCTGGGGGCATGGCTAACTGCTTCGCTACCCTATTAGCTTCCTCTTCACTGGTTGGATGAGGCCTTCCAATCTCCATTGTATCCTTACCCTTATGTTCCCTCATCTTCTTAGGATCAACCTGTTCGGTCTTAGATAGCAGGTTTGGCTAAGGAATGCGAGGAGGAGACCTTGGTAGAGGAGGTGGAAACCTGAGCTGAGTAGACTTCCCAAATTCTCCTCTTCCTGGCTGGCTCTCTAACAGTTTCTTCAGGCTTCTTTTGGGTTTCCTTTGGATACCCATCTCGTCTGGTAGGTTCTTGAAGGATGAAGGTTGGTTAAATACCTCGAACTTGTCTGTGGACTCAGTTAGGTCCACAAATCCTTCTTCCTCTTGTTCCTCTTCTTCTTCCTCCCCTACTTGAAGAATGGGTGAGGGAGATGGTACTCCTGCTGAAAGGGTGGCAACAGGTAGTGGTTGGGTGAATGGTGTATTTCTGGGGAGAGGAACGGCTTCAAGAACCACGAACCCCTCGTAGGCAACACTAATGCGGTGGAGCCGAGGATCTTTGGCCCTTATTACGCACCTCGAAGCTTGGAACACGCGGGAGATGGGCTTGTATCCAAGAATGAGGTGTGTTGCTCTCAATTGGCCGCCAGCTTCATTGACGTACACCTCAGATTGTAGGATCCTGTCTAAGCTCGCCTAATTAACTAAGCGGAGCAAAGGTGCGGTGGAGTGGCGATCTGCAAAACCATAAAAACCTAGAAAAATATACTTCAGTAATAGCAAAGAGTAAGGGAAATGGAAGAATTTTACAAGTTACAATATAACACTTAGCAATTGGCCCCCCACCTAGTGTACCCTCTTAACTGGACAAGGTAAACTGTTATGCCATTGCCCAGAAAAAATCAAAAAGTCATCCTTTAGTCCCTTGTTTGATATGGGGAGGCATTGGATCAACCTTACTGCAAGGTTCCTTGACTTTAAATAATACCCTTGCCCCTTCAAATTGTGCAGATTGTATATCCAGTTCACGTCGTGATGGGTTAGGTTTAGGTTCATCCTCTCATTTAGGGCTTCTATACTCCCTAACACCCTAAACATATTTGGGGCACACTATGTGAGAGAAAACCTAAAAAACCTAAGGAAGTTCCTAGTAAGGGTACCCATAAGAATGGTCATCCCTCCCTCTATGAAGGCAATCATAGGGATGACCACCTCCTCTGTTTTCCTCTCGTCAAACCATTCCCCCTGTGCAGCGTACCTAACGCCCACGTGTGGGGGAATGTTGTATTTGATCGTAAAACTCTTCATCCCTTCCTCGGAATCCACTAAATGCTTGAATCTACCCATTTTCTAAGAAGTCTTTAAAGGAAATTCGCAAGTCGAAATAAAAACTGAGATGAGTTTAGGGAAACTTACAGGTTTGAAAAGTGGTCCTCGGACAAGGTTTTTGTATTTGTAGATGCACGGGAGAGTGAAAGAGAGAGAGAAAGACAAGTTCAATGTACGGGTTCTAGAATAACACAACTGTTGAAAGTGAAAAGGAATTGATTTGAAAGCTTATTTATAATGGCACAGAAATTGCGAGCGGGAAATTTCCCGCTCATATTCCAAGAGAACCCATCCACCGTTAGATTCTCATCCTACCGTGGAACGTAGGGAACAAGGGAGTCGCCAAAATTAAATAAAGGCACGCTCAAAGCACTGAAGCGTCAGGGACGTGCCTTAGGAAGATAAACATGTATTTTTGGGATTCAACTAAACGAAACAAGATCATAGGGGGAATAGGACGGGGATATCAAAATCCTCATTTCCTCCCGAGGAGTCAAAAAACAAGATTTTGAGGGGCTATTGTGAGGACCAGTTGTCTCTGGAGTACTATTTAGGCTGAATGGACTGGGCCAGTGGCCCAATGACCCAGTCCGAGGATGCAGACATATCAGAGGACGGTCAACTAAGGTAGAAGTGGAAATTGCATTGCAGGAAGAGCTAAAAGTTATTTATAATAGACCTAAACCTATCCGAGGTGAAAAGTCACCTCGGAAAAGGTCTCCGAGGTGGTTTGAAACATTCCTATCCCGTTGGATACTGCTTTAAGGGAACTTTATGACAGGGGGGTCGAATATTGGATAAGGGATGAGGTTGGAGGATAACAAATATCTGTAAGAGTTGTTACCTCCACATTAAATGCTTCCCAGCTAACTCTATGGCCGCATTAATATGGAGGTGATACCTGAACAGTGAACAAACAGCCTTACAGCTGGTAGTAGAAGGTTCAGGGAAGTGTGAGATGAGACAGGGAGAAGCTCCCACAACCCAATTTACACGTGTATGGTAAAAATGGTACTAAAATCATGGTACATAACGTGAGAAGGGGTCCAAAGAAAAGAGATCGAAAAACCTAGTGAGAAAAAGATTAGGAAATTCGACACTAAAAGAGGAACACTGGACTCTTGATTATATTACTCAGGCTACGCCGATGACGATTTTTATATCCTATATTCTCAACTTTTCTTCCAAACCACCCATGATTGTTACCTCATTTTTAAAATCAGGCTAGTTCTTTCTTCCACGCTCTACAAATTCATTGTTTGGGCTTGTTGGGCCAGAACCCAATCTTGTTTTAGGGTCTAAGCCGAAACTGGTCCTTACACTTTCTTAAAATGAATTATTAACTAATATCTTAAGAGTATTTGTTAGCATGACCCTTATTTATTTTGGGAAAGATTCTCTGCTTCTTTGTCTTATTAACCATTAATGCAAAACGTTGATTCTAGCTAGGTCAAGCTAGTAAAATCAAAAGCCATTAATGCAAAATAATGCACGAGAATGGTTCAGTTATTAATACTATTCTTATTAAGGGCAATTCATAATGGTCCAAGTTAATAAATGTGAAAAAAAAAAATCTAAAAAAAAAAGTGAAAATTTTTGTATTGCCAAATTTCAATTTGAAAGAATATTGCCAATTTAATTGTTGTTTCTTTATTACATTATATATGTATATATATATTTTGAAAACCAGGATTAACTCTCTTTTTTATTCATCTCGACTAAAAAAAAAAAGTTTAACTTTTATCGAAAGAAATCAAGAATTCAATATAACAAAAGGCCTGGAGATATAGCATCAAACTAGACATGAGAGACAACTAAATTTTTGGCTTCAATAGAAAATATTTATTGATTATAATTTGTACTAATAAATATAATCAAAGTTGAAAAAAAATTCAATTAAATTCTAAGTGGAGTTTAATTTCGTGCCACGTGTTTCATCTAATCTTTAAATTTGTGTGTCAAGTGAATTATTAGATACAAAAATCAAAGAGTCTAAATTCAATTAGATTCTAAATTAAATTTTAATTGGAGTTCAATTTTGTATCATATGTCCCATCTAATTTTTTAATTTTTGTGGTAAGTAAATTATTGGATGCAAAAACTTAAGAGTTTAGATCCAATTAGATTCTAAATCATATATATATATATATATACACACACAATAAAAGTTTTATGGTTAATGAAGGTGCATTTTCTCATTCAAATTTGAGGTTTTAAGTTCGCAAGTCGCAATAGATAAGAACGTATTATAATCTTTGTAAGTGGTTAAGTTAGGTGCAACCAATTGATTTATTGACAAAATTTTAATAAATTTGTCAATTACCATACTCATGTGTTTTTATTCTAAAAGGATTGCTATAGAAAGAGAGAGATGTATTCAGTATAATGGGCCACCACCCAGTCCTTTTCATCTTCTTCTTCTTTTTTTTTTTTTTTCTTTTTTTTAATATAAGATAGAAATTCTATTATAACCTAATCTTAGTGTATATATATGTAAAATTCATTTATGGAGACTTAAATTCCGACCATTCCCCCCACACTCCACAAGTACTTATATTTGTAGAGTGACTATTGCACTAAAAGTGTGCGGTGATCCTTTTCTTCTTTTATTTACTCTAAATTTCATCAAATTATAATTTCATTTCTATAACTTCTAAAATTGAAACCACCAGGTGTTGTTTTCCATATTAGAAAGCAAACATCACCTTTGTTTGAGTAACAATAAGAATGTAGACACATTTTTTTAGCATTCTTTTTTTTTTTTTTTTTGGTCACAAATGCTTAGGTGACATTTTTAAAAAAAAAAAATTTATTTGAAAACTATGAATTTTATTCAGGACGAAAAGCATAAATTACATTCTATAGAAGAACTTGTTCTAAGAAATAAGGACTCTCTTCAATCCAAGTAAATAAATCATCAATGTCTAAATTATGTTTTGCTAATAAATGGGTTGGTTTGTTACCTCCATATGAACATGGGATATCTTGACTCAACTGAAATCATGAATGGTAAACATCATGCCATATATATAACCGAAGCCATCGAAGAGGGGGGAGTGGATTGTTCACTTAGAGCCTGGGATGTGATCATCGGGTCACATTCAATCACAAACTCAAATTTTCTCACATCCATAGCAAACTGGAGATCCACTTCAAAAGCTTTAACTTTGAAACTAATAGCATTCATTGGAGTTAATAAGTATTTCCCATGTTGGTTATGGTTGGGACTTACAGTACTAATTTCATGTACCTAAAAATAAAGTCTTAGAAGTTAGAACAAACGTTTGGACACATATTTTGCCACAACTTACTTCAATATCAACTAGTAATTAGAGTGCTTTAAGTTGTGGCGACATGTGTAATGATGTAATCCAATCACCTATTGACAAGTCATAACAGTTTTTTTTTGCATCAGTTTTTTAAAACTTCACTTTTTTTTTTTTTCCATTTTTTCTCACATTTTTTAAGATATAAGTATACTTTAGTAATTTTTGAATTGCATAACAAATTCAAATCTGAAATAAGTATTTCCCATGTTGGTTATGGTTGGGAGTTACAATGCTAATGAGTTTGTACCAAAAAAATAAAGTGTAAGAGTTTGTTTGGGAATAACTTATTTAGCTGAAACGGAAAACTTTTTGCTGAAAGTACTGTAGATAAAACTAAAAGGTAGCTAAAATAGTACAGCCTATTTATGAATAGCATCTAAAAGTACAATGAGACTCATGAATAGTAACAAAAATAAGCTAAATAGTAAAAAAATCTAATTTTTTAAGCCGATGCCAAACGCAACCTAAGAACACACATTTTGCCACAATTTACTTAGTGAAAGGTTTTGCTGCATAATGGCACTTAAACACATGTTGCTTTCTTTCTTTTTGCTACATAATCCATTATGCAACAATTGTTGCATACTAGCATGGAGCAAAAACTTTCCCATTTACTTGACTATCAACCAGTGATTAGAGTGTTTTAAGTTGTGGAGCCATGTGTAATGATGCAATTCAATCGCAAATTGATAAGTTGTGATAGTTTGCTTGACACCAGCTTTTTAAACTCTCAAATTTTCCTATTTTTTGCTCACTTTTTTCAAGGTTTAAATATACTTTAATACATTTTCAATAAGAAAATTTCATCAAGAAATAAATTATTCCCAAACAAACACAAAAGCGTGTGCCTGGTCTTAGAATTCCTTTATCAGACAGACCCTATCTTGGATGTTGTGATACGGACCCTTTCTTCACACTCAAGTGAAGCTGGGAGTTCCACTTGATCGCATCAAGCTAGTTAATTAGTTCCATTGATGACTATATGATAGGGCGGCTTGATCAGGCATCTGGTAGCCGTGGACCGGTGGTACTCCTTAGTCTGTGTCATCAAATTAGTTGTTGCTTGATTCTAAAGATTAAGAAAAGAAGTTGATTTTTTTGCTAAAAAAATTAATTGTTGATTGCGAGGTCTAAAATGCTACCTTTTCATGATAACTCTCTCTCTTTTTTTTTTTTTTTTTAATACATTCCTTGGAAACTTTCTCACTAGTTCTCCCTTTTATTTATTTATATATTAATTTATTTTTTGAAAAGGTTTTCTACTTTTCCATCCTATTAACTATTAATGTAAAACGTTGATTTTAGCTAGCTCAAACTAGTAAAATATGAAACTATTAATGCAAATCAATGCACGGGAATGGTTCAATTATTAATACTATTCTTAGTAAGGGCAATTCATAATAGTCCAAGTTAATAATTGTGAAAAAAATTTCTTCTAAAAAAAAAAGTGAAAATTTTTGTATTTCAAAATTTCAATTTGAAAGTATATTGACAATTTAATTGTTGTTTCCTTATTACATTATATATGTATATATATTTTTTGAGAACCAGGTTTAACTCTCTTTTCTATTCTTCTCAACCAAAAAAAAAAGTTTAACTTTTATCGAAAGATATCAAGAATTCATATCAATACAACGAAAGGCCTGGAGGTATAGCACCAAACCAGACAGGAGAGAGAACTAAATTTTTGGCTTCAATAGAAAATATTTATTGATTATAATTTGTACTATTAAATATATATATATATATATATATATATATATATATATTTATATATGTATATATATTAATAGTTAAAGCTGAGAGAAAATTCAATTAAATTTTAAATTGGAGTCTAATTTTTCGCCACGTGTCTCATCTAATTTTTAAATTTGTGTGTCAAGTGAATTATTAAATGCAAAAATCAAAGAGTCTAAATTTAATTAGATCCTAATTGAATTTTAATTGAAGTTTAATTTTGCGCCATGTGTCTCGTCTATTTTTTTATTTATTTTTGTGGCAAGTAAATTATTGGGTGCAAAAATTGAAGAATCTAGATCCAATTCTCAATCAAATTTGAGATTTTAAGTTCGTAAGTTGCAACACGATAATAACATGTTATACTCAATAAATAAATTTGTTTACCAATTGATTAAGTTAGGTGCAACCAATTGATTTATTGAAAAAATTTTAATAAATCTGTCGGTTCAAGTGGATAATTATACTCATGTGTCTTTGTTCTAAAAGGATTGATCAAATTTGATGTTTTAAGTTCGTAAGTCGCAACACGATAATAACATGTTATACTCAATAAATAAATTTGTTGATCAATTGATTAAGTTAGGTGCAACCAATTGATTTATTGACAAATTTTAATAAATTTGTCAATTCAAGTGGATAACTCAGGGATAGAACCAGGATTTCAAGTCGAGAGGGGCAAATACAATTTTCTTTAGGGGGACAAATATAATTTTTTTTGGACTTATTTTTTTAAATCTTAAATATATACCTACTAGTTAGTATTTTATGATATACCTAAATATATCATGAAATTATTGTATATAGCATTTCTCGTTGCAAAGAATATTAGAAAAAATTAAACCTTTTTTTTTTTTTAAGAGAATGAGAATGAAATTAGTAGCTAAATTTGACAGCACTCACATCAACTATAGTAAATCTAATGTGAATGCTCTTAGACGTTGGGGGGTGTATTAGTCCCACTCACTTCTACTTTTTTTTTGAGAACTCAACTAGTTTTCCAACTAGACTTAACACACACACTTCTACTTTTAATGGTTGGATTAGACTTTTTTGGTGTGTACGGTCACTGCTCCATTTCGGATCATACCAAAATATTTCAACAATAACTTTAATACTACACATTTTTATATATATTTTATCTCAATTATTTTAGATGGTAGACTATAATTAGTTGCGTCACCATATCAACAGCTGACAATCAACCAAAGATTTATTTCGCCAAAGCCAATTTTTTTTTATAACAATCAGAACCTGTCATGTCACTTCGAAGTGACTGTAGTGTTGAAAGAACCAATAAAGAAGAAAATAATTGGAGATTTTGCGTAGTCTACATTATATAGTTATATTTCACATCAACTATAATTATATGATTTATCAAGTTTATACAAAATTTTCCACACAACATGCTTTGACCCTCGAAAAACAAATAAATCAATTTTTTTTTTTAATGATTAAAATACTCGGTGCATTGTTAACTAAACTTGTTTTATTGCAGATGGTCCCGTAATAGAAAATGACAATTCTTATTGTCGTTGTACGTGCTTGTCTTTTACTAATTGCTCTATCTTGTCATGGTCAAAACACACTCTGAATAAGGCAACCTAGCATTAGTGCAGATTAGTTTGTTGCAACGGACTCTTTGATGTGATGCGTATTATAATAATATGATATTAAAAATTTTAGTTTATTTTATTTCTTTTAACATTATTATAATTTAAACTTATAAAATATATCACATCATCTTAATCTCTTTACATTCTTATATAATTTAGTGTTGTATTTTTGTATTGAGATTACATTAATGTAATATTACTATAACGTAATATTACGGTATAATATAACATTATAGCAAACCAAACATAACCTTTAATTTTTTGAGAGGGAACCAAACATTGCCTTAATGCATGCAGCATGCACCAAGCTATTGGTTGTGTGATTGCTGTAATGCTGTATGCACTCCTCAGCTGCTTGGAGCGCCATTTACATGTATATATGTAAGAAGAACTGATTCTATACACCAAATTTATTACATATCTTTTTTATGAATATGAGTTTTATTCATGGATTTACATTTATGATACACTTATTCATATCATATGAATGCATAGTTATAGTATATTTGATGTAGTTATTATATAATGTATGTGTTTATGCTAAAATAATTCTAATAAACCCTTTTAGATATACACCACTGTAAGTTTCTTTAAAAACTTTCTCCTCTTTCCTCGTGTGTGTGTAAAAAATATTCAGTATTCTCAAAAACTCTAATAACATATATAAGTCCTACGTACACACATATATATGGATTAATCTTTTTGTGTGTTTTTATTTTTATTTTTTATAGATAGGATGGTATTTCAACATATACTGTTCGTTTTGTGATTTTTTAATGTTATATAGGAAGGTCAATATAATATTTTATTAAGGAATAATTGATATAATCATTTAACTTTTTTTGACTAATAATTATACTAACATTAATAAATGATGAAATCCTTTCATATAATGTAGACGCGATTTTCTTTATCTTCTACATATTTCTTACGATTTTTTGAGCACATAGATTTATTTTTTAAAATTTAAAGTAATTTGCCGACAATTTCACAAATTAAGGAACTTTATAATGATGAGAAAGGTATTGACAAGTCATTTTTGATGGTGTTAATCAAAGAGCAATACAGCAGGGATGAACCCAGAATTTTAAGCTAGTAGGAACTGGAGTATAAAGAAAAAAAAAAACTCCAAGTAGGCATCCATACTGTATTAAAAAATTTAAAATACTCAAAATCATTGTTTCTATATAAATACATTAAGACGCAATCATTTACCAACAAAGACAAAAACAAAAACAAAATAATGTTTTTCTTAATACTAGGCTGGCTAGGATTTTTTTTTGGTTGAAGTTAGAGCATTTGCAATTGTGGTGCTAAAAATTTTAACTTTTAGTACCTCAAAAAACTATTTTATCTATTTTACCGCCTCACTTTACAATACACCAAATATTAAATGTTCTATTATTTTATTACTTCATTTAAAATAATATAAACAACTCAAGATATATAATCTTAATAAAATATTGTCTTTTATTTTTAAAAACTTGCTATAATCAACTGGTATTTATATTAGTTTACTGTAGTTGCAAAAAATTTAGTTTTGACTTCTCCAATAACTCATGATTTTTTGGTTCTTTGGTGGTAAAATATATATATATATATATATAAATATTTTTTTTTTTCTTTTGCTAAAATACAATCACCATTGTAAATGTTTTTATTGTTTTTGTTAAGTTTTTGGGTTGGATGGTTGTTATTTGGGTGGGGCTAGCTAGGCTTATTGAGGAGAAGGTGGCCTAAGGTTTTGGAAGGAAGTCCAACTACAAAAATGAAATATATAATAATTAAAAAAAAAAATTGGACCTAGGGGGCTCGGGCCTCCTGGGGCCCGCACCTCGACCCGTCCCTTCAATACAGGCACTTAATGGCAAACTTCCAAATCTCCCTTATTTGAATTAATTTTCTTGTTGAAAATATTCACTCTTATTGTCTTACTGTTCTTAATTTAGGGTTATTTATTTTGGAGAAATGTTACGTTCACAACATTTTTACAACATTTTCACAACAAAATCATAGGTGGTTAGTTGCTATTGGTTTAAATTTGAATCTAACACTAAGATTACTTTTTTGCCCTAACAATAACAACCAATAATAACCTGCCACTTAAGATTTGTTGTGGACATATCATATCTCTTTCTTTTGTCACGTCAAGTGTGTCGGGGGCAAAAAAAAATTTCCCCTCTGACAAATGAGATTTATGTTGGGTTGGGGGGTTTAAACTGAAACTCGACAATGAGCTTTATGCACAGCCCAAAGGCTATCGGTGAAGATCTAAGGAATTCACTATATTTTATGCCTTGGGCCTAGATTGGGACTGACAAAAGTAGCCCATAAACAATCCCTACAGCGAACACATTAGCACGGTTAAAAAACATACTATAAGAAATAACCCAGCAGTAAAATGTTTCTACAGAAAATAACCCAGCGATAAGGTGTTTCTGCAGAAAATAGCCCAGCGGTAAAGTAAGATAAAACATGATAAATCTCCAGCCGTTAGCTACTTCACAAATGGGGGAAAATATCTACACTTTTAGACCCATCATTCGTTAGCTCTGGAGAGGAGTCTTTTAATACAACAATATTAGGGAAAAATTCTATAGTAACAGTTACATCATAACCATTAACAGTAAAAGCATAAGTAAATATCATGGGTTCCATTATAACAAATAATGAAGAAAACTTAGTGTGAGATGAAGGGAGAGAGAGAAATCCCAACTAGCACAGCAAGATCATTATGGTGCCAAGACATGCTCATGAATATAGTATAGGTGGTGAGTAGAAAGAGTCATTTGTGAATAGTATGAGTAACGAGTAAGAGTGTATAGCAAGGCTATTGGGGGCTTTCTGCTGGAGGTAGATAAGTTTTTATGAGTTAAGAGCTGGGGAACTTAGTTTCTAAGCTTAAAACTAAGAACTCAGTGTTTTTCTTTTTTCCTTCTTTTTTTTTTTTTTTTTTTTTTTTTTTTCCAGAGCTTAGAGAAGATTAAAATAGAGAGATTCAGGAAGAATCTTTTCTGGTGTATCTTGGTGTGTTGGTGAAGTATTAATGGAGAGTTCCATTTATATTTGGGATTTTAGGGGGTGATTAGCAAATAATATTTGCTAAATCTTTCTCATTCTTTAGAAAATCCTTAGAGAATCATTCTTAGGATTTTAGCTAAGAGTAGTAAGCTCAACTTTCAGAAGGTTCTTGCTGTTTTCGGTAATAACAGCTGGGATTCTGACTTAGCATTAAATGCTGATTGGTTATGGCTAATGGGATTAGAGCATGCTTTAGGCTAATGATCTTGGTTATGCTGCTGCTAGAATCAAAGTTTCCTAGGGCAGATTGCATCACCCCAAGCTAGGTGTCAAACTTGGAGCCCTTGCTAGGAACTCTGCTAGGATCCCCTAAGTGCCCTCCAAACCACATTTTCCTAAGTTTCCCCATTTGGGGTTCATGTGCTTGGCCTATGAACTAGAGAATGCACGTTTTTAGTATGAAAATGAATCGTTTTCAAGTTGTTTCAGGAGCTTTTATGGCCTGGTCCTAGCTGCTTCTGATTTTTGACTGGGCTAGAGAAGAAAGAAGGGATAGCTGGTTGAAACTTCCCAGCTTTCTGTCACATCAACTTCAGCTTTATGTCACATGAGAAATGATGGAATTTCAACTTGTGGAGGAAGGGTTTAACCCCTGATGGACATGTGTCCTCTTTTGATATGATTAGACAAGTTAGGACTTGATGGGAAAGGGCTCCAGCTGTTTAGTTGTGCTGGATTTTGGCTGGTCAACTCACATGACCTCTAGCTACTAGAATTTGTGTGTGAGCTAAGCTGGTCTAGCTAGGTTTTGTAGTTAAGCTCCTTTGGGCTTGGTTATCCCTATAAAATGCATAATTTTTGCCATGGGTGATATACATGGGCTTTTATAAATTTTGTAAGAGAGGTATTTCTTTAAGGGATGAATAATCATATTTCCCATGAGTGAGAGATTTAGTATATGTAAAACAAGTGTCAAAATAGTATTTGAATTTTGTAAATGTGTGCCAAAATAGCAATTGGGCTTTATGAAATAATTGCCAAAATGATATTTGGGCTTTGTAAAATAGGTGCCAAATTAGTATTTGGGCTTTATGAAATAATGCCAAATTAGTATTTGGGCTTTGTAGGATTTTGTAAAAATATTGCCGTGTAGCAACGGACTTAGTAGAAGTGTCGTATCATAACAGGCTTTTAGAGGTGCCGCATCATAGCGAGCTTTAAAGATGCCATGTAGCAACGGGCTTTGTAAGGGTGCCGTGTAGCAGCGGGCTTTGTAAGAGTGCCGTGTAGCAATGGGTTTTGTAGGAGTGCCATGTAGCAACGAGCTTTGTAAATGGTTTTATTGGGCTTTTTGGATTTTCCCACAAGTTAAGTGCTTTTGGGATTATTATAGAGATGGTATAATTTTGTGGCTCAATATGGTAGCAATATGGTGAGTATTTTTGTGAAAACCCAAGTTGGATAATATGTTGGCTATAATGGGTAATATTTGTGAGAGGGTCCAAGGCAATTTATGGGTTTGTGTATGGAGTATTTGTGAAGGCCCAATAACATGGAGAATACTTGGGTAATATATATGGGGAGTATTTATGTGGGTTTAAAATAATGTGTGGGCTCATATGGGTATTTTTGTGAGTGGGCTAATGAAATTAAGGCCCGAAAATTTGTACCTCAACAAAGTGCAAACACAACATCTCATACATGATACATGTGTGTATATATGGTAGAGTAGATGTGTTGATCTGTATGCCATGTTGTAATATGTCTAATATATCTCTCTAATAACACACACACTCCCATAAAAAAAAAAAAAAAACACATACACACACACATATATATTCCTAACAAAATCTATTGCTTTAAAAAAACTATATTTTGATTTAAGAGTGAAAGTGTGAAAGAAGTAAGGAATAAAAATAGAAGTATTGAATAATTACTCAAAAAAAAATATGTAGTATTCTCTTTAAAAAAAAATTGCATAAAATATAAATGTGAAAAAAGAAAAAAAGAATTTTGTATAAACATGGAAAAAAATGGTTATATTATTTCATAGCATTTGTTTCAATGGAAAGGAGATGAAGAATCAAACTTTGGACATATTCATTAGAAAAAAAAAAATTCATTTGACTTATAGGTTATTGACAAACGGAACATTATGATTTATCAGTCTTTGAGATTTTATATTCATGCGAATGGCCTTGGGTTTAAATTTACGCCAACATATATATATATATATATATATTATAGAATAAACGGCAGAATTACGACAACATATATTGAGTGAGCCTGTGCATTTGATGGCATGACTTTTTTCTAATTTCAAATCTCTCTCTCTCTCTCTCTCTCTCTCTCTCTCTCTCACACACACACACACACTGACACACATGTATAAAAAGGACTTTTTTCTAGTTATACAAAGGGCATATGGGGAGTATTCTAAGCTAAGCTTTCTTTATTATGGGTTGGATTCACAACTCAGATACCGAATTTCAGTTCAAAATGAGCTTGGCTATCACTATCCTTGACCCAGCCCTATACCAAACCCAACACCGTCACTGCTTTTCTCTAATTTATAGCTGTAGTGTCTTGCATGCATCACATAACTACATACAATAATGTGTTCGAATTTTTTTTTTTTTTTTTTGAGAGAGAGTTTCAACCTATAGTATTCGTTCTTGATAATAACTCTTTATTATTAGACCAAGACATCAATCAGTTTTTTGTGTAGGCGAGGATTGAACCCTAAATTTCTTATACAACCATCAGAGATTTTAAGTCATGCTTTCATTAATTGGACTTTCAGTTAGTGAAGAACAGGTCGAATGATTGACCTGGAAGACCCATCACAATTTCTGATCGTATTTATTTGTAAGCTTGATACACATAGGTTTTTTGGGCTTGAACCAAATTATGATGCGAAATATTGAATAGGAACTCAAACAAGTGCAACGCTTGAAGGCCTTAGTTGCACTTGCAAGCTACTGTAGTGGGCCTGCACCCTAGAAAAATCAATCTAATATCTTGTGACCCAATTGGGCTATATATCAAAAATTAAACTATCTATAGTTTCTTATATTTTGATTTGGGAAACCAGTTAAGTCGACTGATTACTTTTTTTTAATTAAATAAGAAATTTGTTTTTACCAAAAAAAAAAAATTCAATCTCCCCCTACAATAAAAATTACACTAAAAATTATTTAATGTCTTGACTTGATTCTTCCATAAAACAATAATCAATATGCAGCGGATGCCAAACTTAAAACACTACAGAATTTATATTAAAAACAAAAAATATAACTCAATATTATTCATAGTTCATACAATCCCAAAAATGTTAAGAACGTAGTTTTTTTTTTAAGAGAGTTTTAATATATGACGTTCGCTCCTAATAACTCTTTATCATTAGATAAAAACACCAATTGATTTTTGATATAAACGAAAATTGAAACCCAAATCCCCAATTCGATCATAAATTTTTTTACTAACGAGCACTTACTTACACTAGTTTTGTCACAATATGCCTTACAAAAGAAAACTGTAGGGTAAAGTGTGTAGTAGGTGAGACCCACATGCCGTCCATCCTGTACAAAAAAAGAAGCAGCAGAAAGATACAGATCTTAACAATCTTGATTCATTAGGTAAATGCAGGACACCAATGAAAGGACTCATATCAGATATAGACCTCGCGTCGTACACAATTCCCACGCGAAAAAGGATTGTCTCACTCTCTCACGCCTTTCACCGCGCAGTAGCAAATAGTGAAAGAGTTATATAACCGAAATATCGTCGACCATATCAGAGGAACTATATGTGCGCGTGGGCTTTTACTATCCTAGTAGCTAGTACACTAGTACATGATAATAAATTAATATAGTATGGGGAATTATTTTTTTTAAGTTTTATTTTCGGGCCAAATTAAATATTATATTTTTAACTAATATCAATTTAAATTTCACACTTTTATTATCGTAAAGATCAAAAGCTTGTCTCACTGGTTATACTCTTGTGAGAAATCTAATACCAATACACACAAAAATTACATTACTTATATTTAACAAGCAAAACTCATTGCTTTATTTCCTCACATTAAAGAGAAAAAACCTTTATCAATAGGAAAAAAACTTATCTAAAAAATTAATGGGAGTTAGTTCAATTGGTAAGACTTGAACGTTTCGTCCAAGAGGCCTAAGTTCAAGTTTTGTTGCTATCAGTCCTCCTCAGTAAGTGATCTATAAGTCCAATGTAAGTCTTATCTAAGGCCTGTGACTTACCCTAGCCCTAGTATGGGGTAGCATTCCCTCACCTAAACTTTTTATAAAAATTAAATAAAAATAAATAAAACTATCTAGTAACCAATAACCATTTTATGAATTCAACATAAAATCCCAAGATTATTTTGGAAGGTCAAGAAAGTTGGTGACCTGATGACAGAGAGTCGGCGACTAAAGCCTCGATGAACAACAACTATAACTTTGAAGGTCATAATGTAACAAATAAGAAATTATTTGTTGGGTAAGTTTCAACCCACACAAAAAGTATATTGATCTAGGCACTATCTTAAAGATAAAATTAGTGAAATAAATTTATATAATAATAATACTAATATATAGTATATCAAATAGCATGTGCTCTATAAAGTTTAAACTTTCACTTTGTTTCAAAAAACCGTGCACTTTAGAATGTCTCAAGAATTCTTATTGATAAATAGAAAACGTGGATGTAATAAATGAAATTCATCAACCCCATGTCAATTTGACGAAAAATTATATAATCTTCTGGTGGACCACATCATCTGTCTACCATTACACTAAAAAACTCACATTTGTTTAAAATTGCTAAGACCGCAATCGGTTTTTGTTTAAAAAAAAGAATTAACTTAGCAATTTTAAACGGTCTTTAAGTGGAATAGTGGATCACATCACTTGTCTACCATAAGGATCTTATAATTTCTCCAATTTGACAGTATACAACATGACATGGTATTAATTATGTCACCGTCTATATATTGAAGTGATAAGAACATATGTAGAATAAGTTTTTTTTTTTTTTAATAAAACATATTTAGTATAAGAACTAGTGAACTACATTGAAGTATGTCAAGTGAGTTCTAGTTAATTAGCTCAATTACTAAAATCTTTAATAATTGAATAAGAATTTTGGGATTCAATTCCCGAAATAGACCCCGTATGTTGAAAATCTGTCTAAAAAAAAAAAAAAGATGGCAAAATTTGTTGGCTTCTCAAAAAAAAAATTTTGAAATATGTCAAGGACCCTATAGCTGAATTGACACCTCCTCATACATAAAATGTTTGAAAGTCTTGGGAGGAAAAAGGTTCTGTTAGTAAGACCATAATTATCTTTTAAAAAAAATTCATTGAAATATTTGAAAATATAAATGCATTTTTTAATAAAAAATTAAGGTTGATAACCAAACATAGGTAAAGTATGAGGTCACAACTTTTATGATGTAACTTTTAAAAGTGAAGAAATATCTTTCAATAATTAACCTAATCATAGCCGCGGTAGTAGTAGTGAAATACTAAATGCGAATTTGAGACAGTATTCTAAGAGTATTGTTAGGGACGCATAAAGCAGTAGTGAATTTGGGTGTGGATTAGGGTGCGTCATGGTGTTTTGCTCATATAAGAGTGTCATATTATATCACGCACGAACGGTAGCCAAAAAATATATATTATATAAAAAAAAAAAAGTAAAAGAAAAAAATTAGCCTCAAGCAAACTGAAAGCAAAGGCCGAAGAAAGAATGGTTTTGATGATTCTTGATTTCTCTCTCTCACACTCACATTATTGATGAGTCTTGTTTTTTCTCCACACACTCTCTCTCTCTCTCCACAGCTTTGAGTTTGAGTCCTCTGTTCCATGTTTTTAAAACTCTAACTAAACCCGAAGAAAGGTTTTCAGGCATGGAGTCGGTTTTCTCAGGTTAGTGTTTGAAATCTTTTCTGGGTTTTTGTTCTTTCACAGCCATTATTATTTTGGAGTCTTTTCCATAATGTATAATGTATTTGGTGGTGGTTACGTGGTTAGAGTTATTTTGTCTCTGGCTTTCAGCTTTGATTTATTTATTTATTTTCAATCTTATAATAATTATTGTTCTTGCAAAATGTATGTCAAAAATTAGTACTTCAATTAATGAATGAGCTCTAGCGCAAATGAGACTTCATCATCCTTCAGTATAAATGGCATGGAAGATAATGTCATGGGTTGGAGGAGCATAATTTACTAGTAAAAAAAAAAAAAAAAAGTTAAAATTTTGAGTTGTAAATTTTAAGTTGCATATCAAATGAGAGTTTTGGGGCATATATTTGAGAGAAAATCTGAGAGTCTCTTGAACAATTGATAATTTTCTGTCCTTTAGACAAATATTAAGCAATAAAAATCAGGACTTGAATGAATGAACATCTCCAGATACACTATTTGTATTTTCATGTTAAGGGAGCAAATAAAGCAATGCAATAATAGGAAGAAATTTATGAAAATAAGTGGATACATTGGTAAAGATCATGTCCAAGCCATTTGGTGATGGGTCTTTGGAGTTGTGGGTGTCGTGCATTTTCATTTTCAATTTTAGCATTGCTATATGAACAATTGATCGGAGAATGTGAACAACAACTTTTTCCTTCCTAGGTTCATAGAAAGTTATATTCAGAGTCATGTTAAAACTTCATCTACACATGACATTTGCAATATGAAGTTCAACTTAGATATTTTTTTTTTTTTTGGGAAGGTTGTATACTTGATCCTGAAAAATGTAGCCGGCTAAGCTTGGGAGAGAAAAGAGAGCTAGTCCATGAGATTGCCCAATGGCCAAAAGATGCCCCGGAGATGCTTCAATCCTTTACCCGCCCGGAGCTTCTTGAAATCATCTGTGCTGAAATGGGAAAAGAGAGGAAGTACACAGGATACACAAAATCTCAAATGATAGGACACCTTCTAAAGTTAGTTTCCCAGAATTTGAAGAAGAGCGATACTGATGATTCTCTTGCCTTTTCTCCAGCTCATATTGGACATAAAAGGAAAAGGAACATAGGGCCCCTGTCTCGACAATTGACTGACCTGAATCATGTTCCTCTGGAGAACAATGAAGAAGAACATGCTAAAATCCTGCTCTGTCAGAATGTTGCGTGTAAAGCTACTTTGAATCCAGAGGATGCTTTTTGCAAGAGATGTTCTTGCTGCATCTGTCATCGTTATGATGATAACAAGGATCCAAGTCTGTGGTTGATCTGTGGCTCTGATACTCCTTATGACCTGTGTGGATTGTCATGCCATTTGGAATGTGCTTTGAAGCATGAAAGAGCTGGTATTATGAAGAATGGATGTCATACAAAGTTGGATGGAAGCTTCTATTGTGTTTCTTGCAAAAAAATCAATGGGCTAATGAGGTAAGTAGTTTTTCAGCAGCACTAATGGACACTGAACATCTCAATAAAAAACTTGTGAGCTTCTAACTCGGTGAATAATTTGTAGTACTAGATGCACAGAAGCAACCAAAGACAAGAAACCCAACTACTTGTTGATTTTTTTTTTAACTGTATAGTACTTTAGAACATGAACGTTTGCTCACACATGGAGAACGTTACTACCAGCTCTATTTTTTACTTCCCCAGCAAGTTGAAGCACCTCAGTGGGCACTTACAAAATCATTTTTGGCAAATAACATTTACCTTTTATCCATACATATTTGTGCAGGTACTCACGGGTTATGGAACTCTTTATACGGTGATCAGGCCAGTTCATATTGGTGTGAAAGGATACAATGTCCAATTCAACTGCCTTAACATATATAAATATGATGTCCAACAAACTTACTCATTAGGGTGTCTGACATTGAGTGTCCTCTAATGTAGGTTCAGCTGCCAGGTGCACACCAAATTTAGGTTAGTTGGGGTCAAGGATGAGAAATTGAGTGAACCAACCTAATCCAAAAGCAAACTTTATGTAGACACTTTTATGTTACAATTTGTATGTTTTATGATATCTGATACTTTAGAATGCATTGCATGATCATGGAACTCTTTATACAGTTTACATGCTGATTTACATTGATCTAACCAAACATGAATCGAATGAACCAACCTAATCCAATAGCAAAAGATGCTGTCAGTACTTCACATTGCTACTCACTTATCTGGTTAATTGATCCAGACCATCTGCTTTTAGTACCAAGAGAACAGGGTCATGGATTGCTAATTGTTTTGTAGAACTTGGAGAAAACAAATGTTAATTGCCAAGGAAGCCAGAAGAGTGGATGTACTGTGCCTACGATTATCTTTGGCTTACAAGATTCTCATGGGAACAACACTATACAAAGAAGTTCAGAAGACAGTGGAAAATGCAGTGAATATACTGAATGATGAAGTGGGGCCTCTGGATCAGGTATGCACAAGTATGGCACGAAGCATTGTCAACAGACTCTCCTGTGGTTCTGAGGTTCAGAAGCTGTGTGCTTCTGCACTAGAATCTTTTGATTCAATATTTTACCCTGATTATCAGGAAAAGAAACATCCAACCGGTAAGCTCCTTATGTTTTAGAATTTGAGGTCTCAATTTTCTTATAAAATGCCCTCATATATATATATATATATATATATATATTAAGATTGGGAAGTCATGCTGGCATCATAAAGTCATAAACATAGTCACTGTAATCGTAAACGTAGACATGGGATCAATTTTTTGAGTTTTTGAATCTGAAATAATAGCATCTCTATATTAATGTGAAGAATAAAATCACCTTTTTCTTGAATCATTTATAATGTGCATTAATTTTTCCCTTATGATGTTTGGTTGAAATATTTTTAGCAGCTTGTCGAATCCAATTTGAAAAGTCCACCTCTACCTCAGTGACCATTGTGCTAGAATATGAAGATCATCTGTTGAAAAACTTCCTAGGCTGCAGGCTGTGGCATCGCGAGTCTGTCATGAAGGATTATCCAGACCAACCCACTTTCATTGTATTTAGGCCACAGAAGATTTTCCATATACTCTTTCTTCAACCTTCAACTGAATATTTCTGCAAGGTTTCTTTGTTTAGCAGCACTGAGATATTGAGTATTTCAGAAGCTAAATGGGTGACATCTCCATCAGGTGGAACCTTTTTCAGAGCTTTAGATAATGGAAAGGCAGAACATGCAATAATAGCTCAAAATCATCCTCAGGTGGAGTCAACAAAGTCTAGTAACAAGTTACCAAACCAAGCAAACCACACTGCAAAGCTTCAGCCATTGTATGACTTCAACAAGAGCCAGCGTGACGGGTATCATTTACTGCCTCCTTTCATTGAAGCCGCATCTTCAGTAAGCCCCAAAGCGGTTTCTCCTTCCACACCTTGTAAACCTAGTGGAATGGGGGCAGTTCCGGTTATGGGTTGTAAAAGACTTGAGGAGAGTGATTATGAACACTCTATGCGAGTGGTCAAATGGTTAGAGCATGAAGGGCACATGGATGAAGATTTTAGAGTAAAATTTCTGTCTTGGTTCAGCCTCAGGGCTACAGAGCAAGAGAGAAACGTGGTTAATGTCTTTGTGCATGTTTTGCTTGATGACCCTCCAAGTTTAGCTGGACAGCTTATGCATACCTTCATGGACAAGATATCAAGCGAACAAAAACCAGTTTCTAGGCATGGGCTTTGCTTCAGGTTGTGGCACTAAATGTTGAATAGGGGATTATTATTAGTTACATGAGATTTAGGAGTAACCAAGATATGTAGGTTTTTATTGGCAAAACATGATATAGATTTGGCTTTGATTTATATTTCTCATTATCAGTTAATTTTTAGAATGACAGCTTTAAAATGTACATATAGAATGGCAGAAATATATTGTTTGGTATAACATCTAACCCTAGTTTGGGATACTCCAACATTAGAGCTGGAGAAACAGGGATTTACAAATAGTGATTGGGTTCTGATTGGTGGAGGTTTGTGATTTGTGTGGGTTTGACTGGTTGTGTGTGAACAGGCATGGTTGCGTGTGGAGGAGCCTGAGTACGGTAGAACTTGGTTGTTTAGTTTAGTGTAGCCAGAGGTTTAGCATGGTGGATCTTGGCTTTGCTGAGTTGTGATTTGTGACTGTTGGTGTTGGATGAAAATTGCTATAAAATATTGGATTGGAGAGCTATAATGGCTCTCTAGGTTTGGAGAGTTCTGTTAGCATGTCATTTGCCTATGCATATTTTTTGAATTTAGCTTTACATAATTTGGAGAGAAATAGATGTTGGCTCATCTATTGGGGGAGTCCTTAAGGGACAGTCTCCCTTGCAATGAAAACGAGGATAAACAACCACGGGGGGTGGGGTTTATACGTTGTGAGAGGATGTATATATCTAATGCATGAGATACATTTTCATTCTTTAGACCCTTCAAAATGCATTTTGAGCCAGCTTAAGAAATGCTTAAGTCTCTGTTATTTGCTAAGAAACACATTTTATTGTACCAGCTTCCTGAAGGTTCCAAGCACTTAAAAGTATTTTTTTGTTCTCTGTCATACTTGATTAACTTACGACTAGTTGTGTAATACCAAAAAGAGATCTAGGATTCATCTGTACCCAAAAGAGAGGCATGTAGGAGTTGAGTTTTTTTTTCTTTTTTGTTATAAAAGGAATGTAGGAGTTGAGTTTATGAAAATTACCTGCAAGAGAAAATTCCTAAATAAATAGCCAAAACCTTGGGTCCAAAGTGGAGGCTCAGGTCTTTTTTGGGGTAATATAAGTAGGCAAACCTTATTGCAGTGACAATTTTAAAAGCAATGTTAGGGACATAAAAAAATCTTTTAACTTTTACAATAACTTATCACATTATGAGTCATGAGTTGTGAAAATAAAATGATAAATTTATACTTCCATTACTTACCACTCACGAACTTTTTGGCAAAAATTGTTAATTTTTTTGTGTCCTCAATATTTTCCCGGCTTTAACAGGTCTCCTCTCAAAAAAAGAAAAGAAAAAAGTTTTAACAGGTCTCATTTTACCATGACAAGATCTGGCTAGCACAACTGTTATGTTGAGAAAGCTTTAACAGGTCTCACTTAAACATCTTTTTTTCTGTACTCTTTGCTTTTTTACGTGGTACGTGCCTTTTAAATAGGGAACACTAGAGTTACCAAAAAAAAGTCTAGAGTACGGAGTATTCAATCATTAACTCGAGAGAGAGTCTTGTTTAATGTCTAGCTTAAATAAAAATTATTTTATTATTTAATTTATTTTTACTGTTATTTATAAGCTTATTATATTTTCTATACTATTTAAACTTTATTATATTATTTCAACTCATTTTTACTTTTATTTATAATATTTTCTCCAATAAATTTTTTAACTTTAACAAAATAAATGATATCCTGCCGAGTGTAGTTGCCTCATGAAAATTACTTGCAGTAGAAAAATCGTATACAAGAATTCGCTTTCAGTAGTTATCATGATGAGAACTGGCGAGTAGACAACTGTTACTACTCGGGAAAACCGGCGATTAGACTCAACTGTTGCTACGAAGTACCATGCAAATTGTGTATCTTTATAAATAATTTATTTAATTTTTTGTTGAAATATTTTTTTTTACTAAAGCATACTTATTTTTAAAATTTGTACATCAAAATTAAAACTTAAAAGTCTTACTTGTTAGTCCCAAATTACCAAAAAGCAATTTCTCCACAGTCCCTTCAAACAAACCGAGAAAACTGCATCATTTTAGTTGAAGGTTAACATAGATACAGGAAGACAAAAATAAAATATTGGCACGCGTGACCCAACATAAACTGATTTTGAAAATTGTAAATTCAAGTAATAACAAGTTACATTATTGCTCGGTGCTGCACATGAGTTGGGTTCAAGTGGGCCGGAGCTGTAAACACACGTGTGAGCTCCATATATATATATATATATATATATATATTTTTTTTTTTCTCTTCTCTAAAAAGAGAGACAGAAATATTGAATGTCACTTTCATAATATTTGCCACCGGCTTTATGTATCCAATACTTGGTCACTTTTACCTCCCTCCCATCACCATTGAATCATTGATCAGAAACATGAGAATGGTGAAAATGTAATTTTATGGTACGTGCCCCAGAACAGTGACTATGAGGATCACCTTTCCTGGAAGTTCCATCCACTTCCACGTAGTTGTGTTGTTGCAGGGTTTTAAAAAACTATACATTAATACACTGCAATAAACAGTGAATCAAAAGATTCCAAATGCACACTGAAGCGATAAATAAGTAATAAAATTGTAGAAATAATCAACTGCAAAGGAAACCTTTGTAGTAGCCACAAGAACTTGTAAAACATAACCATAATCAATTTGCTATGTTAGTACAATATCAGATGCTTGAAGCCATCTGATAGTTTACTCTGAATTTCAGCAGAGATCATTACATGCAATTGCAAATACTAAAGAGTTTCTTCGAATGGAATTTTTTGTCTTCAGGTGTTCAAGAGAAGGTATATCATACATCCGATATATGCATCCTCCCTCTCACAGCGTGAGTCCACCAAACACCTTTTTGCCTTCCTGCTTTGCTTTCTGGATAGAAACCATACTGAGTAGGGAAGTAAGTGTAGCAAAAGGCTCTATGGAACTCCCAGCAACCGTCATGTACTTGATGCATCATTTACAGATTCATTAAAAGAGGCAGCCAAGATCTCGGCTAAGCTTGGTTGAGAACTTGACTTGTTTGAAAATTCTGAAACTTTCGGTCTTTTTGTTATAGAAGATTTTGTAATCCAGGATTTAGGCGAGGCAGGGGTGTTCAAACTATTCACTAAAGCACTCACACTCCTCCATACAACTGGTTCCAAAAGTTTCCATGGGTCGTCTAACATGGACTCATTATAAAACCGCTCTGGTGTCGATGGATGAGCATGAGAACCCCGCCCTCGTCCACTACTCTGTCCCAAACCAGGGCTCATGCTGCTTCCATACCAGCGGCCCCCTCCTCTTCCTGAACCAGGGCTAGGGCTGCCTCCATGTCTTGAACCAGGGCTAGGGCTGCCTCCATGTCTTGAACCAGGGCTAGGGCTGCCTCCATGTCTTGAACCAGGGCTTGGACTGTGGCTGACCCAGTGACCCCTGCCTTGCCCAGTATTGAAATGCGGGCTACCTCTTGGTCCAAAGCCAGGGCTTGGAAGATGACCCCCTCTAGATGGATTAGATGGAAACCTATAGCTAGTTGGGTTCATTGGTCCATTCCAGACTTCAGGAGTTTGCGGATGCATGGAAAAAGGACTGGCTGTTCCTATTGGGCTTCTATGGGGACCAGAGTTGTAATAAGAACCTTGTGCTTGGTACATCATCTGATGGGGAGAACTGCTGGCCTGGATTTGATGAGCAGGAGGCGGAGTCATTCCAGGGTTCCTTGGTCCTGCTAAATCATAGTAAATGAATATGTTAAGCGGGAATGGGACAAGGCATCTCATTGACTATGAACTAAAGCAAAAGAAAAACTTTAGGTGACCAATAATAATCATAAAACATTCTGGGCATTATTGCAATGATAAAACAAATTATAATGCAAGAATCCCATCTTTATTTTCACTGACTTTAAAAGGATAAGCCTTAAAATAGGATTTAAAAGTTTACTGCATGCATTTGCACAAGGACATGCCTATGATAGACCGAGGGAATAAGTTGCCCAAGGTTAACAACTGAAGCCTAAGCATAGATCTCCAAATATTTTCCAGTCAATATGTCCCACTAGGTGGTAAGTACTTGGCTAGGATTCATTCAAGCTCCTTTGAGCAACTACTAATGGCATGTTCTCTAACAACCATGTTTCATCTCTATAAGTGGCTCTAATTATACAAACAAATACTCTCAAAGCACCAGAATAAATCAAATATTGCTAAAAGAGAATAGCATTTGTAGAATGAAAATGGTTTCATTTTCCACTAATTTAATAATAACAGTGAAGTATCACATCATGTTGTCACCCAAGAACCAAAACTTCATTAAAGAAAATTGCATGCTTGGTTATACAAATATGCATCTGTTTGTTTGAGGTAATCAAATGTGATCATTTTACCATAAGATGTAAATATTACAAACAACCTGGAAGACATGGTGAAAACCGTGCCATTGGAGAACCATGATTACGTGGAGATGTGAAATAATCTTGTCTAATCTGATTACCAGCCTCACTCCTCTTCCTGCTATCAGAGAATGCTGCCATTGGGTCTGTATAAAAATCAAACCTTGGAGCACATGACTCCTCCTGCACTGCCATAGTTGCAGATGTTTCAAGCAATGGATTGGAAAGGGAAACAGGCACAGCGAGACTTGCAACATTACTAGAAGCTTCAGTCTGATCAGCTTGCAAGCGCATTGCTTTCAGTCTGTCTCTTCTCTTCTCTGAATCCTCCATTTAACCTTACTGATCAAAACAGTAGCCACAACTCATTCCCTGGAAGACATGAACTAATATTAACAAATAGCTGTCCAGCTTGATGCAAAACTTTCATGCTTCTACTTTTATGACAAAACTGGATAACAAATTGAGTGAACAGATATTGAAGTTTAAAAGATTGCAATCAGGTTTAATGCTTTCATCACCGTTTTCCCCTCTGCATCTCTCTCTATCTGCATCTATTTAGAAGCATAAGAAAGACTAAGAAAAGATGTACACTCAATGACTTGATCAACAACTACTCTCACTGTTATATCCCTATAAGAAAAGAATAATCCATATAGAAAAACTGGTGACATTAGTTTTGGCATGCAAAATTATGAAAGAAAACTGAGCTTCATGTATTATTTCTTAATTTGACAAAAAGCCCTGGCATATTATCAAAAACTTTGCTTTTTAAACAGGCTTTAAAGTGCTTGCAATGTTCAAAAGCTTTTAAAAAGGGAAAGAAACATCAACAATAATCATATTAAAAATTCATTTTCAGACTGTCTCATGTCCCCATAATTTCAATGACTTAAAAGGGAAAGGTAACTCAATAACATTAAAGAAAATCTCCCAGGTATATCTATCATGAAGCAAACCACAACAAATGCTTATTTGTAGCCCCTGGGGGCCCAGTGTATATAGGTGGTAAAGAGATGGGACTGGGATAAATCTTTAGTTTGAAACTGGCACAGTAAAACAATAAAAAAGGTACTATGGGAGGAAGGGGGGGTGGGCTATGGGTGGCATGTGGCAGAACTACAAGACAGGAAGTGAACCATTGGATTAATAGCTTGTTTGGATGAAGGGGGAGTAGAGGGGATTAGAGTAGAGGGAGGGAGAGTAGGCTAAATTACCTTGTTTTGATGTTTTTAAAGGGAGGAGAGAGAGGGATTTGGAGGGGTTTAGAAGTAGTTAGAATCCCTCCAAACTCTCATTTTTAATTCCCCAAATTGGAGAGATTTGGAGGGAGAGTAGAGTATAGAAATACTTGACCAAATGAATTACCAAATTTACCCTTACCATATTAACAAAATTACAAACAAGCATTATTTCTCTCCCCATTACTTAATTTTAAAAACATCCAAACAAGGTGAAGGATAACCATTCTCCTCTACTCTACTCCCCTCTCCCTCCAAACTTCCAAACATAGCATTAGATAACAAATTCGGTCATATTAAACTTAAACCCCAAACACAACACACTTCCACTTAGTGTGGGTTTAGGTTGGGATGAAAAATGAAAATTATTTCAATATCCAGCTTATTTTTGCTACTATTAATGGGCCTCATGGCACTATTCATGGCCCTACTATACTATTTCAACTAACTTTTACCTTTATTTACCGTGCTTTCAACAATAATTTTTCAGATTCAGCAAAATAAACGTATCCAAACACACCATTAAATGGTGTGACCTAAATGAAATGTCCATGCTTTCTAGTTTAATTTGGTACACTCTCTAAACTATAGTGTCTTAAAATGTAAATTTTCTCATACTTTTATCTGAACTAAGAAATCCATAAAAATAAATTACCATTCCTATTATCACCAACTTTAACATAGCCAGTTACTTTCTACTAGCCCCGAAATTTTTAACCCCTAAAAAGAAAAATTCCTCTTTCCGATATTCGATTTTTAATTATAATCGATTGTTACTATGCTGGAAATCATTAATTTTATTTTTCAATTTAAAAAAAAATAAAAATCTGAAAGATAAGTAAACACCATATAAACAAACAGATAAAAATTAAATAAATAAATAAATAAAAAAGAGAATGAAGATTGGAATACCTTGGAAGCCTTCGTTGGTGAGCATAGCTCTGAGAGAGTTCTTTGATATAATCGAAAGAAGATTTTACGAGTTTAGAGAGAGAGAGAGAGAGTGGGGAATTGAGGTGGTGAGAAACCGTGAATGAAAAAAGCGATTTTTTTTTGTTGGAAGAAGAATTAGAGAGAGTGAGAAAGAGAAGTAGTTGTTGTTGTTCCGAGCAAAGCACGCAAATCTGCCGCTCGGGTTTTTTTATTTTTTATTTTATGATTATACTGATGATGATGATTATGAAAAAGATTCACTCATCTCTGTGCACGGTACCTAGTGGAGGCGAGAATCAGACCCGCAGAGTTAGTACACAATCCCACCCCATGACAGTTTATAATCCAACCTAGATTGCTTAATGTGCAGGTCACGCTTTCAGACTCAAACTCAATACGCTGTAATGTGGGGTTGATTCTGATGCCAAAACCCATATCCCCAAGCCATATAAGCAGCTTGCCCTTCCCCCTTATATTAGGGTTTTGAGTATTGATAAAAACCAATTCTTCTAAGTCAAACAAAATCTGAACCAATTTCTTAAATCAAAACCAAACAAAATAGCCAAACCTAAATCCTATTAAACACCCAGAATTAATATAAAAGATTTGATTTTACCTGTAGCCGTTCCAGCAGTTTGATGTTAGGTTGGTTGTGCGGTTTTGTGAAGCAGTAACCGAGGTGGAGGACTCTGCAACCATGAGGCGAAGCGTTTGTGGCTTAGTTGAATCGCTTTTGCCGGTGTTTACTTTCACTTTCTTTAATTGAACTGACGGTGAGAAGATAGAAAACAATTTTCTCTATTTAGTTTTAATCGCTTACCGTCGCCGGGGAGGAGAGAAGGATCTGTGTCTAGGTTTTCCGTTTTTGGGTTCCTGCGTATGGGTCTTGCAGTCTTTGTTGGGCTGAGTTTGTGTTTGCGTTTGAAGGAGAGACAGAGACTGAGAAATAGTTTTTTGTATTGGGGTTTTGTTTAGGAGCTGAAGAGAGTAAATTTTATCGGGTTTGTTTTGGGCACAAATAGTTATTGGATTAAAAATAGTAAGGGGATGTTTAGTAGGATACTTTGAGAAAGTTGGTTGGTAGTTTTTTTGAAGTCCGGGGAAAGAATATGTGAAAATATATGTAATATCGTTTAAAATGTAAAAACGAGGGTCTAAGATGCAATATCAAAAAAGTCCTTAATTAGTTATGGTGTTTAGGGTTTTAGCTTTTTTTTTAATAATGCTAAAAGTATAAAAATGTGGGAGTTTCAAAAATAATGTGGGTGTTTAGTTTTTTACCCACATTATTTTTAATAGTTTTTTTTTTTATAGGTTTTAGCTTCTTCTTTTTTTAATAGTATTTTAAAAAAATAATGCTGATGTAATAATGCCGATGTGTAAAAATGTGAGAGTTTCAAAGGTTTCGATTTTATTTATATATATATATATATATATATATATATAGAGAGAGAGAGAGAGAGAGAGAGAGAGAGAGAGAGAGAGAGAGAGAGAGAGACTATGATGTACTCATTATTATTTGTGACACAAAAGTTGTTCCCTTCTAAAAAAAATAAAGTCTACAAACATAATTTTTTTATCACAATTTTGATGTATTAATTAATAATAATGGAGAAAACATTATAGGTTTATTATTCTATAAAAATTACCATATTAGAATTGTGACACAAAAGTTTATCTATATAATTGTCAAAATAAAGTAAAAGCTATGTGCAGCGTCAATCATTTAGGTTATTTTGAGTTGACATACTTCTTGGTATTTTTTATTTGTTTTTGTTTTTGTTTTTTATATAATTCAATAATTTTATTGTAAGGACTAGTTTTGGCTTGGACCCCAAAACAGGAATGGATCCAGGCCCAACAAGCCCGCACAATAAATTTGTAGAGTGTGGGAGGAAAAGCTAGTCTAAATCTAGAGAAAAGATATCGGTTGTGAGTGTTTAGGAAGAAGAGTTACGCATACATCATACGAAAAGCATCCTCGGCTAAGCCTTAATAGTGTGATCAATAGTTTAAAGTTTTCCCTTTTTACTGTTATATTTCTTAAACCTTTCTTTTTTTCCGTTTTTCTCTCCTCTCCTCTCTTTGAATTCCCTTTTCATGTTATATACCATGATTTTTGCACAATTTTCACCATCCACGTGTGAGTCAGGTGTTGGGAGTTTCCCTGTCCCATCTCGCACCTTCTTGAACCTTCTACTATTAGCTGTAAGGCTGCTTGTTTACTGTTCAGGCATCACCTCCACATTAATGCGGCCAGAGAGTTGGTTGGGAAGCATTTAATGTGGAGGTAACAGCTTCTACAGATATTTGTTATCCTTCGTCCTCACCCTTTATCCAGTATTTGCCCATCCCTCTATTGTGGAATACCCTTTATATATTATATTAAAGGGAAGGGAATGTTCCTAGCCACCTCGGACAGAAGTTCCGAGATGAACATTCTCCTCGGATATGGTTAGGTCCACCATAAATATATTTTACCTCTTCCCATAATACAATTTTCATCTCTTCCTTAACTGATAGTCCTCGGATATATTCTCATCCTCGGACTGGGTTATTGGGCCATAAGCCCAGCCCTCTCAACCTAAATAGTAACTCTAGGGTCAATTAGCCCCCACAATAGCCCCTCAAAATCTTGCTTTTCGATTCCTCAGGAGAAAAATGAGGATTTTGATATCCTTGTCCTATTCCCCCTATAACCTTGTTTCGTCGGGTCAAATCACAACAATACGTGTTTATTCTCCTAAGGCATTGCCCTGACGCTTCAGTGACCAAAGCGTGTTTTCATTTAATTTTGGCAACTCAACGGTTGGATGGGAATCAACGGTGGGTAGGCTTTCTTGGAATACGAGCGGGAGAACTTCCCGATCGCAATTTCTGTGCCACTATAAATAATCTTTCAAATCAATTCTTTTTTACCTTCAACAGTTGCGCTATTCTAGAACCCGTGCATTGAACTTGCTTTTTCCTCTCTCTCTCTCACTCTCCTACTTATCTTCAAATACAAAAACCTTGTCCGAGGACCATTTCTCACACCTGTAAGTCTTCCTAAACTCTCCTTAACTTTTATTCCTTCTTTGCAAAATTTCCCTTGTAAAACTTCTTAGAAAATTGGTAGATTTAAGTACTTAGTAGACACCGATGAGGGAATGAGGAGTTTTAGGTCCAAATATAATATTCCCCCACACGTGGGCGTTAGGTAGGCTGCACATGGGGAGTGGTTTGATGAAAGGAAAACAAATGAGGTGGTCATTCCTATGATCGCCTTCATAGAAGGTGGTATGACCATTCCCATGGGTACTATTACTAGAAATTATCTTAGGTTCTTTAGGCTGTCTCCTACACAGTGCGCACCGAACATGTTTAGGGTGTTAGGGAGTATAGAAGCTTTGAATGAGAGGATGAACCTAAACCTAACACACCATGATGTGAATTGGATTTACAACCTGCAAAATCTGAAAGGGCAGGGATATTACTTAAAGTCTAGGCACTCCGAAGTTAGGTTGATTCAGTGCCTCCCTGTATCAAATAAGGGATTAAAGGACGATTTTTTGATCTTCTCTGGGCAATGGCATGATGGCTTACCTTGCCCAGTTAAAGAGGGTACACTAGGTGGGAGGCTAACTATTTAGTTTTACCATTTGTCCTTATCCAATTTCTGTACTCCTATTTCTTTTTGTCGTTACTGAAATGGGTTTTTGCTGGTTTTACTGATACTGCAGATCCCCACGCTACTACGCCTTCGCTTCGTTTAGTTAATAAGGCGAGCTTAGACAGGATTCTACAAGCCAAGGTGTACGTCAACGAATCAGACGGTCAACTAAGGGCAGCACACCTCATCGTCGAATACAATCTCATCTCGCGTGCATTCCAAGCTCCGACGTGCGTGATAAGGGCCAGAGATCCTCGGCTCCACAGAATCAGTGTTGCCTACTAGGGGTTTGTAGTTCCACAAGGCATTCCTCTCCCAAGATATTCACCACTCACAGAACCTCTACCAGTTGCCACCCTTGCAGCAAGAGCAACATCTTCCTCCCCCCCCTGTTCTTCAAGTAGAGGAGGAAGAGGAAGTAGAACAAGAGGAGGAGGATTTTGTGGACCTCACCGAGTCCACCGATGACTACGAAGTTTTCAATCAACCCTCACCATCACAAGACATGCCTGAAGATATGGGTATTCAAAGGAAACCCCAGCGTAGTCTTTAAGAGTTGCTGGAAAGCCAGCCAAGGAGGGGAGAAGCTGGGAAGCCTTCTCAACCCAAGCTTCCTCCTCCTCCACCTAAATCTCCTCCTCGCGCTCCTCTGCCACCTCCACCCTCCAGGATCGAACAAGTTTATCCTAAGAGGAGAAGGGAACCAAAGGGCAAGGATGTAATGGAGCCTGGAAGACTTCGTCCTTCCAGCGAAGAAGAGGCTCACAGGCCGTCAAAGCAGCAGAGAACGAGCTATGCCCCCAGCCGAGGATCAAAAAGGGGCGATGTTCAACTGCCCGAGCCCCAAGCATGGCTCCCAGCTCCCATGCTTAGTGGTGAGCCCCTAATAGACGATGCATCAATCAGGGACTTCAACGGGGGCATAGGTTGTCACGTTGCCCCAATTCTGGAGGAAACTCTCCTACTCCCCAGAGACATGGTGGAGTTACGAGGATTTAAGAGGAGTGAAGTCTTCCTCCACACTAAACGATTCTTGGGCATGGTATGTATTTATTTTTTCACAGTTTTTTTTTTTTTTTATACTTGACATAATATTCATCCTTTTCTTTTTCTTTTTTTCTTTTTTTAAAAGGCTGTTCAAAGCACTTTCAGATTAGAGGAGATGTTCCACTCCCTTTCTCAACAATTGGACAACGAGAAAAAGCGGAGGGTTGCTGCTGTGCAAACCCTACCATTGCTGAAAATAGCAATACTGATCTTAGAAAGAAACTGACCGCTGAGGAGCAGGCCAGGAAGAGCGCAGATGCTGCTTTAAAGGGTGTTGAGAAGCAAGCCAAGAGTAAAAGGAAACTGACAAATGAGGCTAAGGAACAACTGGCTGCGTCCAAGGAGCAAGTGGCAGCTCTGAAGCAGCAGTTGGAGAAGGCTAAAAAGCTCAAGGATCAGGCTGAAAAAGCCAAAATGCAGGCTGAGGAAGACAAGGCCAAAGCTAAAAAAGAAAGGGATGAGGCTGAGCAGCACGGCTACGACGTCGACGTAGCTGAGACCGAGAATACTCTACGAGCAGAGGTCCCCGCCGTGTGCCGTGCATACTGCACTCAGACTTGGGAAGAAGCCCTCAATCAAGCTGGGATTGAAGCTTCTTCTAAGCTGAAAAAGCCTAAGAACATAGTCTTTCCTCTTGCCTTGTGGATTCTTAATAAGAAAGAGGCAACTCCTCCTATTTCCTAGCCAACCAAAGAGGCCCAATCTCAGCATCCTCCCTCCACTAATCAGCAAGAACAGGGCAGAGAGTAAGAGACCCTGAAAGAAACCTCATCGGATAAAGTGACTAAGGCTCTTCAGCCTGGGGCAGCTTCTCAAGACTTTAAGAAGCAACTAGCCTCAGTTACTTTACCTGCAGAAGGATCTCTTAAGGAGAAGGAGAAAGAGATCCCTCCTGAAGCAGCTGACCAGGCTCCCAAATCCAAACTTCAGATCAAGTTAAAACCCTAGTTTTTGTATTTGTTTTTAGGATAATTACAATTATTGTACTTTTATTTTTTGTATTTAAGAATCAATTTTGATAATGCATGAAATATTTTTCTTTGTTCCAAGTAACATTTGTCAGCATTATTGTTTTACTTAGCTGTACGATATTTATTTTGTCTTATTTCCTATCTGCTCTTCAACATACGCTATTAAGGAACAAAATATGTTAATAAAACATAACATTAAATCTCGTTATCTCAAAAATATATTCTCCTTTCACCAAGTTCTTTAATAAGTTTCACAATTTCCAGGCAATGTCCCAACACTTAAGTAACAGGCAGGATGTCAAGATATTGAAACACAATTATGCTTATTTAATATCCATGAGGTTTATCATGACTTATAAAACAGGCCAGAACTTAATCCAAAAAATAATAACTTATGTCCAAGATTGTGTTCTAAAGATTTTAACATAACTTATATTCCATTGAATGTATTCCTTGATACAGCAAGGACAATTATCTTTACAATGTTCATGGTCTGAGGATTTGACACAGATGATATCCCATTTTACATTTCAAGAGATGCCCTAGGGTATTAATTTCCACTAAGTTTGTGGTCCGAGGACCTGAAATAACTTAGTTTCTGTTTAATATTTTAAGAGATGTCATAGGATATTAATTTTCATTAAGTTTGTGGTCCGAGAACTTGACATAACTTAGTTTCTGTTTAATATTTCAAGAGATGTCATGGGATATTAATTTTCACTAAGTTTGTGGTTCGAGAACCTGACATAATTTAGTTTCTATTTAATATTTCAAAAGATGTCATGGGATATTAATTTCCACTAAGTTTGTGGTCTGATGACTTGACATAACTTAGTTTCTGTTTAATATTTCAAGAGATGTCATGGGATATTAATTTCCACTAAGTTTGTGGTCCGAGGACTTGACATAACTTAGTTTCTATTTAATATTTCAAGAGATGTCATATTATTCACAATACACACTTAAGATGAATGGAAGGGAAAACATAATATAACTGTTCTTATTAATAGTAGTACCTTTTCAGGTTGTTTACATTCCAAGGGTGAAGTACAACTCTTTCATCTAAATCTTCTAAGTAGTACACACCTACCCCTGCCATTGATGTAATGCGATATGGTCCTTCCCAGTTAGACCCCAATTTTCCCCAAGCAGAATTTTTAGTGTTTCCTACTACTTTCCTTAACACCAAGTCTCCTGGGGCCAATGGCCTTAGTTTCACATTCATATCGTAGCCCTGCTTAAGCTTGTGCTGATAATAGGCCAACTACACCATAGCATTTTCCCATCGCTCTTCAATCAAATCCAAATTCTTCTTCAATAACTCGTTATTTCCGTCCGAGGTAAATGCGCTAGATCTCATAGTGGGGAAACCATTTTCCAAGAGGATTACAACTTCAGCCCCATACGTCATTGAGAAGGGGGTCTCTCCAGTGGACTTTCGAGGTGTCGTCCTATATGTCCAAAGGACGTGTGGCAACTCTTCAACCCACCTTCCTTTGGCGTCATCCAATCTCTTTTTAAGTCCGTTCACGATGACCTTGTTAACAGCCTCGACCTATCCATTTCCTTGCGGATAGGCTGGAGTAGAATATCTATTCTTTATACCCAGATCAGAACAGTATTTCCTGAAAACTTTGCTATCAAATTGAAGACCATTATCTGAGATGAGCACGTTAGGAACCCCAAATCGTGTAACAATATTCTTCCAGATGAACCTTTTAACATCCATACCTCTGATATTAGGTAGAGGCTCAGTTTCGACCCATTTAGTAAAATAATCTATACAGACAATGAGGTATTTTTTATTTCCTGCTGCTTTGGGGGAAGGTCCCACAATGTCCATGCCCCATTGAGCAAAAGGCCACGGGCTAGAAAAAGGGTTGAGAACCCCTCCAAGCTGGTGAATATTGGGCGCAAACCTCTGACATTGATCGCATTTCTTGACATACTCCTACGCCTCTTTTTGCATGTTTGGCCACCAATATCCTTGGGTAAGAGCCCTATGAGACAAGGATCTTCCTCCTGTATGACTTCCACAAACCCCTTCGTGGAGCTCCTCTAGAAGTGATTCTGATGTTTCGGGATGCACACAAAGTAAGTAAGGACCAGAGAAAGAGCGCTTGTATAATTTTCTATCCTTGGAGAGCTAGAACCGAGGAGCTTTTCTTCGTACTTTGTCAGCTTCAGACTTCTCTTCAGGCAATACATCCTGTTCCAGGAATAGCGATATAGAATCCATCCAGCTCGGACCCAGTCTAATTTGATGGATCTGAGGAATACCATGGTATGCTGAAGTATGCGTATACAGGTCTTCAACTAGTACTACTCGGGGCAAATCCTGCGACGAGGAAGTGGCAAGGGTGACCAACAAATCTGCATGTGTGTTTCCACTTCTAGGAATATGAGACAAGTCAAAAACTTTAAATTTCTCTTGTATACTCCTGATTTGGCACAAGTACTCCTGCATTCTTGAATCACGCGCCTCTAGATCGCCCCTTACTTGTCCTACCACCAGTTTTGAATCTGAAAAGACTTTCATTGCCTTTCCTCCCATTTTCTGGACCATCATCATTCCCATCAGCAAAGTCTCGTATTCTGCTTCATTATTTGTAACCGAGAAATTCAACCTGAAGGATTTTTCAATGGTAATCCTCTCAGGTGACACCAGAACTAGCCCCACTTCTGATCCTTGTTGATTAGCTGCTCTGTCAATGTACAATTCCCAAGGCAGTGGGCATTGAACAGAGGCCACGCCGATTGACCCTTCGTCCAGTTTTTCACTTCCCCCTTCCATCTCTTCAGGACATTCAATAAATTCGGCCACCAGATCAGCGAGCACTTGCCCCTTTATAGAAGTACGAGGCATGTACTTTATATCAAAAGCCCCTAGGATCGTGGCCCACTTGGCTATCCTTCCAGTATAATCAGCGCTTCTAAGTACTGACTTGAGTGGAAGCTGAGTGAGTACGACCATAGTATGCGCTTGGAAGTAATGTGGAAGTTTTCTTGTAGCATGGACCACGGCCAATATTGCCTTCTCTAATGGCAAATAGCGCACCTCGGCTTCATTAAGTGACTTGCTCACATAATAAACTAGACGTTGTATACCACTGTCCACCCGTATGAGCACAAGGCTTATGGCATATAGAGCAACTGCAATGTAGGCAAAAAGAACTTCGTCCACCACTGGGCTAGACATTATGGGTGGATGGGATAGATATCGTTTAAGTTCCTGGAATGCCATGACACACTCCTCGGACCACTGAAATTCTTTCCATTTATGTAGCAGAAGGAAGAAAGGCCTAGATCTCTCTGCTGATCTAGATATAAACCGATTCAAAGCGACCATCATTTCGGTAAGCTTCTGCACCTCCTTGGGATTCCGAAGTGGTTGCAAGCTATTAATGGCTTTAATTTGGTCTGGGTTTACCTCAATTCCTTTATGAGTCACCATGTACCCCAGAAACGTACCTGACCCCACTCCAAAAGAGCATTTAGACGCATTCAAACGTAGCTTGTGCCTCCTCAGGATTTCAAAAATGTTAGTAAGATACGCTAAGTGTTCGGACACCGACTTGCTCTTTACAACTATGTCATCAATATAGACCTCAACATTTTTACCTAACTGTGGTTCAAACATTTTAGTCATCATCCGTTGATAGGTTGACCCTGCATTTTTCAGGCCAAAAGGCATTACCTTATAGTGGTAGTTTCCCACAGGAGTAACGAAAGCTGTTTTTTCCTGATCATCTGTTGCCAAAGGTATCTGGTGATATCCTTGGAAGGCATCCAAAAAATTCATCCGACGATGACGTACCGTTGCATATACCAATTAGTCTATCATAGGTATAGGGAATGGGTCTTTAGGACAAGTCCTGTTGAGATCTGTAAAGTCCACACACACACATGTCATTTTCCTGTCTTCTTCTTGACCACCATGGTATTCACAACCATTGAGGGTAAAATACCTCTTTAATAGCCCCTGCCTGTTTAAGTTTGGTTACTTCACTCTTGACAGCCTCTACATGTTCATTAGAAGGGCGCCGAGGTGGCTGCCTTTTTGGAGTAACTGAGGGGTTCACATTCAAATGATGACAAATGAATTTTGGATCTAGCCCAGGGGCTTCATAGGCATCCCATGCGAACACGTCTACATTTCTTCTCAAAAGCTCAACCAACTGCTCCTTCTCCTGTAGGAGAAGTCGAGCTCCAACCTGAAAGAATCTCTCCGGATCCTCTCCAATGACCACCTTGTCTAGGTCTTCACATTTCACCTCGTCGGCTGGCCCATTGAACAGAAATGCCAGGGTTTCTAGCTGCTATAAATCGTTTTCCTTAATGGCTGAGGTGCCACTCTCTGGTTTGTGTTGAATTGCTGCTATTAAACACTGCCTAGCCATAGACTGGCTTTCCACTATCTCCAGCACTTGACCTCCAGAAGGGTACTTCACCTTCTGATGAAGGATGGATGAAACAGCACCCAAGGAATGCAGCCAAAGCCTGCCCATAATGGCCGTATATGGGGAAAATGCATCTACCACGATAAAATCTACTTTAACCACATTTGCCCCAGCTTGCGCGGGCAATCTTATCTGTCCCTTAGGGACTACCATTTTACCTTCGAAACTCACCAAAGGTGAGCTGTAGGTCATCAAATCCTCAGGTTTTAAACCCAACCCCTTGTAGAGATCATGATACATAATCTCAGCTGCACTTCCTTGGTCAACCATGACCCTCTTTACGTCGTACCCACCAATTCTAAGGGTAACCACCAGAGCGTCATCATGTGGCTGTATGGTTCCCTGTTTATCCGCATCCAAAAAGCTTAACACTAGAGGAACGTTCGTCTTGATTTTCTTCGGCATTGAATTAGATTCATCATCGAAATAACAGGACACTGACATTATCCTGGAAGGGCAAGATCTAGTCCTCCATGGGGCAGCAAATATGACGTTTATGGTGCCGAGAGGAGGTTTCGATGTAGCGTTTCCCTGAAACGCCGAGCCAGTCTGGCCTCCTTGGCCACTGGAATGGTGCAAGAGATGCTTTAACTTCCCTTCTCGGACCAATTGTTCCAAATGATCCCACAAATTTCTACAATCTTCAGTAGCATGACCATGATCTTGATGATAATGGCAGTACAGGTTTTGGTTACGATTCATTGGATCTCCTGCCATCTTGTTCGGCCATTTAAAGAATGGTTCATTCCTAACATTCTCTAAGATTTTTTGCACTGGCTCCCGAAACACAACGTTAACCGCCTGGGTATTGGCAGATCCAGATTGCCCTGCGAAATCTCTCCGAGGTCGATTGTTCTATGCTCGATCCGAACTGGAATCCCTCCTCTCCTGAGGGATCACCTTCGCTTTCCCCTTTCCCTGTAACTGATCCTCTTCAATCCTCCTGTATTTGTCAATCCTATCCATCAACAAGCATACACTGGTGACAGGTTTGCCAGTGAGGGATTTTCTCAAATCATGCTCGACCAGTAACCCAGCCTTAAATGTGCTGATGGCCACATCGTCGTAGCTCCCATCTATCTCATTGAACATTTCCCAGTATCTATCTGAGTAAGCCTTCAAAGTTTCTCCCTCTCACATGGACATAGACAGCAAAGATCCTAAGGGCAACGGAACCCTGCTACACGTGATAAAACGAGCGCCAAAAGACTGGGTAAGTTTTTTGAATGAGTCAATGGAATTCGCCCTCAAGCCATTAAACCATCTCATCGCCATTGGACCTAGGCTAGACGGAAAGATCTTACACATTAAGGCCTAATCTTTAGAATGAACGGCCATTTTTTTATTAAAATGGCTAACATGCTCCACCGAATCTGTCTGACCATTATAAAAAGAGAAGGTCGGCTGATTAAATCGCCAAGGAAGGCTTGCACCCTCTATCCGTCGTGTGAAAGGCGATTTAGCAACTTGGTTCAACGCTTCGTTCATGGCCTTGTTTCCAAGGCCTTTGCGCGATGGACTCTTATTCTTACGCCTATGGCTACTATATTCCTCGTCACCTGAGAAAGTTTCGCTGGGTGGAGTTCTGGATCGTTGCCTGTACGTGGCATCTTTTGCATCCTCAGAAGAAGACTCAAACCCAAGCGATGATCGCCTTCGCCGTGCGCGACGCAACTTCTTCTTCAATTCGTCAATCTCACATTGCATGTCTCTCTCATTCTTTGCATGGGAGACATGACTTTTCCCACGCGACTGACTCCTATTAGTGTGTGTGGTTTGCCCACTTCCTTCATGATCTCCCCTTTGTTGAGGGTTCACCACTGAGTTATTATGTTGTAAACCTCTTGATTCCGCCTGGTGCGGACTATCATTACCCTGATGTGGCCCGATCGTTGGTTGATGCGAACCTGATTCTTCCATTTTCAACACTAAACCAAAATCTCCTTTTGATTAGATCAAGCCTTTCCCACAGACGGCGCCAATTGTAAGGACCAGTTTTGGCTTGGACCCCAAAACAGGAATGGACCTAGGCCCAACAAGCCCGCACAATAAATTTGTAGAGTGTGGGAGGAAAAGCTAGTCTAAATCTAGAGAAAAGGTATCGGTTGTGAGTGTTTAGGAAGAAGAGTTACGCATACATCATACGAAAAGCATCCTCGGCTAAACCTTAATAATGTGATCAATAGTTTAGAGTTTTCCCTTTTTACTATTATATTTCTTAAACCTTTCTTTTTTTCTGTTTTTCTCTCCTCTCCTCTCTTTGAATTCCTTTTTCATGTTATATACCATGATTTTTGCACCATTTTCACCATCCACGTGTGAGTCAGGTGTTGGGAGTTTCCCTGTCCCATCTCGCACTTCCTTGAACCTTCTACTATTAGCTGTAAGGCTGCTTGTTTACTATTCAGGCATCACCTCTACATTAATGCGGCCAGAGAGTTGGTTGTGAAGCATTTAATGTGGAGGTAACAGCTTCTACAAATATTTGTTATCCTTTTTCCTCACCCTTTATCCAGTATTTGCCCATCCCCCTGTTGTGGAATACCCTTTATATATTATATTAAAGGGAATGGAATGTTCCTAGCCACCTGGGACAGAAGTTCCGAGATTGACATTCTTCTCGGATATGGTTAGGTCCACCATAAATATAATTTACTTCTTCCCATAATACAATTTTCATCTCTTCCTTAACTGATAGTCCTCGGATATATTCTCGTCCTTTGATTGGGTTATTGGGCCATATGCCCAGCCCTCTCAACCTAAATAGTAACTCTGGGGTCAATTGGCCCCCACATTTATATTAGAAGACATCAACTAATTAAGTTACAAAGTTTTTGGCTAACTGATTTCTTGATCTTCATGGAAAAATTTGAACCAAAATTCTAATCGAACACCATTCAGGAAAGTTTTTGTGGGGACGAGGGCCTAAATTTGTATACTGGGCCTTAGGTCCTATTTGATAAAGTGGATACGTCTGAGGAGGAGTAAACGAGTAGATAGGCCTTGGAATGGAGGATCACATATATAAAAAGGTGGAAAAGTACAATCCGAGGAGATTATCCTTCTCGGATAAAGTAAATGTCGGTTAAGCAAGTACTTAGGTAACTTAGGTGACCTTCCAGGAATCTCCAGCTATAGGGATGAACTTCATGCATGTACGGAAAGGATAAGAATGCAGAAATATCTAAGAGAAAAGCTGTTACCACTGCATTCAATGCACTGCAGCAACTTTACTGGCTGCATTTATGTGGAGAAGACTCCTGAACAGTGCATTCTCAACCACTACCATTCACAGAGAACCAGAGAAAAGGCCTGATGAGACAGGTACTCAAGTGAAGATTTAGATGATTGACAAATGGACGATCAAGATGGTCGAAAAAGAAATAATATAAGGTAAAAGACTCCCCATAAGAGGGGGATCGGAAAATATCGAAAATGAGGGAGAGAGAAGAGAAGAGGAATTACTGTAGCATCAACCTTTGGAAATAGTGAATTTAACACTAATTCATCTCCTCAGACAACACTTTCATCGAATTTTATAGTTGTTTCTGTGTTTGTTCATATTTCAAATCCTTACTAGTCGTTATCCCATTCACTAAGTGCTTAGCTTTTTTACCCACTCTCTACAAATTTATTATATTGGGCTCATTGGGTTTTCAACCCAACCTTTTTGGGCTTGGGCTACAAATTGTGACCCTACAGTTTTGTTAAGGTAAATTAGTGGCAAGTCAACTTCTTTCATCTCAACAAGGCATTGGCACAATGGTAAGTGTCTTTCGCAAAAAAAATAGTAAGTCGCGAGTCCGAGTATGGAAATTAGCGATTCTAAAAACTTTGGGATAAGATTGCCTATCAATTACTTCTCTCATACCCTAAAAAAGTGGGAGTTTCTAAGTAAGTCCTCTTATTCATTTACCTTTTATTTTTCAATTGTCACATTTGGAATATCCAACTTTAAAGATCATATATTTGAACATGTCATGGATGTGTGATTACTTATTCATTTGATATATCTTTTATATGGGTAGTTTTTTAAATGTTGTAACTTATGTTTTTCAATTAAATTTAAAAATATAGTTATATTGACTAATATAATATAAATAATATTATATATTTTTAAGGATACTTAAATTCAACATAAAAATGTGGTTAAATTTATATATCTATATTTATTTAAAGCCAGAGTTAAGAAATACAACTAGATTTTCAATTTTGAACCATGTGTTAATTTATTTTTTTTAATTTTTATGTCAAGTAAGTTTTTTTTATGCCGAGTAAGTTATTAGTACAAAACCTGAAGAGTTTATATCAAAAACTATATAAATGCTATGCAAAACTGAAATAGTTTATATTAAAAACCATATAAATGCTATGCAAAACTGAAATAGTTTATATTAAAAACCATATAAATGCTACAATGGAGAAATTGGACAGCCACAAAAGCTAAATTCTTTGAATTCTCTCTCTTTAATGGAAACCATGAAATTGTAATTTTTAATTGTCAGAAAAGTTTTTAATTGTAATTTTTTTAATTTATAAAAAGTTAATTGATTTAACTCTACAAATTGTTGGACAACATACAAATTAGTCTCTTAAAAATTCATTGCTTCAGTTTAGTCTCTTGGTTTTTTAATTGTAATTTTTTTAATTTATAAAAAGTTAATTAATTTAATCTCCAAATTGTAGTTTTTAATTGTAATTTTTTAATTTATAAAAAGTTAATTGATCTAATTCTCCAAATTGTTGGACAACATACAAATTAGTATCTTAAATATTCATTGCTTTAGTTTAGTCCCTCTTGGAAACTTGAACCCTGGTCTTTATCCCCCACATCTCACAAACACTTATACTTGTGGAGTGACCATCGCACCAAGGGTGTACGGTGGTATGTCTCATTTAGTTAAATTTTCAAAAAATTGATTTTTAGAATTGACTTCATTTTGAAATCTACACACTTTCCATGATAAAATGTTATTGTTTCATTTGCTGCATAATTAATTTTGTTAACATTTAAAAAATGATAAAAAATGTATGTCATCGATATCCAACTAATACTTAGTCTCACAAAATTTTCGTGATGTTTAAATAAAATGTGAAGTTATATAAATATATATATATATATTCTAAAAAAGGTATATTAAAAATAACAATTTTATGAACAATTTTAAAGGCTAAATTACAAAAAGACCCTCTAGTTCTGGATCAATTGGAAAATGAAAACAGATAAATTGTTTTTTTAATTTTGTGTTATTGACCTATAATCTATATATATATATAAAACCGAAGCTTTTGAAGCTTCTACAAATTTCCACATCAGCACAATGTTAAAAAAAAAAAAAAACACCAAAACCAAAAAAAAAAAAAAAAAACAAACAGGCACCACAATGTTAAACAACGCACCACCATGTTTAATAAAACAAAAAACAAAAAAAAAAAACCAAAACCAAAACCAAAAAAAAAAAAAAACAAACAGCTCAGTTCATTTCACGAAGCTTTTCACGATGCTCTTTCCCATTCCCTTTCCCACCATCGACCATCGATCATCTACCGTCGACCATCGATCATCGACCATCGATCATCGACCATCGACCATCGACCATCGATCATCGATCATCGCAACGTCCTTTCCCATTCCCTTTCACGATGCTCTGGCTTTCCCAATCCTCTGCCTTTCCCATCGCATCCGATATCTCCTTCTTCAGACCACCGATCTGCCTAACACCATCGATCTTCTTCATCAGACCACCGACGACGGCATCGCATCCACCATACCCACCATCGCATCCGATATCTCCTTCCTCAGACCATCGATTTGCCTAAGACCATCAACCTCACCCATATCCACTTTGCTCAGCTTCCATTCTTCCTCAGACTAGAAACGGAGCCCCATTTGCCGTGGGTCTCATCCAGCCCAGCACAGCCCCATTTGCAATGGGCTGGGTCGGTTGTATATTGGTCCTTCCTCAGACCAGAAACGGAGCCCCATTTTCCATGGGTCTCATCCAGCCCAGCACAGCCCCATTTGCAATGGGCTGGGTCGGTTGTATATTGGTCGGCAATACAACCGACCCAGCCCATCGAGACCGGCCTAAAGGTATTATCATATAAAGGTATGGTATTTTTGTTCTGAATATATATTTTTTTTTCTGAATCCGAACTCTATCACTATTAGGACTCTATAACTATATATATAAACCTTTCACGATGGGTTTTTTTTTTCACGGCTGCTCAATTTCTAGGTTTATTGCTATTACCTTTCTCTTCATTCTTTTCCTCTGTTCGAATCAGAGTTAAAGGTATGGTATTTCTTTGCCTATGTGATAACCCCAGCCTATTTTTAGTGTGGATTTGTTAACTTTTTTTTGAATTTTAGTTATATGTTTTTGTGTGGAAACTGAGCTATTGGTCAATTTGAATTGTTTTTGTGTTTTTTGAATTTCAGTTATATGTTTCTGTGTCTGGAAACCGAGCTATTGGTCAATTTGAATTGTTTTTGTGTGGAAATTGAGCTATGATTTATTTTTTACCCCAGCCTATTTTGTATTCTAGAGTTAATTGAATTGTAGTTTTTGTGCTTCCTGATAATCTTAGCGAAATTGGTGTGGAGTACGTTGAGGTTAGTTATTCATTACAATGTTCATACTGAATTATATGTCTTTTTTTTTTCTTTACATTGTGATTAAATTGCTTTTATGCTTGGAGTTTTAATATCATAGTATATTGTAGTGTTCTGTTTTTTGTCAAGCATTCTTCTAAATACAAAACTAATTATTGTTTTGAAGTTAAAAAAATGACACTCAGACAATGAAACAAAAGTTCAAAACTACCTCAGCCGCTCAACATTATTTTCTATAAATAATTATAATATGTCCTATTGAATCTTAAATCTTATAAAGTCCAAAACGCTTAACTTTGGCAACCTGACTACAAGCAGTCAAAATTTCACACATAGTAAGCCAAACATTTCACACATAAAAATGTTTAAGCCAAACATAGAGTCATTTGAATAAAAAAAGAAAAGAAAGAAAGTAAAGAATCCAAGCACAGTCATTTGATTTGTTTTTAAGGGATCAATTAACGGTTAAAGGTTTTGAAGAAATATACTTGACATGAATCTCGCAACATCGTTCCTTTCTGTTCTTTTGGTTTTTGAATGATTTTGTTTGACTTTGAATTATGGGTTGACACCTAAATTTGTTGTGAAAATGTTATGAAATTTTGTTGTGGACATAGAAGAACTCCTTGGTGTTTTAGCATAATGCTATATGTTGTAGTGTTCCATTCACAAATTTGGATTTTTTTTTTTTTTTTCTATTTGTAAGTAATAATTATGGTGTTTCAATATGGTGCAATGGTTTTTTTCTGTTTAGTGGAAACTGAGCGAGGTGGAGTTATCAGCTTGCTTCCTGATAATCTTAGCGAAATTGGTGTGGAGTACGTTGAGGTTGCTATATATATATGTTTTGTTCTTCTTTGGTATATTTTGTTGTTAGAAGTATGGCTTAGATTGTGTGTGGTTTATATGTAAAATTTGTATATTGACGTCTTGAATTGAGGTTGATTTTGGGTATATCTAGCCTTTTTTGTTTGATAGCAATGCCACTAAGCCACAAGAATGCAATACAACAAAGCTAAGAAATCAATTTTTTAGAGGGGGTTGGAAAAATCAATTGATTTTGGCATGATAAAGCGAAGGGAGGTTCCACTAAAAAATTAACTCCATGAGCTATTTTTATATTGCAGTGGATAGATTAACTCCAGTTAACTTTAGAACTTTAGATTATATTACAGTGGACACCTCTAAGCTTTATTTCATTTTTCTGTATTTACAGAGCATAATAAAAATATACCAGGGTTTATGACTAAAACATAATGGGAAATAGAAAGCACATATAGCACTGATTCTTTTCTTTTCCTTCATTTATTTTATTTTATATATTCACACAAACACACTAAGGTATACTATGTCCTAAAGCAAGGTGGGGATAAAAATGGTATGAATACAAACCAAAAAGCAAATGGGGGAAAATATAAATTTTTTCATCTTTGTTGAAAATCTGAGTTGGACCATATTTTGTTCCTGAACCTATTACTGTTTTAGAATCCAAATTTTGGATTGGAATCGTGCTTTTCTATATTACTTGCAATTAATTTTTTAACTCAAATTTGTAGTTGGATTGTCATATCTTTTGCCTCACAGAATGTTAAATGTTGCAGGTGGTTTCTTTTACCCAAATTTGTGTTGTGGACTTTTATTATTGCCCATAATCCATCCTATGATCCTTGCTTGACACTTGAGGTTAGAAGAAAAGGAGAGAGCCCCCCTTTTAAATTTTTTTATTTATTCCGTAGCTATTTTCAACCAGACAAGACTTGGTTTTTGGGCATTAATTGCAAGGCCATGAAAGTTCTTAAATTGAAGAATTTACATTGGCAACTGCTTATTCTTAACTTAAATTTGTTAAGACTCTCATCCCTTTTTTAGTCAATTTGTATTCTCCTTTCTATAACATCTAACTATTAATTTGTAATATATGTTTTTGTCTATCCACATGAAGTCTTCTTCCGCTACATTGAATATTCATCTGAAGTCAATTATGATCTCCAGTTAGGAAGTCAATGCACTCAAATGATATTTTTCTTGATAATGAGGATACATGACAGTATGTATAGTAAGCAAATCATCTGAAAATATGGAGAGGTCCTTAAGAGTTTTACTATCTTGCAACATGGGAAACTAGATTATATGGTTTGGTAGTTTATGTATGCCAATATTTCCTCCTCCCTTTTTATGCTTTCATGATTTTCTTTTTTGTGCATGTTGTGGTGGGGGGCTGTGGTCCAACTCTGTCTTTCTTTTTTATTTATTTTTTTCTTTTTTTTGCCAAATATCATTGTGTGTGTCAAGAGTTTTTTTTTTTTTTGGTTGGCTGTATATATGTGTACAGTTTTAATATGCTGTATATATGGTTGCTGTTTTAAATCTGCTTTTTTAAACTTGCTTTTTTATCTAAACTTCAACGTTTTTTAAATATAATGAATGCATTGAATATTTAGTGGAAGACATGAAATGAATGAAATTAAAAAATAAGAACGTGCTACTAGAGAATTGATGTTCAATTCCAATAGCTAATGTCAAATCATTTGGAAAAAATTGGTACCTTTCCCGTGCATCGCACGGGTTAGCGACTAGTATAAACTAATAAATGAGAAAAATTAATCTCTTTGCCTCATTTCCGTCGATTGTCACTTACAGAAAGCACTTTATTATTAAAAAAAAATTAATTTTAATAAATTATAACAATATCACTTTAAAATAAGGTATTTAATTTATATAAAAAAGCTGGCATTTAATTGACAATGTCACAATGCACAAGGACTAATTTACATAAAGACTTACTATGGTATCAAATTAGATTCGTTAAGTTAGAGACGTTTGGGTTACGTGCTTAGGTTATGTACAACACACTAGCCAAGGCATGGAAGAGGGTCGATGTGGCTGGATCTAAACCTTATGCGTGGAGTGGCTGTGAGCAAGGGAGAGGAAATATTGGCTGCAAGATATTATCCTTGCACGTGCCGAGGGTGTGATTGCCATAGGAAAGAAGTAAGATATGCATCTAACACTTTCAAGGTTGTCACCAAACATCGGAAAATAAGATAATTTTCTGGAAAATACTCTCTGAAAAATGAATCATTTTCCATAAAATGTTAATGCCGAAACAAACAGAGCGTTAGTGATTTAGCTTACTCAAAAAATAATAATAGTGTTTTAGATTATTATTATTATTATTATTATTATTATGGTCAATTAAGGTCTCAAACTTAATGAAGGGTTTCAATGTGAAGCCCTTGTGTTAATAACACAATGATATTATCAAAACAGGCCTACTAAATACTATATTTTACTTTTAGGCCTATAACCAGTACATACAAGTTAGATTTGAACTTCTATAGGGGAGTAAATAAGCTATCTAACTATACATCTTGATGAAAAAGCTCATAAGTGACAAAAATGCAAGATTTGACATCATAATATCTAGAAAAAAAGAAAGTGTTTGCAAGAATATAAAGTAGGCAATGGATGTACGTGAAAACCATAAAATATGGATGAAAAACCACGGTTTAAGCAAGAGAGAATCACTCCTACTTTGCTCAATTTTTGTTTTACTTGGGGAATAAGGGTATCTCTTGTACAATAAGGATGTTATTCCTCAAAAAAGAGACATTGTTTTCTACCTCTCTTCCTTATTAACTTTCTACTCTTTTCTCCAAAGATCTACTTATGTTATTGCCTTAATAATGCAGCAGCATGTTCCTCTTATAGTCTGAGAAATATGGCTGAGTACAAAGACAAGTCATCATTTTTTTATTTTGGACCTTATTACAGGTAAGGTACTATTTGGTGGCTGGAGGAGAGAGAATGCCAACATCAGGACTATGGCATGGGTAAGTGACTTTGCCACTGCATGGGGAACACTTCTTAAGCAATGAGAGGGACATCAAAGGTGCTAAAGATGATACACGTCTCCAAAGTGGTCCAACATACACTCAGCCAATAAGGGATGTTTCCATAGTACCTGATCTTAGGAAGTCACTATCTCCCTTTTTGTGAGTGCTTGAGTACTCATGTTAGATGCATATCTTACTTTTTCCTATGGCAGTCACGCCCTTGGCATAGGCCAAAGATAATATCTTGCAGCCAATATTTCCTCTCCCTTACTCATAGCCACTCCACGCGTAAGGTTTAGATCCAGCCACATCGACACTCTTTCATGCCTTGGCTAGTGTGCTGTACATAACCTAAGCACGTAACCCAAATGTCTCTAACTTAACTAATCTAATTTGATACCATAGTAAGCCTTTATGTAAATTAGTCCTTGTGCGTTGTGACATTGTCAATTAAATGCCAGTTTTTTTTACATAAATTAAATACCTTATTTTAAAGTGATATTGTTATAATTTATAAAAATTAATTTCTTTTTAATAATAAAGTGGTTTCTGTAAGTGACAATTGACGGAAATGAGGCAAACAAATTAATTTTTCTCATTTATTAGTTTATATTATAGGTCAATAACACAAAATTGAAAAAACTATTTATCTGTTTTCATTTTCCAATTGATCCAGACCTGAGGGTCTTTTTGTAATTTAGCCTTTAAAATTGTTCATAAAATTGTTATTTTTAATATGCCTTTTTTAGAATATATATATATATATATGAGAAGTGCTACGTCTACAACATTTTTACAATATTTTCACAACGAATCATAGATGATTAGTTGTTATTGGTTCAAATTTGAACCTAGTACTAAGATTACTTTTTTGCCCCAACAATAACAATTAATAATAATCTGTCACTTAGAATTTGTTATAAAAATATTGTGAAAATATTGTGGATATATAATTTCTCTCTCTCTCTCTCTATATATATATATATATATATGCACATAACTTCACATTTAATTTAAACATCACGAAAAATTTCGTGTGACTGAGTATTAGTTGGATATTGATGACATACATTTTTTAAGCATAACCTTTGCATGACATCACAATAATATCGTGTTCTCATACTATTATTTCCATCAATTAGTAATATTGTTGAATTAATCTCTCACCTTTCAAAATTCAAACCCATTTGTGTTAGTTTTTATCATTCTTTAAATTTTAACAAAATTAATTATGCAGCAAATGAAACAATAACATTTTATTATGGAAAGTGTGTAGATTTCAAAATGAAGTCAATTCTAAATATCAATTTTTTTTGAAAATTTATCTAAATGAGACATACCACTGTACACCCTTGGTGCAATGGTCACTTCACAAATACAAGTATTTGTGGGGTGTGGGAGGAAAGGGCCGGGGTTCAAGTCTCCAGGAGAGACTAAACTGAAGCAATGAATATTTAAGAGACTAATTTGTATCTTGACCAACAATTTGGAGAATTAAATTAATTAACTTTTTATAAATTAAAAAAATTACAATTAAAAAAATCGAGAGACTAAATTGAAGCAATGAATATTTAAGAGACTAATTTGGATGTTGTCCAACAATTTGGAGAATTAAATCAATTAACTTTTTTATAAATTAAAAAAATTACAATTAAAAGCTACAATTTGGAGATTAAATTAATTAACTTTTTATAAATTTAAAAAATTACAATTAAAAAATCAAGAGACTAAACTGAAGCGATGAATATTTAGGAGACTAATTTGTATGTTGTCCAACAATTTGGAGAATTAAATCATTAACTTTTTATAAATTAAAAAAATTATAATTAAAAACTTTTGTGGGACTAATGAAGACAACCTGCTTCTCTAAAAGCTTCAAGTAAAAAGTCAAAACAAGTTACTTGCTTTGATTTTTTGCTCTAAAGCTTTATTGACAATTTCATGGTTTCCATTAAAGAGAGAGAATTCAAAGAGTTTAGCTTTTGTGGCCGTCCAATTTCTCCATTGTAGCATTTATATGGTTTTTAATATAAATTATTTTGGTTTTGCATAGCATTTATATAGTTTTTGATATAAACTCTTCAGGTTTTGTACTAATAACTTACTTGGCATAAAAATTAAAAAAAAAATTAATGCATCGTGCAAAATCGAAAATCTAATTGGATTTCTTAGCTCTAGGTTTAAATAAGCATAGATATATAAATTTAACCACATTTTTATGTTGAATTTAAGTATCCTTAAAAATATATAATATTATTTATATTATATTAGTCAATATAACTATATTTTTAAATTTAATTGAAAAATATAAGTTACAACATTTAAAAAACTACCCATATAAAAAATATATCAAATGAATAAGTAATCACACATCCATGACATGTTCAAACATATGATCTTTAAAGTTTGATATTCCAAATGTGACAATTGAAAAATAAAAGGTAAATGAATAAGAGGACTTACTTAGAAACTCCCACTTTTTTGGGGTATGAGAGAAGTAATTGACAAACAATCTTATCCCTAAGTTTTTTAGAATCGCTAATTTCCATACTCGGACTCGCGACTTACTATTTTTTTTTGTGGAAGACACTTACCATTGTGCCAATGCCTTATTGAGATGAAAGAAGTGGACTTGCCACTAATTTACCTTAACAAAACTTTCTTGAATGGTGTTCGATTAGAATTTTGGTTCAAGTTTTTCTATGAAGATCAAGAAGTCAGTTAGCCAAAAACTTTGTAACTCAATTAGTTGACGTTTTTTAATGTCAAATTATTGAATTATATAAAAAACAAAAACAAATAAAAAATACCAAGAAGTATGTCAACTCAAAATAACCTAAATGATTGATGCTACACATAGCTTTTACTTTATTTCGACAATTATATAGATAAACTTTTGTGTCACAAGTCTAATATGATAATTTTTATAGAATAACGAACCTATAATATTTTCTTTATTATTATTAATTAATACATCAAAATTGGGATAAAAAATTATGTTTGTAGACTTTACTTTTTTTAGAAGGAAACAACTTTTGTGTCACAAATAATAGTAAGTACATCATAGTTGTAATAAAAGTTATGTTTTAAAAAGGGATCAACTCTTGAATGACAATTATAATATGGTTATTTTTATGTGATTTTACTATTATTATTTTGAGTATACTAAGTATTTTTTAACCTAGACATTTTTTTTCCATTCTTATTAACACATAAGAATTGAGATTAACACATAAGAATTGAGATAAATTTGGGGCATGTTTGTTATGTGAGTTCAAACTCACATTTTCACATTTTAAACAATATTAAACACTTTTTCATTCACACATATTTAAAAAAACTACAAAAACCATATTTTAAACCGTTTTACCAAACATCCTGATGTTTCTAGACTTTGTCTTTTAAAAGGTATCAACTTTATTAAAATAAAAAAGAGAAAATGACCCCACTATTTCCTATTTTCCACCACCGTTGGATTAGCACCAAATGGATCCTATCAATTACTAACTCCGCGGGTCTGATTCTCGCCTCCACTAGGTATTGTGCACAGAGTAGAGATGAGTGAATCTTTTTCTTCATCATCATCATCATCAGCATAATCATAGAAAAAAAAAAAAAAAAAAAACCGAGCGTCCGATACGCGTGCTTTGCCGGGAACAACAACTACTACTTCTTTCCTAGTACTAGCAGTACAATTTTTTATTGTTTCACAGTGTTTCTCTTTCTCACTCTCTCTAATTCTTCTTCCCAAAAAAAAAAAACTCGCTTTTTTCATTCACGGTTTCTCACAACCTCAATTCCCCACTCTCTCTCTCTCTCTCTCTCTCTCTCTCTAAACTCGTAAAACCTTCTTTCGATTCCATCAAAGAACTCTCTCAGAGCTATGCTCACCAACGAAGGCTTCCAAGGTATTCCAATCTCCATTCTCTCTCTCTCTCTCTCTCTTTTAAAAAATTTAAAATTTTCTCTGTTTGTTTATATTGTGTTTATTTATCTTTCAGAATTTTTTTTTTAAGTTGAAAAATAAAATTAATGATATCCAGCACAGTAACAATCGATTATAATTAAAAATCGAATTTCGGAAAGAGGAATTTTTCTTTTTATGGGTTAAAAATTTCGGGGCTAGTAGAAAGGAACTGGCTTTGTTAAAGTTGGTGATAATAGGAATGGTAATTTATTTTTATGGATTTCTTAGTTCATCATTTGAGATAAAAGTATGAGAAAATTTACATTTTAAGACACTATAGTTTAGAGAGTGTAACAAATTAAACTAGGAAGCGCGGACATTTCATTTAGGGTCAGACAATTTAAGTGGAAGTGTGTTGTGTTTGGGGTTTAAGTTTAATATGACCGAATTTGTTACCTAAATTTTGGGTTATGTAATAATTCGTGCACAATGGTAAGGAACTTTTGGATGAACTAATGCGAATGAGTGAAAGCCTCACTGCTTGGAGCTGGAAACACCCAGTAATTTTTAATGAAAGCCTTGCATATTGAATGATCAAGTTCAATAATAGTCTCAGATATCGGTTACTTATTACAGTGTCATAGAGTTTTCCGAACAATAATAGGTTGACAACAAGATTTCGTGTCATGGCTACAACCTGTGTAGTAATGTATGGCATTTCTCAATGAGTTATTTGCAAGTCGGTATGGATCGTGTATATAACATATTCTATGGTTCGCAACCATGTTGTTTCTTTTCAATTATTATTGGTCTTAGAAATTAGGACCCACTGGTTCCCACATTTGTGAAGAGTTTGTGTAGAATCGAGTTAAAATCGCCCTCAACTGTGATTTTCATGCTTGCTATACCAAATATCTGTCCTTCGTATGGTTGGACCTGTCCCTCTGTAACGTTCCTAATGGACAATTTAATGTGAATGGATGCTTGTGAAAGAGCATCATCGAGTCGAGAGAGTGGTTTGGGTAAGCAGTTTTACACACACGTCCAAGAGAGGGGTTGACAGATTGCAAGACATGACAAAGTTCCGGTAGAGGAATAATTTCTTGAATGCAATGCATCTATAGTTTACTAATCTGTTCTGAATGTAAAGTTTATTGGAATCTTGAAATGGAGGTAGCATCGTCCTATAATTAGCTGAATTGGACAGAAAATTATAGGGGAAATTAGGTTTATCTTTCATGCTTTTATGTATATATTTTGTGAGATTAATACTCAGCATTTCTTCCTCTTTTTTGATACTAGGTGTTTCAAATTGCTATGTTTTCAAGAGCCGTTTACAGGAGTATGCTCAAAAAATTGGACTTCCTACGCCTGTGTATGAGACTATCAAAGAAGGCCCTTCCCATGAGCCTTCCTTCCGGTCAACTGTGATAGTAAATGATGTTAGATATGATTCTTTGCCTGGATTTTTCAATCGTAAAGCAGCAGAGCAGTCAGCTGCTGAGGTTGCTCTATCGGAGTTAGCTAAAGCCAGTGAATTTAATCAATCCATCTCTCAGCCTGTTGTAAGTTCAATTTATATTTTACTGAATTAGCCGTAAAACTTTCTTGATTATCTTTGATGCAGTCTCATAGTATTTATCCATCCCTGGTTCTGCATGTAGAAGCTGGAAATCTCCTTCTCTTCTGTATGTAGTGTGTTTGTATAATTTTGTCAATGGATTATATGTACAAAATTTGAAATTTGTTACAGTTTCTGCCAAGAGGAAGTTGTTGTTGGAAGAGATGGACCTAAGAGTAAGAGCAAATGTGTGTAACCATATCTAATCTTAAATATTTTAGTTTTTATGCAACATCCCACTCTTGGAGCATTAGTAAGTAATAACCCATTGGCGAACTAGAGTTCAATCAATTAGGAGTATCATAGTTTGTAGGCTACTTGGCTTTCATAACTGGTTCTATATAATATTAGCATAGCTTGCTAGTTATGTGTAGTCCCTCTAGATTGATGTCTATGGTCTCCAAATTGCTTTGCATGGCATGACCTTATATAGCAGCATAAAACATAAAAATACCTGAACATGGTTTTAAATAAGAGATGCTGTCTTTAATGTGTGTTCTAATAAGCTTCAGTGCCTAGAGCCTACTTTCTATCCTCTTTTACTTCTACTTGTTAGCTTTATTCTTGGGCCTAAAGTAGAATACATGACATGCGGCACATGACCTGAGTATGCTTTCATTTAGCTCCATATAAACTATATTATGAAAATTGATTTCAGAAGTTTATTTGCAATGTACTTTTCCACATTTAGTTAGAAACAGATTATAAAATCTCCAAACCAATGGAAAGTGGTCTCTTGTTTTCATTACATGTTTTCCATTGAAAGTATGTCTATATATGCCTCATTAGTGCGTTGACAAACGTTGGCATATGATTTCCATCATCATATTAATTGTGGAATCTTATCCAGCAGAATTACACTTTCTTTACTGTTTGTATTTTCCATTTACATGTAGAGCCTTCATTATGAAAATGTTTCCTGCTGCCATGTGGTAAATAAAACCACATACCTTATACATTTTTTGGTGTATTGCAGCATGAAACAGGATTGTGCAAAAATCTACTTCAAGAATATGCTCAAAAGATGAATTATGCAATTCCGTTGTATCAGTGCCAAAAGGATGAAACCCCAGGTAGAGTGTCTCTCTTTTCATGTACTGTAGAGATTGGGGGGATTCGTTATATTGGAGCTGCAGCGAAAACAAAGAAAGAGGCAGAGATCAAAGCTGCTAGAACTGCACTTTTAGCTATTCAGTCAAGTACATCCCAGTTATCTGACAAATCAGTTCACAAGACTCAGTTAACAGTAATCCCAAGCAAGAAAAGGGGGACTGAATTAGCTGCTCTTAATGAGGAGCCTGAAAATGTTCCGAAGGCAAAGAAACCTAGATTTACGAGGAGAATGTTGAAAAGGCAACAATTGGGCGACAAGGCAGGCAATAGTCAAGTTGAGAATGTAGGCAGTTCCCGGACAGTTATTGATGCTAACGAATCAGGATTGGATCAAACTAATGGACATGGGGTTCAAGAAGCAGGTTTGGGACCATTGGCTATGGAAGCTATTAGGAATCCCCAAGATGGTAGATCAGATGTGAGCACAAATGAGGAAGTAATACCTATTAGGGAAGGGGCGTTGGCTATAGAAATAGAGTCCATGGGGAATCCCGAAAATGTTAGATTGGATGTGAGTGCAAATGAAAAAGAAATATCTGCTGGGGAAGGTGCGTTGGTTATAGAAGCTAATGGACATGGGGTCCAAGAAGCAGGTTTGGGACCATTGGCTATGGAAGCTATCAGGAATCCCCAAGATGGTAGATCAGATGTGAGCGAAAATGAGAAAGAAATACCTGCTGGGGAAGGTGTGTTGGCTATAGAATCCATGGGGAATCCCCAAAATGTTAGATTGGATGTGAGTGCAAATGAAACAGAAATATCTGCTGGGGAAGTTGTGCTGGCTATAGAAGAAGCTAATGGACATGGCTTCCAAGAAGCAGGTTTGGGACCATTGGCTATGGAAGCTATTAGGAATCCCCAAGATGGTAGTTCAGATGTGAGCGCAAATGAGAAAGAAATACCTGCTGGGGAAGGTGCGTTGGCTATAGAATCCACGGGGAATCCCCAAAATGTTAGATTGGATGTGTGTGCAAATGAAAAAGAAATATCTACTGGGGAAGGTGCTTTGGCTAACCAAGTCAATGGTAATTGTGATAATGGGCAGCCAACAGCTTTAAGTCCTAATCAAAGCAATGATGGGAATCTTGATGTGGGAACATCTTCTGTGTTCTCCGGAGATATGACTGCGTTGACAAAGGAGGTTAATGGAGTTACAGGGGGAGCTTCAGTTGCAGACAATTCTACTATGGGTCAGATAGAGACTTCAAGTGTCCAGCTGGCTTAAACAAATCAGAAGAGTGGATCCAGGCAGGTGCAAACCGTGTTTGGGAGAGTGTTCAATTGTTTTGGAAATATTTTGCAGTTAGGAAAATATTGAGATGAGGTTTTTAATAGATTTAGACACATATTAAGAATTCTATATCAATTAGTTTATTTGGGTGTCTTAGACCATTTAGTCAGAGTTTACATCTTGCGGTGTCCTGGTAGATTCGGAGCAGGAACCACAAAGAACTTTCTGCTATATATCAGTTAGTTTATTTGGGTGTCTTAGAACATTTAGTCAGAGTTTACATCTTGTGGTGTTCATCAGCTTCGTTTGCTTGTATTGGTAGACTCGGAGCAGGAACCACAAAGAACTTACTGCTATAGTACCTATTATTTATGTTACCTAAAGAACTTTATTTTGGTGATCTGTTCAAAAATTTTATTGCCAAGTATCAATATTTGCACTGAATGCTTTTGAGATGAGTTCATCTTTCCCTATAGTGATATAATCATCATTTTCTTTTTCTGAACAAGGGGATACAAAAATGTTGATTGAACTCTTTCTATTAAGGGCATCAATTTTGATACTTGTTACACGCAGGTGCAGTATGTTTGGCTTTGCTAGAAGACGAGAAGTATTAACATTGTTTTTGCATCAAGTACATTAACTGATGATTTTCTGCATAATTATAAAAGAAAATTTGAGTTTGTGTCATCTTCATCAAGAAATTCAAACTTTAATCTGTATCATCAATAATTGATGTAACAAGTTGGGATATCAGCATGCATAGTAATTTATTCCCCTTAGACGCAATCTAAAAAGCCTAAATTTGCAAGAAAATTGGAGCAATCAATTTTCAAAAACCTTCTTACAAAAACTTTCAAATTTCATTATTTAACTAGCATTTAATCACTTCTCAAGGAAAAAACTAGCATTTAATCTATTTAATAAAGCAAAAACATTGATCATCAAAATGTTCGTGCATTAAATTAAAAGAGTATGAATTTGTCAAAAGTGTGAAAAATGAAAGTATTACGAGGTATTCTCATCGTGCACAGAGAATATTAAATTTGCCATCATCTTCTTTAGAAGTAATGCCAAGCACACTAAGATTAAAAATAGCCCGGAACCAAATATGCAAGGTCCAAAGTCAATATAACAACAAAAATAAAATTAAACCATGTATTTGGATTAATCTGACCACATTATAAAATAAATTGTGTATTTCATTGATCAATTGTGAGTGATGAAAAAAGAAAAGAAAAAAGAGAGTGATGGTTCCATATGTAAGTGATTGCCAATTAACCATTTTAACAAGTTGTGGCAAATAATGTGGTCCTAACATAATTGTTTGCCCCCTATGACACAACATTGTGTTCCTAACTTGTGTTAGCATTGCTCTTAAACTCAAACTTAATATCTATAGAATATATTCGAGGACAAAGTTTGGCTACGAACTTTGTTGTAACTTAAAACTATAATTTTCATTAAAAAAAACTAACATGACTACATATTTTTAAAATTTCACCATTGGATTGCATGTTCTTTAGACTCTTAACACACATGTGAAATTTTGTGTTAATAAGATGTTATTTACTATATGATTTATAAACTTATTTTTTATGTATAATTTTAGACTATAAAAACTTGCAATTTAAACAATTGATTGATGACATAACCATTGATCTTCAATCTTCTATAAATTTTGTAAGAACAGAGGATATAAAAAGAAAATATAATTCAATGGTGAATTTGTAAAAATTAACATTTAATAAAAAGATATTAAGTCTATATCAAAATTTGTAGCCAAACTTTGTTTTATAGTGGATACATATATAATAGCAGATGATTAGAAAATAGAAATTAATGTTACTTTTTCTCCATCATAAACATGAAAAGAGGAAGTACCATGAATATTTTTTGCCAAATTATGTATTATCCATAAGTTTTTTTTTTTTTTGAGGTAGAGTTTCAACTTATGATGGATAAGAAACTTTATCAGTTAAGTTAATTGAAACCCACTTATTATCCATGAGTTTTGTAGGGTCACAAATTGTAGCCCACACCTAGATGAAAACAGGAGATGGGCCCAATAAGCCCAATACAATAAATTTGTAAGAGAGTGGGTCAAAGAATTGGGCTAATAGCGATCTTTGCAACAGTTACTGAAGATTAAGTGCTTGGCCGAGGAGGCTAAAACACACACACAAGTTAAGATCTCGCGTCCGAGGAGTAGGTTTTGGATTAATTGATGGATTTGAGTTAGGTCCGAGGGGTATGCACTTAGATAGAATGCTTTTCTTTGGGTTATATTTTTCCCAGATGCTACAGTAGTTCTTTCTTGAGGTTTCTTCTATTTTTCTTCCGTCCTCATCTTCTGGAGGTCTTACTCCATTATATAGTCCTTCATTGTTCGATCCTATCGTCCACTTGTCTGCCATCTAGCCTGGTACTTGAGTTTCCCACTTCTTCTCCCACAGCTTTTTGGTTTCCTGGGGGTAAAGATGATTTTAAACACTGTTCAGGGGTCTTCTCCACATAAATGCGGCCAGGAAAGCTGCTGTGGTGCATTTAATGCGGTGGCAGCAGCTTTTGCTCAAGATATTTCTGCATCCTTATCCCTTCCACGTGCATTGACAATCTGTCTTCACCTCTAGAATTTCCTGGAAGCTGGACTAAGGGGAAGCCGAGGCCTCTTTCACCGACATACGCCAGACCCGAGGAGGGTATACCTCTCGGATCAATATTCCTGGACACTTACGCATTCTCCTATTAGTTGTAAGGGTTCCCTATAATTTCTTCTCCTCGGACTTATTGTTGATGAAAAGTCGTATCTAAGCCCACCTCATGGGCCCAGGTTTTACTCCCCCACAATAGCCCCTCAAAATTCTAATTTTTCTTCTTAATCCGAGAAGGAAAGTTAGGATTTTGATGTACATTTGTGATTACAATGCAGTCCTTAACAGTATCTAAATTTAGGCGTGTGTAAGGGCTATTTCTGCCATTTCGCGAGGACTCCTGACGCTTGGGAACTCGCACAATCATCATTAAACGCTTAGAATTGCGTTTCAACCCAGGCATCCTACGGTGAAATACGAATCCAACGGTCCAGATCTCCACTGCAATATTTGGGCGGGATTGTGGTTTTTCCTTTTTCCATCCCTACTATAAAAACCTCCTGGCGTTACTTTTTGTTTCTTATCAGAGCTTGCAATTTCAGTGTTCATATCCAGGCATCCGTCATTTTTCACAAGAAAGAGAGAGCTTGACGATCTTTCAGCGACCAGAGGAACAAACCGTGTTCATTCTCACGTAAGTTTCGCCCTCCGACTTCCGTTGTATCCTCGGCTAACCTCCTCGGCTAACCACTCCACCTTATAGAGACTAACAATGGGTAGATTCGAGCGCTTAGTAAACACTCCGGCCATGATAGAGTTGTTCAAAGAAAAATACCACATTCCCCCGGAGATAGTGGTACGTCACTGCACCACAGAGGGAGTGGAGTTTGACCGAAAAGTAGGAGAGGTGGTCATCCCTATGATTGCCTTCATAGAAGGGGGGATGACCGTCCCCATGGGTAGGATTACACGGGACTATCTTCGCGCCCATAAGCTCTGCCCCCATCAGTGTGCCCCCAACTTCTTTAGAGTCCTAGGGTCAATTGACGCTTTGGACCGTCATCTGGGGCTAGGATTGACGTGGCACGACGTCGCCCACCTATATGAAGGACATATAGAGACTCGGACAGGCTTTTACCTTAAGTCCCGTAGCAATGTGGTCAAACTAATATCCTGCCTCCCCAAATCTAATAAGGGGATGAAAGACGACTACTTAATCCTGTCGGGGCCTTGGAGCGACGGCTTAGCCTGCCCAACCAAGGCTGGGACACCAGGTGGAGCAACCTAGACTTAGGATCTCTAACTTTAACGTTGAGGAGTATTTTGATTCCTTTATGCTTATTTGCTTAGTAGTTTTATGTTAGTGTTATTATTATTATATTTTTTTGTAGCCGAGGCCTAACAATGTGATTTACTTGCTTGACAGATAAATTCTTTACCAACCCGAAGCTTAGCCTGATCAACGTTCCAGCACTGAATTACCTGCTGAGATCAGAGATTTTTGTGAACGACGACGGGCAACTACGAGCAGTTCACCTCATTTTGGATTTCGAGCCCATCTCGAGATCGTATTTAGACGTCGGCAACTCCATCCGAGCGGGAGACCACCGTTTGGCACGTATAGACGTGTCTCGGCCAAACTTCCTCGCCGACTACGATCTTCCCCCTGTTGACCATCCCATTCCACAGGGAATTCCCCTTGCCACCGAACCTCTGCGCGAAGTACTGCTTGGGGAGGCTATTCTCCGCGAAGGCACAGCCTCTTCTTCCTCTCTCGAACTAGAGATTGATAAGTTCAAGTTTGAAGAAGAAACAGTCTTCATTTCAGAGGCCGAGGAGGGAGCGGACGAGCAGTCGTGCGTGCAAACTCCAGCTCAAGCGGTAACATACATTGCCGATACAACTGACGAGGAGGAAGACATGGCTCCCCGGACTGGCCCTTCTTTGAAAGAGTTGATGAAGGGCAGGAACAAGGGTCCATCTTCTCAAGATAAGGGCAAGTCCAAGCAAACTGCACACCCTCCCCCTCCTCCGCCCCAAGTGCCTGCAGACCTTGGGCTCAAACCAAACCCCGATCTGAGGAGGAAGAGGCCAGTGGAGCCCACCGAGGAGGGGGAGCTAGGCCCGTCAAAGGGCAATAAGCAGGCCAGACCTACTCATGAACGCCCGAGTAGGAGGGCTCATTCTGTGGAGAGCCGAGAGGAGCGCCCACCAGCCCAGGTTCGCCAGACAACACGGACTTGGTCGCCGACGCTGGAGGTTGATGGTGGCCCCGTCTCAGTGGATGCCTCACTTAGGCACTTCCGTGGTGGCCATGCAGGCCGACTGGCTGATGCTCTGCTGCAGCCCCTTCTCCTACCTACTGATCTGGCGGCTTACAGGAGCTTCGATTATCCTGATTTACTCCTTTCCATGAAAAGGGATTTGGCGATGGTGAGTATAATTTTGTTTCTTTCTATTTGCCTATCATTTTTTTTTAAAATCTAAGCCACTCTTTAATTTTCCATAACAGGTCACGCAACAAGTGTATGTGGCTGAGGAATGGGCGAAGCGCTTTCGTGATGAGACAAGAGCCGCCCATGAGGCCCGAGAGACTGTGGAGGACCATCTGAGTGTGCTAAGAACACAACAAAAGCAGATGGCCGAGGAGGTGAAGAAGGCTAATCAGGAGAGGGCCAGCGCTGAGGCTGGATTAAAAACAACTGAGAGGCAGGCAGAGACTCTTCGCAGTGAACTACACCTCTGCGAAATCAATTTAGAAACGGAGAGGCAGATGGTGAAAAACCTGCGCGAAGAGCTCTGTAAGGCTAAGGAAGCTGCCCAGCTACAGAAGGAGGCAGCCGAGGCCGAAAAGCAAGCTTCTTATGCTCTGGGGGTTGAAGAGACTCAGAGCAGGTTGACTGAAGAGTTTGCCTCCGTCGCCAGGGACTACTGCGACATCACTTGGGAGAAAGCCCTTGACGCCGCTGGGGTCCCTGCCGACTCCATCCTCAGGAGGCCTGAGAGCGTGTACTATGAATCTGATATTCATCCGCTCCCAGATTCTGATCCTCCTCCTCCAGAGCAGCCAGCCCCAGTATCAGAAGCTCCTGCGACAGGCCAAGCTGAGCCCTCCCAAAGTAATGCTCCAGATGCTGCCCCTCTGCAGTCTGAACAAGTGGCTGAGCACCAGGACCCCAACACGAAGACCTAGGCTGTTTTGTCTTAGTGTTGTTTTCTTCTTCTTGTTTTTTCTTTATGCTTATTATTTTAAGGATTTGTATTACGTTTTAATCATTAATGAAGATATATATTCCCTTTGTTTTACGTGTTATGACAAGTAATAGTGAATCCTTCTGTTGCCATTTCATTTCATTTCATTTTTTTTGCGTCGTATGGATGACCAATTTGATTAAGGGGTTTTGGAAGTTGGATTGTCATACTGGCGAAATAAATATAATTAAACAAGAAATTTGAGTCATGCATTCACATCTATATTTGAATGCTTAAAAAGGAAAATATAACAAGTGTTGACTAACCCAGATCATCTGGTCCGAGGACTCATGCCTGACTAGACTTAAGTTCAAACACTTTATAAAACCGTGAGGGTGTTAACTAACCCAGATCATCTGGTCCGAGGACTCGTGCATGACTGGGTTTAAGTTTAAACACTTCATAGAACGGTGAGGGTGTTAACTAACCCAGATCATCTGGTCCGAGGACTCATGCATGACTGGATTTAAGTTTAAACACTTCATAGAACGGTGAGGGTGTTAACTAACCCAGATCATCTGGTCCGAGGACTCATGCATGACTGGATTTAAGTTTAAACACTTCATAGAACGGTGAGGGTGTTAACTAACCCAGATCATCTGGTCCGAGGACTCATGCATGACTGGATTTAAGTTTAAACACTTCATAGAACGGTGAGGGTGTTAACTAACCCAGATCATCTGGTCCGAGGACTCATGCATGACTGGATTTAAGTTTAAACACTTCATAGAACAGTGAGAGATACAAAAAGAGGCATACATATTTAACATAAAGAACGAATATTGATTAAATACAGTTTTATTAATAATAATACCTTTTCAAATTATTGACGTTCCAAGGGCGGGGTACTACAAGTCCGTCCAAGTCTTCCAAGAAATATGCTCCAATGCCAGCGTTGGAGGTGATGCGATATGGTCCTTCCCAATTCGGCCCTAGTTTTTCCCATGCAGAGTTCTTTGCCGAGCCCACGACTTTGCGCAGCACCAGGTCACCTGGGACCAAAGGCCTCGTCTTTGCATGGGTATCATAACCTCGCTTCAGCTTTTGTTGGTAATGAGCCAATTGAACCATTGCGTTTTCCCTTTTTTCATCAATCAAGTCCAGACCTCTTGCCAAGTTTTCATCGTTGTCTTTTGGATTGAATGAGCTCGTTCTCATCGTTGGGAACCCGGATTCCAAGGGTATGACTGCTTCAGCTCCATAAGTCATTGAAAAAGGGGTCTCTCCAGTGGACCTACGAGGTGTGGTCCTGTACGTCCAGAGTACATGTGGGAGTTCTTCTACCCATCTGCCTTTCGCATCATCCAGTCTTTTCTTCAATCCATTTAATATGACCTTATTCACAGCTTCAGCCTGTCCATTCCCTTGAGGGTATGCCGGAGTAGAATATCTGTTAGTGATCCCCAATTCTCCACAGTAATTTCTGAACATCTTACTGTCAAACTGGAGTCCATTATCCGTAATGAGTACACGAGGGACACCGAATCGAGTAACAATGTTTTTCCAAACGAATCTTTTCGCATCCGCATCTCGGATATTGGCTAGAGGCTCTGCTTCAACCCACTTTGTGAAATAGTCCGTGTCGACCATGAGAAATTTTTTGTTTCCTACAGCCCTAGGAAATGGTCCGACGATGTCCAAGCCCCATTGAGCGAATGGCCATGGGCTGGATATTGGATTGAGGACTCCTCCCGGTTGGTGTATATTTGGTGAATACCGTTGGCATTGATCACACTTTTTGACATATTCCAAAGCTTCTCTCTGCATATTCGACCACCAATAACCCTGAGTAATGGCCCTATGCGCTAAGGACCTGCCTCCAGTCTGGCTTCCACAGATTCCCTCATGCATCTCTTCCAAGAGCAAATCCGTTTGATCGGGATGAACGCATAGCAGATAAGGCCCAGAGAAGGAACGCCTATATAGCTTGTCATCCTGCGACAGCCAATAGTTAGGAGCCTTCTTTCTTATTTTGTCGGCTTCAACTTTCTCCTCGGGTAGAATATCATCCTTTAAGAATTGCATGAAAGGATCCATCCAGCTTGGCCCCATTCTGACTTGATTGATCTGAACTACGTTTGCTATTGTCGAGGGTCGATGCAGGTCTTCAACGAGGATTGTGCGAGGCAAGTTTTGCGCCGAGGAAGTTGCGAGGGTGGCCAAAGAGTCCGCATGCGTGTTGCCACTTCTTGGGACATGCAGCAAGCTAAAGGATTCGAATTCCATCTGCATGATTTTCACTCGGCTAAGATAACCTCGCATTCTCTCGTCTTTGGCTTCAAATTCGCCTTTGACTTGTCCAACAATTAGCCTTGAATCCGAGAAGAGTTCAATGGAATTTCCACCCATCCTTAGGACCATAGCCATACCTTCTAGTAGTGCTTCGTACTCTGCTTCGTTATTCGTGGCAGGAAAGCTTAACCTCAGTGACTTTTCAATGGTGATCATTTCTGAAGATGTCAGCACTAACCCAACTCCCGCTCCTTTTTGGTTTGATGCTCCGTCGACATGTACTTCCCAAGTCGGAGGGATACGCTTGGAGATACTACAGGCTAGTTTTACATCCCCTTCTTCTGATGCTAATAGACTATCCACTTCTGGTTCGGTGAACTCTGCCACCAGGTCGGCCAGCACCTGGCCCTTCACTGAGGTGCGAGGCATGTACTTGATGTCGAAAGCTCCCAGAATTGTGCCCCACTTGGCTATCCTTCCCGTGTAATCTGCACTTTTAAGGACGGCCTTTAATGGGAGTTGTGTAAGAACAATCACCGTGTGCGCTTGGAAATAGTGAGGCAGCTTGCGTGTGCCAAGCACCACCGCTAAGATAGCCTTTTCCAGTGGAAGGTATCGCACCTCTGCCTCATGCAGTGATTTGCTCACGTAGTACACTGGCCGTTGTACGCCGTTATCAACCCTTATCAACACTAAACTTACTGCATAAGAGGCCACTGCAATGTAAGCAAAAAGAACCTCATCTGGCTCGGGACTCGACATGACCGGCGGCCGAGCGAGATAGTCTTTAAGTTGTTGAAAGGCTGCATCACATTCCGTCGACCATTCAAAGCTTTTTCATTTATTGATCAACAGGAAGAAGGGTCGGCACCTGTCCGCTGATCGAGATATGAATCTATTCAGAGCAGCGGCCATTCCGGTTAGTTTTTGCACCTCTTTTGGGTTCCGAGGAGTTCGCATACTGGTGATGGCCTTAATTTGGTCGGGATTGACTTCAATTCCCCTATGAGTGACCATATAACCCAAGAATTTGCCTGAGCCAACACCAAACGAACATTTGGAGGCATTCAAGCGTAGTTTATGGCTTCTGAGAATTTCGAAGACGACTCGAAGATCCTCTAGGTGTTCAGATGCTCTTTTGCTTTTTACCACCATGTCATCTATGTAAATCTCCATATTTCTTCCCAATAATGGTTCAAACATCCTCGTCATCATCCTCTGATAAGTGGAGCCTGCGTTCTTCAAACCAAAGGGCATCACCTTATAGTGGTAGTTTCCTACTGGCGTGACAAAAGCAGTTTTTTCCTGATCGTCCAATGCTAAAGGTATCTGATGATAACCCTGGAAAGCGTCCAAGAAACTCATCCGAGGATGGCCAACTGTGGCGTCTACCAGCTGATCAATTTTGGGCATGGGAAATGGATCTTTTGGGCAGGCTTTATTTAGATTTGTGAAATCAACACATACTCGCCACTTCCCAGTCTTTTTCTTGACCACCACCGTGTTTGCCAACCACTCGGGGTAGAAGATCTCTTTGATAGCCCCTGCCTTCTTTAGCTTCGTTACTTCCTGACGGACTGCTTCTGCATGCTCTTTAGATGGCCGACGAGGGAGCTGCTTCTTGGGGGTCATTGCTGGATTAACATTCAAATGGTGACAAATGAAGTCTGGGTCTACCCCTGGAGCCTCATAAGCACTCCATGCAAAGACGTCTATGTTTTGTTTGAAGAACTCCACCAATTCCTCCTTTTCCAACTGGAGTAGTTGAGATCCGACTTGAAAGAATTTCTCAGGGTCATCTCCTATTGTGACTTTTACAAGATCTTCACATTTCGCTTCCTCGGATAACCCATCTTGGGGCAGCATTGAGGATTTTAATTGCTATAATTCTTCTTTTTGAGCCTCAGATTCTGCTTCAGGCTTATGTCGGATAGCTGCTATCATGCATTGCCTCGCCATGGTCTGATCACCCAGTATCTCTTCTATCTTACCTCCAGAGGGGTATTTAATCTTCTGATGCAGGGTGGAAGAGACTGCTCCCAAAGTGTGAAGCCAAGGCCTCGCAACAATTGCTGTATAAGGGGAGTAGGCATCCACCACTATAAAATCGACCTCTACTATCTCCGCTCCGGTTTGTACTGGCAGTCTGACTTGCCCTTTCGGGATAATAATCTTCCCTTCGAAGCTTACTAAGGGGGAGTCATAAGGTGTCAGGTCTTCAGCCCTTAGGTTCAGCCCCTTGAAGAGGTCAGGGTACATGATCTCGGCTACACTGCCTTGATCCACCATTACCCTCTTTACATCGTAGCCTCCAATTCGGAGGGTAATTACTAAAGCATCGTCATGTGGTTGAACAGTTCCGATCTTGTCTTCGTCCGAGAATCCCATGACCAGGGACCGGCTCGATTTGGCTCTCTTCGGCTCGTGAGAGTCATCCTCAGGGTACAGACGAGCCACCGACATTACTCTGGAGGGGCATGACCCTGTTCTGCCAGGTGCCGCAAAGATGACATTAATAGTTCCAATTGGAGGTCTCGGAGGATTCTCCCTTTCTGATCGAGTATCCGCATGGCTACCCAGATTATTGGAATGATGCAACAGTTGTTTCAATCTGCCCTCCCGGACAAGCTGGTCCAGGTGATCCCATAAGCTTCTACAATCCTCAGTGGTATAACCGTGGTCTCTATGATATTGACAATAGAGGTTCCGGTTTCTCTTTTCTGGGTTTCCCATCATCTTATTGGGCCACTTGAAGAAGGGTTCGTTTTTTATCTTTTCCAGGACTTGGTGTACAGGCTCTCGGAATACAGCTCCTACTATTTGGCTGTTACTGGATATCTGCTGCTCGGCATAATCCCTTTTCGGCCGGTTATTATTGTACCTGTCCGGCCTAAACTCTCTTCTTTCTTGAGGGACAAGCTTATCTTTCCCTTTTCCTTGTTGCTGCTGTTGTTGATCATCTTCTATCCTTTTATATTTATCCACCCTATCCATTAATTGTTGCAAGCTGGTGACCGGTTTCCCTGTCAGGGACTTCCTCAGACCATGATCGGAGGGAAGACCGACCTTGAAGGTTCTGACAGCGACCTCATCAAAATCTCCGTCAATCTCGTTAAACATCTCCCAATACCTCTCGGCATATGACCTCACAGACTCCCCTTCCCTCATTGTCATGGACAGCAGGGAATCAAGGGGTTAAGGAACTCTGCTGCATGTAACAAACCGGGAGCAGAATGATTGAGTGAGCTTCTTAAAGGAGCCAATGGAGTCAGTCTTCAACCCATCGAACCATCTCATCGGCATCGGTCCTAGGCTAGAGGGAAATACTCTACACAGTAAAGCCTCGTCCTGAGAGTAAACTGCCATCTTTTGTCTGAATTGGCTCACGTGTTCTACAGGATCGGTACGTCCGTTGTACATAGAGAACGTAGGCTGATGAAAACGTCTGGGAAGCTTTGCCTTTTCTATTCCCCTAGTAAAGGGGGACTTAGAAATTTGGGTCAGAGCCTTCTTCATGTCTTTGGTCCCCACTCCCCTTCTAGACGAACTTTTTCTCCTTCTCTTGTGAGAATGCTCTTCTTCATAGGAATAGGATTCACTGGGGGGAGTTTCTGAAGAATCCCTGTAACTGTCCTCCCCTTCACCGTTGGAGGAGACATCAGAACTTGAAGGGGTGTGATTTCGTTGTGCTCGACGAAACTTCTTTTTCAAACCTTCTATTTCACGCTGCAAGTCCTTTTCATCAGCGTGCCCTTGCACCAGATGGCTCTTTCGTCGATAGCCGCTCTTCCCAGCATGGATCGTTCGCGAACTACCCTCACGCTGGTTATCTACGTGGTTCTCCCATTCAAGATTGTGGAGTTCATCTTGCTGACTGACGTTTACTGACTCTGCATAGGGCGGACTGGCCTGTTGCGGTCCTGAACCTGCCATAACTGCCGTAACTTTCTACTAGCGCTAATTCCTTTCCCACAGACAGCGCCAATTGTAGGGTCACAAATTGTAGCCCACACCTAGATGAAAACAGGAGATGGGCCCAATAAGCCCAATACAATAAATTTGTAAGAGAGTGGGTCAAAGAATTGGGCTAATAGCGATCTTTACAACAGTTACTGAAGATTAAGTGCTTGGCCGAGGAGGCTAAAACACACACACAAGTTAAGATCTCGCGTCCGAGGAGTAGGTTTTGGATTACTTGATGGATTTGAGTTAGGTCCGAGGGGTATGCACTTAGATAGAATGCTTTTCTTTGGGTTATATTTTTCCCAGATGCTACAGTAGTTCTTTCTTGAGGTTTCTTCTATTTTTCTTCCGTCCTCATCTTCTGGAGGTCTTACTCCATTATATAGTCCTTCATTGTTCGATCCTATCGTCCACTTGTCTGCCATCTAGCCTGGTACTTGAGTTTCCCACTTCTTCTCCCACAACTTTTTGGTTTCCTGGGGGTAAAGATGATTTTAAACACTGTTCAGGGGTCTTCTCCACATAAATGCGGCCAGGAAAGCTGCTGTGGTGCATTTAATGCGGTGGCAGCAGCTTTTGCTCAAGATATTTCTGCATCCTTATCCCTTCCACGTGCATTGACAATCTGTCTTCACCTCTAGAATTTCCTGGAAGCTGGACTAAGGGGAAGCCGAGGCCTCTTTCACCGACATACGCCAGACCCGAGGAGGGTATACCTCTCGGATCAATATTCCTGGACACTTACGCATTCTCCTATTAGTTGTAAGGGTTCCCTATAATTTCTTCTCCTCGGACTTATTGTTGATGAAAAGTCGTATCTAACCCCACCTCATGGGCCCAGGTTTTACTCCCCCACAAGTTTAAACTGTCTTTATTCATATTTTTATAATGGCTAGAATTATATTTATACTAGTAAAAAAACTTGGCCATGTTTGGTAATAGTGTTTAAACAACGAAAACTGTTGTTTAAACATCACAACACGTATTTTTACACACTTTTCCACTCACATGTATTTTTATAAAACTTAAACAAGGTTACAAGAAATCTCTTACCAAACTACCATTTTTATTATATTTTGCATTTTTTATTTTTAAAGATGGATTGTAAAAAAGGAGAAAAAAGTCTGACTTTTAGCGAAAGGCATTCACAGTCACATATGGTATACGATTTGGTACAAAACGGCGCCGTAATAAATAAAACCTCTTCTTACTGTCTCGCTTTCGTTCACCCTCGTCTCTCTCTCCAGCAAAGAAATGGCAAACATGTGTTTTTGTCATGTGCATCTCACATGACTTCACTTGACTTAACGGATCCTAAGTCCTAAACCGTGTTAATTAAGCTTTTCCTTCCTTTCCCAAATCCCTTTTCTCAGAAACCAAACAAGACTTTAAAATCAGAGAGCAGATCTGATAAACTCGAAGTGGTACTGGTCGATGCTTTGAGCTCCTCCTCAATTCTCTTATAAAATCTCCATCATCATCATCATCATCATCTCAAACACAGTCAAAAAATCCAAATTCAAAAATGCACGGACAGCCTCGCAAAGCTCCAAAACCAGAGGACGAACCAGCTTCAGCTGCCAAAGCTGAAAAGCTTCGCAATCTCCAATCTCAGTTCCTCTGTTTCCACCACAACAACATGTACGATTCTCTCTTTTCCTTCACTTCTTTTTAATTTGATTTTTGATTCTTTCTCATTTTTATGAAAAAAAGAATTGTTGTTTCAGTTATTCTAAGGAAGCTCTAGAGGTAAACGCGAAGCTTCTAGAAATCAACCCTGAGTACTACACGGCTTGGAACTATAGGAAACTCGCCGTCGAGCACCGTCTCACTCAGTCCGAGTCTGATCCTGACTCGGTCAATTCCATTCTCAATGAAGAACTCAAAGTGGTGAGCCTTGCCCTTTCTCTAATTTTAGCACTATTTTTTGCTCTCATAACTGCAAGGAATTGGAATTCTCTGATTTATAAATACGTTCATTGTTGATTTTTCTCATTTGTTTCATCTCTGGTAATTTTCTCAGTGACCAAACAAAGCTTATTTCAAATAGATAGATAGGTTTCAGTTACTTGACGATTCCACTGTTTGTATAAATATCAAGATGATCATAGAACAATAACTATTTCATCTATAAAATGTGTAATCTAACTGTTAGGTTTTGAATATACTGATCCAATACAAAGGTTCAGAGTGAAAAGTTACATAAGTATAGAATAATTTGGATTTGGTTTATGCAGATAGAGAGCGCATTGAAGAAAAGCTTAAATGCATAGGCAATTGTTTCAGTTGAATTGAGTGTTCATTTTCTCAATCATTTGATTTCTATTAATTTTCTCAGTGATCAAACTTGGATTATTTCTAAATTTATCTTTGTGCAGTATATAGAATAAATTTTGGATTTACTTTATGTAGGTAGAGAGTGCATTGAGGCAGAACTTTAAGTCTTACGGAGCGTGGCATCATCGAAAATGGGTGCTAAGTAAGGGGCAATCATCTTTAGATCACGAATTGCGTCTGCTAGATCGGTTCCAAAAGGCCGATTCTCGGAACTTTCATGCGTGGAATTACCGGAGGTGAAATCTTAGCCCTGATTTCGAATGTGTGTGATTTAGAGATTTTTTGTTCATTCTTTGACTATAAAACTTTTGTGGTCAGATTTGTGGCATCATTGTTGAACATATCAGAGGTGGACGAATTACAGTATACAACGGATATGATAAATAAAAATTTCAGCAATTATTCTGCGTGGCACAATCGTAGGTATAATTCAGATTTGGTTTTTACTAGTCAATGTTGGAATTGATTACCAATTATACTCCAAATGAATAAATTGAACCCTATATGCTAGTCTTTCTTTTTTCTTGGATTTGGTCTATGTTTCTAATTTAACACTATCTCACAATAGATTTTGAATGCAGCTTTTGTTATTAAGTTAATATATACTAAAATCATTTTAATATTGCACGTGTGAGTATTTGTCTTATGGAGTCGTTGCATTTTAGAATAAGGTGGTTGGTCTTGATTACAAACTCAATATTGGCATTTGGCTCTCATTGGATTGGTTGCACTACCCATGTTGTTCTAGTCCTCTCACATAAAAATGCAAAGGGGGAGAAAGATATGAAAGTGCTTCTGAGTTTGTGGGTAGAATATATAATCTGAGACACACTTATTAAGGATGTGCATTTTATTAAGATAAGTGCATCGTAATTTGCAGAATCATTGATAGAAATAATTGACAGGTTCCCAAGGATGAAGATCATCGTTTGATACGGACTATGTATAGTTGTGCATGAAACATGCCAAAATTACATCTTTAGGTTTGATTATATAAAACTGTTACACTTAACAATTAGGGGAAGTGCATAAGTACAGACATATTTTCCTTGGGATTTTCGGGTTCCATCCTGCTTGAAAAACTTCCAATGGTTTTAGCATATGTTGTGAAAGTTGTGTCAATATTTACCGAACACATTTATTACTATATTTACCTTATTAATGGACTTTTGCAGTGTACTTCTGTCTAATTTGCTGAAAAGAAAGGCTCAAGGTTTTTTCCCAAAAGAGAAGGTCTTGAATGAGGAGTATGAGCTCGTACACCAAGCACTTTTCACAGACCCAGATGATCAAAGTGGTTGGTTTTATCATCTTTGGCTTCTTGAGCAAACTGTGAAAGCTGATGCTCCTCTACTTGTTTCTTCTTGGCCTGCTCATGATTCTAATCTAATTCTAATGGGAGATAGCTGCCTGGAAGACTTTGCTTTGTCTCCATTCAATACTTTCCATTCTGAGTTGGGAACAATTCCACTCGTTGTCTATTTTAATAAAGCTGTTGAAGGTGTAAATTCATCTACAATATCTGTTGAATCTGTGCTCAACACGAACGGAGAACTTACTTGGAAACCTCTTTCAACAAATAATTCCCAGACCGCCCAAGTTTGGGTTACCTATCTGAATTATCCCGATATAAAGCTTCATTCTTCAGAATTTTACCCTGTAGAGGTTAGCGTTGGACATACCCAAGGAATCATTTCCTCAAGTGGTTTTCACTATAGCCATCCTTCCAGGTTTGCCTTTAAAGTGTTTGTACGGCCTTTTGAAAAAGACCTTGCTGGGCATGGTGTAGAGATGGTCTCATGGAGAGAGGATAATTTTCTTTTATATGAATCACATTCTCAGGAATCAAATCCAATTTTATCCCTAGATCAACTAAATATTAAGGATGACCATGAGGAATCATCCTCAAAGTGGCGTGCTGAGACTATAGCTAATGAAATAGCTCTCTTCCGGGAATTGTTGTCAGAGATTAACTGGTAAGCTTCATTCATTTGATGGGCCAAATTAAACTTTGAAATAGCTATAATGGCATTCTCTTAAAAAAGGTAAAAATAAAAAAAATCTCTTGGTTATGCAGTAAAATTGGAAAGCTTACGCTTGCAAGATTGTTGATTGCTCATGACACGATGCTGTCTCCAATTGCAAACAAAATGGTCCATTCTGAAGAAGTTATTGAACTTTATAGTGACTTAATGAAGTTGGATTCACCACATTCTCAATACTACAAGGATGAACGCAGCTTAGTTTTATTGCAGCAGGTTATTTCTTCCTTTTTGTATTAACTGTCTAGTAAAGCATAGTTCCCTTACTCCTTTAACCTTTCTGTTGGTAGTAATTCTGCTTGTACATGTAATTGTTGAATCTTTCTTTACTTGTTCAATGTTTGATATCCCAAATACTCATAATGATTGGTTTCACTGTTTCAGTCAATCTAAATATATTACTACTCTTGAGTCTTCAATAGGCAGGTTTATGCCAACAACTTTTGAATTCTGAGATGGAGAAACTCCCTTTATACATAGGTTACCCCTCTTTTTATTTATTCTTATTGTTTTGAGTGGACCTGTTACCAAGATCTTTTTTGGGATCACATCAACATCTTGATGTAAATACTTGGTATGGGCAAGTGTTGCGTTGCACACCTTAATTTGATATGCTCAGTTTGTGCACACTGTGTGCTCCTCCCAGTTCTTTGAATGCTAATGTGTAATCTCTTACTAATATATCAGAATAAGTTTACATTTTGCTCTTGCTCTAACTAGAATTTTCTTTGAAGTGAGAGATTCTGATATTGTGTTGGTTCTGCAGATAACTTCTAATAGGGAGTCTTTGCTGAGGTACTGCTTTCGTCATGGAGATAGAACTTCATCATTTTTGGGTAATTCTATCTGTTTACGACTCAATAATTTATCATTGTCACGGATGGGTTCCATTGAGAAGTTACTATGGGTCCAAATGCTAGACCTGAGCCACAATGAACTTCGATCAATTGAAGGTAAACTTCTTCACTATTTCATTTATTTTACTGGATCTCTTTTTAGTTTGTTTAGTTCACAGTACCTATTGATTTCATGTTTGACCCATCAACTCAATTAGTTTTCTCTAAATAACTTGGTCAACAGTGAAGTCAGCTGGAAAACCTGGGATTTCATGTTGTTGCACATTGATGCATTGAGATCATTTTCATTATATGGATTTTGATGCGGTCAGCATATTTATCCCCATCTGGGATGCAAATTTTTTTGAAATAGACCGGACTGGGTTGTTATATATATGACCTGCTAATTCATTTGAGGGGTCCTATGAATATATGGAGACCCAAATTTACAGGTCATGTGAAGGTTAGGCACCAAAGCACTATATGTGTGGTCTTCTGGGTTTTGATAATTGCGGCTAGTTCTAAGCTCTTGACTGCTGCATGATGCATAGTCGTAGTAGTTAAATAAGCTTCATTTTTATTGTTGAGAGGAAATTGGCATATATTGGGGTCCTTTTTCTTATATTGAGTCTTTTCACAGGATTGGAGGCTATGCAGCTTCTTTCTTGCTTAAATCTAAGTAACAATAAACTCAGTAGTTTTACTGCTCTGGGACCCTTGAGACTGCTGAAGTCACTTAAAGTGTTGGATATTTCATGCAACGAGATAGGTTCCCACTCGATTGACACAACAAGGTATCTTTGCTCTTCTCCTTTATCTCATACAGAAGAAATTGATTGGAGTCCTGATGAAATGGTGACTGGTGATGTTAACCTGACAAATTATTGGGAAGCATTTCGAATATTTAAAGACTTGAATTTGACACAGTTAGATATTGTGGGGAATGCAATTGCTGATGAAAAATTTAAATCATTTTTGGTCAAGATTGTTCCTACACTTAAGTGGCTGGATGGTCAAGAATTGCAATTGCATTAACCTTATATTCTTTTTCTATCTGTAAAATGAGGTATACCATACTGTAATTTGTTGGAGAACCATTTACTTTGGTATACAAATCTTGGAATTTATCAAGAGATGCAACAATGTAATCTGTATGCAAGCTTTTGGTATGTTTGGCTTGTGTAAATAGGTTATCTATGTTCTGTTGATGTGCAAAGCACATGCATGTTTATCTTGGCTGGTCTTCTTATTAAACTTGTTTAATAAGCTAGACCAGACATTGCTTGCAATTTTGCTGTGTTTGCCTTCAAAGAGGGATTGAGTGTACCATTGTATAAGTTCCTCATTCAGATCTATTTTACAGAATTCATCTTGATTGAGCTTTAAGTATTGGTATGCATTCCCTTTTGAAAAAGTAAACATTGAACCTTTTTTGTGGCTAAACTATTTTTTATATATACTTTGCAATTGTGCGATTTTGTGGGCTAGGCTGACTAGAGGAGCGGAGTTATAGTAGGTGATTTGCTAACACATTGAGGGAACGAACTTTTCTTCTTTTGATGTCTCTGGGCTTTGACGTTTAAAAGAGTGGTATTGCACTATTGTGACGTATTTTTAGTGAACTTGTTAGGTAATTAGATAGAGCAGCTTTGCCAGGGTAACCCCCTTACGCAAAAAAGAAAAAAAAAGGATGAGAAAGAACACTTGTATTGAATAGTACAATTGCAAAGAGTCATTGAACTTGGATGCTATTAATCGAGAAATTGCTACCCAAACTATCATTGAGATAGGAGAAGGTGCTGGCTGCAGTGATGACAAGTATCTGGGGACTTTTGAGGGCACAGGTTGGTTGAGATGAGAGCTATCTCCCATTCAGCTTAGAGCTTAAACCCATACAATAAAAACAGTGGCATTACCCACATGTTTTGTGAAAATGTGCCAGGTTTAGAGAGAGAGGGAGAGTTAGCTCTATCAAAATAATATTACAAAGTGTCATCGGACATAGATGAGATTGATCGTGTAAATGCTACCCAAAATAGCATAGAGATGGTAGAAGGTGCTGGCTGCAGTGGTGGCAAGTATCTGAATTGTAAACACCTTGAGATGAAGAAATGTTGAAATTTGATTGCCAAAGTGAAGAAGTTATCTTGAACACTTCTTGCCACGTTGCTTGGTAATTGAACTGCACATTCAAATGAAGCTATTTAATGCACATTCAAATCAGTTTGGGAACGGTCTATTTAGTTTTTTGCTGAAAACTTATTGTTGAAAATGTGATAATGTATACTTATATTTTGAAAAAGTGATAAAAAGTAATAAAAAGTAAGTTTTTAAAAAACTGTACATAAAAGCTAAAAAGCAAAAAACTGGTTTGTAAGTTCTAGTCAAACACACAATAGTCTTCTTTGGTAAATATTAAAGTCATTTGGAAGATTTAAATGATGTGTACCAATTAACATATAATGATGAGAATGAATGATAGTATGGGTTGAAAGATTTAGAACATTCTGGTTATATATATATATATATATATATAAAAGATTTAAAAGATTCTGCTGCATGAATGAATAGTATCTGAAATGGAACACCTGGGAAGATAGTCTGCATGGATGGGGTTAAACTTACTGAGATTTTCTCCTGGGTTGCCCTTACTATCTTGCATCAAATTCTTTTGAAAGCCATCAAAATATGAGCTGACTATGAAACTGGCAAGGAGCCCAAAAAGGACATGTAGATATATTGTCTTGTTCATCTTGTTTGAACTTGACATCATTGTTATCTTGCAACTTTCTTTTGCACTCTCTTTTTTGCTAACTTTTTAAGTCTACTTTAAAGACAACTCAAATGAAATGACAACACTGGATTCTCCCTTTACAAGAAGCTTAAAACCCCTCCTTTATATAATATCGTTATTAGAGCCAATGTGCCAAGTCTTGCACAATAAAAACTTTCAACTTGCCAGATCATGGTACCGTTCGAAACATGTTTGGCCTTCATAGAATTTTCACAAATTGCTTAAAAAACAATCGGTCAACAAAAGAAGAATAATTGGCATATTGGAAACTAAGAATAGTAGGCCAAAGTGGCTTATAAATCACATACAAACAAAGGTGAATAGCTTGATCTAGAGAAATCAAATAGTGTGACATTGATCTAATGAGTTATGATTTGGGTTCGACTGGTTTGATATTTCCCAGCATTTTGGACAAGATCAAGATCAACTGGCTGATCTGGTCTTGTTGGAAGTAGGATGCATGGACAATGATGCAGCTTTTGCTTACTGGACAATTCCCTAATTGTAAGCTTACAGTTAATTAAAAATAGGGGCATTTTTCTCTCTCAAAAAAGAAAAAGAAAATAGGGGATTTTTTAAGGGGATTGTATTATTCTAATAAAAAATTAAATTATAAATTAGCAAGTTAATGATTTGTTCTTGAGGAGCACGGAGTCAACTGGCCATCATAAAAAGAATGGGAAAATTTGTGTCGTGGTGAGTACGTAGTCAACCCCTCCTCTCTTGGGCTTAATTATTTTTAATCTTTAGGTCAACAATCTGAATCACCCCAACCCAAAAGTCCAAAACCCACATTCTGGTCTATAAATCCTCCGAACCTTTGCTTTCTACAATCCAGTTATTTGGGCCTCGGCCTTGTCCAAGTTGGCAACATCGGATTTCATATTTGAAATGGTAAAACTAGTTTGTAATTGAAAGATATCGACATATTGACCCATAAAGTTTAAACTCCTCACATCATCTGAGTTTTATTATTTTCCTTTTTTGTGGCTGAGGTAAGGGGAAAGGTAGGTCAGACTTACGGATTAGGGATGAAGAACAAGGATATATGTCAATTGGGTTACAAGGCTTTAGGTAATTTTATGTTAATTTACACATAATAATATCTGCTTTTCAACAATGATTGAGATGATTGAAACTGCTGTATATACAAATTTAAATATGATAAATGAATTAAAAGACCCTTTAAGAGTTTTAAGGGTAACTCCTTTGCAGTCCATAAAGTTCTTAAAATTATATCCATCCATTTTGAGATGAGTGGATTATATTCTGCTATGTCATCAGTATTTTAACAATCAAGAAATGAGTTTTGCAATTAGGTTGTTTCCATGAGTAGAAGAATTAGAGATCAAATCCCTTCTATTTGATCATTGCAAGAGGAAAAAATCATTGACTTTCACCATTTCGAAGTACTAAAATAAAAATTAAATTATTACAAATTTTCATTGAACTCAACTTTTAAGCCGGGCGATTATTGCTTGCTGCTATTTAGATACGTATGAAACATCACAAGTAATAATTTTTTGAAGTTTTCTTCGTTTCAAGGAACTGCTGTCTCTAAAGTCATAATAAACTAACAGTCTCGATGAGAAAAATAAGTTTTAACCATATTGTAAATGAACCATGGTCATTTTCTTCGTGCATTTTTTGAACTAGAGAAAAGGAACCTCCATTTCTCTGAAGTCTGAACTAAAGAAAAGGAACCACCATTACTAGAAAACAGAGGAATTCCAGAAAGCATTTAATCAATGGAACATTATTGTAAATTAATAGAGAGTTTTGTATATCTTTCTGACCCACATTGCCAATCTCATTTCTTCCCTGCCTGGAACTGGAAGTTGAGAGCCCGAACTAACCAAAAAATTGACGATTTCATTCCCTGCGTAAGAAAAACAGACTGATTTTCCTACTAAGTTACTAACTAAATGTATGCATAATATTTCAGGCTCATGGCAGTCTGAAATGAATTTTAAATGGTTCTTAACTTGATTTCCATTTTTTTTTGGGATAACCAACCTTACATGCAGTGAAGGATTCATTTGATTAAAGATTACAAAATGAGGCTCACTTTTTTCAAATAAAAGAATTCGGTTGGTACCCTCCAAAAGACATTCATATACCACAACAAGAACAATAACCACCTTCAAAACTGAGAGATGTCATGTAAGAAATTTACCATAATTAAACATGAATAGAGGCTTCTGAAACCTCTTAGTTGCGTATCATCTATAACTTACAACGGGGAAAAGATGGACACCACTTTTTCTTTTTCTTGTTGTCCAGAAAAAGAAAAAAAGATGGGCTGGGAAGCATACCTTTTCTTTGCTGTACCCATTAAGAACAAGGTGAGTGTCTATTTAAGAAAACTCCAGATAAAACTAGAGGATTCCAATGATGAAAAGTAGCAGAATAGCATAGTGGTCCATTTTCATCATGATGAGAGCCTCTTCAGTCTCCGCTCCACTGAATGCTGCAAGCAAGTTGTATAAGAAGCCTGCATTAAGACTTCCTTCAGGTCCTCAGGAAAAGAACAAAAAAAAGAAGAATAATTCCCTCTCTCTCTCAATGAATTAAAAAATGCAACAGCAATGTGATCAAATATCTGTTAAAAGAGACCATGGGGAGAAAAATACATGTTTCACAAGAAACAAAATTTAGCAGAGAAACATGGTCACGTCACGTTTCAAACCAAGGAATATCATCATTCTTCAGACGGTTCATACTCAGATCCCACAGATTAAGTAAATGGAATCATTTATCTGACATTGCAGTGCAAGAGAAAATCACATAATGCAGTACTCTGTCTTCAAGTTTCTACTATAAATTCAACTAGAACGGTGGAATAGATGGCTTCCGTTAGCAAAATTGAATACCCAAAATGATGAAAAACGTTTGGCCTGAATCTATTCTTTTATTGTACACAATCCAGTTTACTTGTACACACGTGGAGTCACAAGACCATACAAATTTTAACCAGCAACACACATCCCTTCTCCCATAACCCCCACCAAACCAAACACCTACATGTATGCAGGGTGAATTTGTATCCCTGAACGAGTTGAAAATTTTGATAAATTCAATAAATGTATTAAGTCATGCATCCAATAAGTTCCCACACTAGTATAGGCTACTCACACACACATATCTTTGAGTGAATATGAACAGAAAGCTTACCTTCCAAATAAAACAATCACCAACCCTTTCATTCATATAGCATTAGCCATAATATAGCTTTCCTCTAATTTTCCAATGGAGGAGACTCCTCTTTGCAGCCAAAGAAAATCAAACGTAGCAGCAAAGAGCTGATCACTGATCAGCACAAAAACATTGGAAACTTCAGGTGAACATAAAACACTCTCCTCAAATGGGTACTCCTCTATCCGATTTTCATTAAGGGGGAAAAATCTATTAAAAGGCCAATGACACCTTTCAGACTAACTAGATACTTTTCATCTTTTTCTAGCAAGTAAAAAGTTTGTTTTAGCAAGTACTAGATACTTCTTATCCGACCCAAAGATTTGGGACTACGGTTTATTAGTTGTTAGTGTACATATGTACTAGATACTTCTCTCTGTATGCCATAGTACAACATTTCTTGACTTACTTGAGTTAGCATCCATGCACTACAAAGCAAGAGTCTGTCTCATTGCTTGTAAAAGACCAATGCCTTGAACACAACTTTTTTTCACTTTTTTTTTTTTTTTCCGACTGTTACTAAGGTGGCAAGTTATGATCGGTGCAACACTGCAACTGCAACATTGTTTTCACATGAAAACCCGACTGACACCATACACCAATCACAACATGCTACTTCAGTGGTTGTAAAAAAAAAATTATGAACACATTTGTACCTACTTCTGCAGATACAACTCTTTAGTCTAAGGGTCTAACGATTTTCAAAAGCAAAACCCTAAGGTTTCAATAATTCAGTATCACCCAATTTCGTGCTTAAAATCATTAACAAACGCAATGAAAGTGATCTACTATAACTTCCACACAATTTGTTCACTTGCAATAAAATTCTCTACTACTTGAGCCAGAAATAGAAATTCCACACAGAATTTCCAATTTTCTTACTCAATCAATTTCCAGGAATTCGTTTCCGCTTATCCAATTAACCAAACAGCCAAATTAGTAAATTACCATTCACAGAAATACACAATTTCATAAGCGCAATTTCTTTATTGATCTATAAAATGATTTTTTCTCTTCCTTCAATACTACAAACCAAAGTCAAGAACAAAAAACAAAAAAACGTAAAAGAGAAAAAAACACAGACCACGATTCCACGAAGCAGTGAGCGAGTCAGATCGAGCCGAGCCGATTCAGTGCCTCACGAGCCACGGTCAATTTCGGCTCGATCTTCAACGCGTCCTCGTAAGCCTTCTTAGCTTCCTCATGCATCTTCTTCATTTCGTAACACTCTCCCAACAAACAAAACGCCCTCACATTGTCCGAGCTCAGGCTCACCGCCTCGTTCAAATCGTCCACCGCCGAGTCAACTCGCTTCTCTCCGCCGCGCCGAGCCTTAGCCGCCATAGCCATCTTCAACTCGGCTCGCTTGAAAAACGCATCGCCTCGGTCCTTCCCGGTCAACGACTTCGCGCAGAGCGGAGACAGAGCCACGTCGAGCGAGTCGAGCGCCGAGGTCTTGAACTCCTGGAGATCGAGAGCCAAGCCCTTGAGTATGTGAGCCGCGGCGTCTTTCGGATCCAGCTCGATCGCCTTCTCGGCTTCCGTTACGGCCTGTTTGGCTAGAGAGATTTTCGCGGACTGAGTTTTTGAAACTCTGGCTTTAGCCAAAGACTGAGCGCCGAGAACGAAATAACGCTTGGCTTGAATATCGTCTCGGTTGCGATAAGCGCGAAGCTTTGCAAATATCTTTTTGGGAATATCGTGCATGAAGAGGAACATGACAACCATTAAGAGAAGTAAACCTATCTGTAATAGAATATCGAACCACATTTTTTTCTTTCTTTTTTTGGTTTTAGGGTTTGTGTGTTTGATTTTTTGATCGGAAAAGGAGATATGAAAAGGCGTGAATTTTGTTGGAGAGGACCAAATATGATTTTTTTTTTTTTAATGGTTTTTGGGTAGTTATAGCCGCCGCGGTTTTACTATGGAGGGAGAGAGTGGACCAATGACTAGTCGAGAGGAGTTGAAGTTGAAGAAGATTTTTGATTCAAAGAAAGTCGGCAAGTTGTTTCCACTTTAAATGAGAATGGATAGAGTCGTTATGGGAGTTGGGGAAGGTCTATTAAATACTCGTTACATTTTGTTTTGATTGAAAAATTTAGTAACCCAATGGTCCGTTTGGATTGAGGGGGAGGGAGGGGGAGTAGAGTAGAGTAGAGTAGATTTAGTACAAAATTAGCTTATTTTTAGTCTACACTACTCTACTCCCCTCCACTCCCCCTCCTTCCCCCCTCCATCCAAACAGGCCACAAATTATAGTAGAGATAAATTATTAATTTCATCATATTTTTAGATTTTTTTGTGGTTGAAAATTTTACTTTTTCCCAAAAAATAAAAGAGTTTTTGCACGCGTGCTTAAAGACTAGTAAGGATTGAAATTCTAACACACACAATCAATGTGGGATAAATATCCCTATTTTTTTCTTTATTAGGCAATACTTAAGTAAGATACTATACATAAATTTTGTTCTTTATTATTTAACCACAAATATTAAAAAGAAAAATGCAAGTAATAACTAATAGGAAAAGAATTACTACAAAAATTGCAAATAGTTTGATATTCTTGTAGAGTAAAAAATAAAAATAAAACCTTGAATACATTAGTTAGCTTAGAAGTAGAAGGTTTTGACATTTGATAAACGATGAAACTCACTCCTACTATGCTTCAAAACAAACAAAATCACTTTCCAACAACTCAATGGCCATGTTTCAAAATAATCAAACCTCAAGATCAAGATCTCCACAAATAGAGAGTGAAAAAGTAGTGAATTTTGATAATGGATATCTATACATAGATCATTGAGATCGGCGTATGAGAATCCCTCACCTCCATAAATTCAACCACAAATCCAATCTAGAATTCAATCTTATCTTCATCTCTCACTTCAATTCACATATTGCCACAAACTTCATCGTCTAGAACCAAAATACATTCGTCTTCACCGTTTTCTTGAAAGAAAAATCAGTGTTCGATTTTGACAGAATTACATATAATCATATGTTTTGGTCAATTATTCTATATATAAATAAAAAGATGAAGAAAAATTTAAGAAATTAAAGAATTAAAAAAATTCGTAACTTTAGTGTATATGAAAAGAATTACAATTTGTTGACAATTTCTTGTCAAGTATTTGGGGATCACAACCCACAGAAATCACAACACAGAATAATAACTCAAATGTCAATAACAAAAAGAAAGATTTGAGTAGTCTACCTTTTTTTAAATTCTAATTTGATCGGGCCTCTTTTGTAGTCCTATCTTGCTAGTTATGTATCAAATTTTTTTTTTTTTTGGGTGAATTTTTATAAAATATGAGACGTGAGGTCTGAGATGGATAGAGTTCAGATAATATTGTAACTACCAAATGATGATAGGAAATTGAATGGAGGTGTGAAACGTGTATAGAATCATAGAAGAAACTTTTTTTTTTTTTTTAATTTAACTAAAATTTAGGAATTTTTAAATTAGTAATTTTACATGTCTAATCCTATTATTTAAGTTTTACAAACTGGTAAATTTAAGGGTATTTTGGATATCAAAATTGAGGAACCCAAATAGGAAAAACCCCTTAAATAATAGTATAGATTATTATTATTATTTATTAAGAGAAATGTTATGTTCATAACATTTTGACAACAAATTCTAAGTGACATGTTGTTATTGGTAGAGTAAAAAATTAATTTTAATGATAGATTCAAATTAAAACGAATAACAACTAACCACCCATGATTAGTTGTGAAAATATTGTAGACGTAATAGTTTTCATTTATTAATGTGAGAGGGAGATCAACTCTTTTAGAGACACATTGTATTGTATACTTTGCCAGAACTTATACATTTGTCAACTTATAGTTGAATTACATCACTTATATATGAGATAATCCAATCATTACTTAACACATGCACGAGTTGTGATAATACCTATTACAAAATGTGTGTTTATAAACTTTTTAGAATGGACGATTTGAACTAACATGTCTTCGTAGAAAACACTTGTAAGTGCCAACTAGTTGGGGTAAAAGACTATAAAATCAAATTTGAGAACTATTGGGCATTCCTAATGCTGAATTTAGCTAAAAGAAGTTAAATGAAAAAGAATGGCAAAATTTGTTCAATAGTACCTGTGGGGCTAAAGAATTTGGTAATCCCAGCCCATTTCATATCAAGCCCAAGGCCCACATCGAGGAGGAAGAAATGTCCGAGGACGAATGAAGAAGGTCAAAACTGCTAGGAGACGTTGCCGAGGACAATCTTGTCCTTGGCAAACCGAGGTCACGGAAGGAAAAAGCGACACGCCCTTAAAGACAACCTCCCCGGGCGTCCCAAACAAAAAAAGTACTAACACAGTAGGCCAATCATGAGAGCATGGTGGAGGAGCAATTCCAGGAGAAAGCTGTCACCTCCGCATTAAATGCCCATAACTAACATCCTGGCCCCATTTATTTGGGTCACCGCAACTCACAGAATGTCAGAATGAGTGACTGATGGAACATGCACTCAAATATAGACATGGATGACTAACAAGTGTAGGATCAGGATGGTCCAAAGAGAACTATATAATGTAAGAGACCTTCCATAAGAAAATGGGAGGAAGAAAGAGTTTTAGGAAAACACTGTAGCGATTCCAACCCTCCTTATACTCTATTTAATCAACTTAGATAGAAGCTCACATTCTCAAATGGTGAGTTCGTCTCCTCGGATCATGAGTCTATCTAGCTCTGTGTTCCTAGTTTTTACTTAATCATCTTTTACACCCACATTAGCCGTTATCAAACTCATTAAAGCCTAACTCTTTGACCCACTCCCTACAAATTTATTGTATTGGGCCTGTTAGGTTTGAGCTTATCCACATAACAGTAGAAATACCCAAACCCAGACCCTACAGTACCATTTTAGAAAAAAATTTGGTGTATAGCATGCGACTAAAATTAATTAGTTAAGTAGATTGTTTTTGAAACTCAAGTTTGACAAACTCAAGTTCCAAGCAGTATGCAACAATACTTATTGGAGTTTGTCAAACTCGAGTTCTAGTCCAAACTCGAGTTCTATTCCAAACTCAAGTTCCAAAAACAGTCTACTTAACTAATTAACTTCGTTCGTGTACTAATTTTCTAATTTTTTTCTAAAAACATGCTATTTGGCAAATTTTGCCAAAAAGGAGTGTCTCTCAACTAAATAAATGTCTAATTGAGTAAATTTTAAAAATATAAGATCTAAATTTAAATTATAGAAAAATAAACTTTTTTTTTTTAAAGCTACATTATTTTATGCATTATTTTTATGATCTAACCCCATAGAAATTTCATTCTACTTCTCCCGTATGAGTTAGTATTAATCATACACGTCATGTCACATAAATAATTTTGTATGTTTAGATTTTATTCCTCCACACTTATTATATGTATACAAAGTGTAACGTATTTTAATGACTTCATTTTTGTTCTCTCTCGTTTGGCTTGGATAGATGCTATCATGTGTCCAGCAATTGCTATGTGTTTCTTGTTGGAACAAGTGAACAATTGAATACGTAGCCGCCTATATAAGGAAATGGAAAATCTATTCCAAGATGAGGTGATGAGTCTTGTGACTTGAGTGACAAGTCTTCCAATATGTTTTTCCCCTCCCTACATCTATTCTTCTATCCTATCCCTAATCTCTTCCAATCTAAACATACAGTTGTAATTGAAAATTAATAATTTCCAATCCAAAACATACCATTTTTATTGTTTATTTATTTTTAATAAAAAGGCTACACCTTTTCGCTTAAAATCTATTGGTCCTTGTAATGTTTTTTAACAGGCTAGCAGCTACTTGATTGCTTCCACAACTTTGAAGTGAAAGTATCCTGCTCCAGCTACAACTTACATGACCACCAATGCAATCAAACAGCAATGAGAAGCTTTTGGTAGATTCAATTATTATTATAAAGTCAAAAGACAGCAAGAACATTATGCAAAAACATGCTGATTCCAGAACAGCATGTTAAAACTTAAATCCTGCGAACAAAATACATATCCAAGTTAATTCCGAATTTTTAAAATATATCGGATTTCGAATGATAAAGAACTTACAAGATAAAGGCTGCCCCCACTTAAAAAAAAAAAAAAAAACCCATATAAATACAGAGGGAACCTTCTCTCTGTATCTTATGTATGGCTTCAGCTGCTTGGTGGGTAATAATGGCCTTTTCCAGTGGGTTAGACAAGCAACATATTTATAGTTGCCAACAACCTAAAGGGTTGAGTCAGTCACAGTGACATGGTTATTTAACTTCACCAAATCACCTCAGCGAATTGGAGAATCTTCCATATTTTCATATATATTATGGAGTGGCCTTGCATTGAGTACTCCTATGTTACTTTCCACCCATCTGTATTAACTGCCCAGGTGACCTCAGCAACTTCTTTAGAGAGTCTACTATACTAGCAAAAGATGGGCGTTGAACGGGATCGCTGCCAAGCAAAATAAGCAACCATTAGAATTCCAATAAAATTGTAAAATAAACAGTAGATTGAATCAAGCGTATGAGTCTGTAAACCTCCAAAAGAATGGTCCACAAGCATGAAAAACAAAACGTTCTCCAAGTGAGGCCTCGATATAACGTGTTAATTAACCCAAAAACTTAGGTACATGAATTTGAGCCAACTTATGTTATACTTAAATAATTCACTTAGCTGACTTCTTACTTGATATAGTACTTAAACCACACTCATAGGTGATATGTGTATATTCAACATTATTCTGCATGATGCCATGCCGTGATGTTCTTATTAGCACCCTAGAAAACTAAAAATTCAAATGCAGTATCCTAATAGAACAAGACAGCTCCCTTTATTTTATTTTTTTAAAAGTAAAATACTTCAAATGAACTACGGGATTTGGGCACACTTACTCGGCCCAGCAAGATTCCATAAGGGCTGCCAAGACTGACGAGACATTCTGTGGGATAGTGAGTCTTCTATTTTGGAAAGCAACAGCTCCAACTACCTGGATAATGTCAACCAAGTTCAATGTGCAGCAGGTATTATGTTCATATTGATAAACACAAAAAAGAAAAACTGATACTGAAGATATAAAGGGTCAAAATGAAGAAGCAAATATGTAACAGTAAAATATATTAGATCTTAATCTTCATCAATTACCTGTGCAGGGCTAAGACCATTCCAGGGCTGTTGCATGGTTACTAGCTCCCACAGGATCACTCCAAAACTGTAAACATCAGACTTCTCGTTTGAGGGTTCTCCACGAAGGAACTCTGGAGCCATCCACTCAGGCTGAAAATAAAAGCAAGAGTGTTATATGTTGAGTGACGCACTGCGATAAACTTCAACCTGCAAAATATTGATGCAATTATTCTGACTTTAAATTGACACTGAGCCTATAATTGATGATTGAGAACATTCATAAATGACAAGAAGGAAAAGTTAAACCCAGTAAGAGGGAAGGTTAACCATAGTGAATGAGGTAGCTGATTCTTACAGGGAAAACCTTTATGGGGTGAATAAAATATCTGTGCCCAACTTTGCAACCTGATATTCCATTTAATGAGACAAAAATCTGTCCCCAAAAATTGCTTCTACTATAATGACACTGATTTGGGAAGAGACACTCTTCAAAAGTAAGGAGCTTATGAGAACAGGCAGGGAGTGTTTCCAACCAGTACATAAGAGATTTCAAACACCATCTAAATTCTATGAAATACCAGTTAATGTTGCAACTGATGGAATCAGAGACTTACTGTTCCAGCAACAGACTTCGATGATATGAAAGTGTTTGCTTTGAATCTGGACAAACCAAAATCGCATACCTGAGCATAAAATGAAAGATTAGTTAGTCAGTTAACAAGACAGTAGGAAATCCTGTCTTTCCCAAAAGGAAAATTGCATCCATTTGTTATACCTTTACTGTCCAATTTTTATCGACCAATAAATTTGGAGATTTAAGATCCCAGTGCACGACAGGAGGATTAAGACAATGAAGATAATTGATCCCCTTGGCCTGCATCCATTATAGCGTATAAATTTTTGCTAACATAAAGCACTATTAGTAGCTAAAATGGGAGAGTATATTTAGTACAAACCACATCCAATGCCATGCGTAACTTCTTCCTATTATCCATCATTTCACCAGAAGCTGGCTTGTGAATGAGGCGGAATAAACTACCCCTGTTCCACAAAGACCACAGATTGTCAATGGTTAAATATGCCACTTGCTTCTAAAGGAAAAGAGTGAAGAGGGGGAGGGAGCTTGAATAATTACCTGGGCAGATATTCCGTCACTATTGATAGATGTGGACGCTTTGTAACTGCACCCATGAAGAGAACTACATTCGGATGCCTTACACGTTTCATTATTGCAACCTGAAAGCAATTTGAATCTCAAATTAAGCCATGCCATTAAGAATCAAATTGGTAATCACGTTTTCTTTATATATTTATTTTTTGGTTATCTGCTCAATTTACAAATTGTATACTCATGAGAACATGCCCAAAGAACATAATATAACATTGTATAATCTATATATACTACACAGTGTGTCTAAGCATACCAAAGTATAATATTCTTACAGCATATAGTAGCCAGTATACATTGATGAAAACTTATTTGAGGTAGATACTTTCAACAACTATGATATCTTGAACATAATAGGGCAACTAAATGAAAATTGCAGGATTCTTAAAGATGTCAAAGATACATGATTGTATCTCCGGATCATGTATCACTAGGTCACTACAAAGCTATTATTCTTCACTTCAGGTAAAATAATGATTTGATGTCAAAACATCAATGTAAAGACACCAAATGATCAGAAGAACATCCAGATGCAAACAGTTTGAGAATCCTTCTTCAATTTAATACTTATAGGAAGGTAGAACACCCCCCCAACCCCCCCCCCCCCCCCCACCAAAAAAAATCCCCAAAAAATGAACCATCGAAGCTGGACTAATACAAACTTATCACTCAATATAGGGGAAAAACAAAAGAAGAAAAAAATAAAAAGGGTATAAGGAAAAAATGCATGTATCTACTGGGATTGTGAAGGGGAACAAAGGCAAATGAGGCAACGCAATGCACAATGGTGACAGTAACAATTATGAGTGTGTAGGTCGATAGTAGTGTCTCTTAACTCTTCAGTTATCATGCACATACCTCTCTTAGAAACTCCTTCAAGTCATCATCATCGAAATCCTGCATAGTAAGAACTTTGACTGCTACATCCTGCATTATAAGGGTGATATATTACTTACTACAGGCAAAATAGCATTACATTTTAGCAAAAAAAAGGGAGAGGGAGCAGAGGGTATTTGATGTAATGGGCATATGTTACATATGCCTGTTACACTATATTTTTTCTAAGGTAAGAGAAAGGGGGGGGGGGGGGGAGAGGGGGATGGGGGAAGTAGTGAAAAAATTTAAGCTAATGAAATTAAAAGGTAGATGTTTTAACTTTCAAGGGGAAGTAATTAACTACGCAGAAAATGAAAATGACCTTTGACCATCTAACTTTTCCTTGGTTTTGACAATCTGTCCCTAAGAAATACCATTAATTGAAAAATACTTACAGACAGTCCAACAAAAGCGATAAAAGGTCATTCTACTAAACAACACTCATGTACGTGTCCATGTATACAATGTAGTAAAATTAAACAAGGGCTCAAACGATATGTATTTATGATATCAATCAACATAAAAGGATTGCCAATGCAGCACAGTTAAATTCCGGAATCAAACTTTGATTCATCCTCAACAAAGAATATATATATACATATATATATATTGATTTCCAAATCAGATGGTACAGGAATACTAACCGATCCATGCCATTCAGCACGATGCACGGTTCCAAAGGAGCCTGCAAGAAGGAACATAGAGAACAATACTTCAAGAGTTGCCGACTCAAAGAAAAGTAATTTTTGAAATACTTGAAAAACGAAAAAAGAAAATTCCAGTTAGGAAAAAGCATAGGAAGTACCAGCACCAACACGCTCTTTGATATGTAATTCATCCCATGATATCTCTAGCCAGTCCATTGCAAGAGACGGTTCAAGATTCAAGTACTTTTGGTTAGTTACAGAAGGAAATTTCCCTTGTTTAACAAGTCTTCTATCGACATCCTTCAGATCCGACTCACTCAATAAGCTGCCTTTTGGTTGCTTGACACTGTTTTTTATAACTGGACTTCCAGATACACATATCTGTTCTGTGTTAGTTTGCTTGATCATAACTTTGTCTTCACCAACACTAAGCCTAGAAAATTGATGTAAGATTTGCTCAGGAGCAGAATCCAGAGATTCAGAAACACTGCCCTGGGAAGATTGCAAAGTTGGCCGGTTAAGTATGTAATGCTCAGCATTCCCTTCCAACTTAAAAGGTGTCAGAGATGATTCCTCGAAAGGTGCCAGAGAAGATTCCATTATTTGTGTACCTTCTTCCCCACAACCTGCAAGGAATTGATCCTTAGTCTTTGTAGATAAAATTCAGCATTGCTATATTTTCGGAATAACACTGGCATCTGACATTTCGTTGATTAAAATGACTTAAATCAGACTACATTGACTGAATTGTATCCAAGTAGCAGAAAAATCTTACAAGCAATGCTTTCACAATGTTGCTAACTGGCTATACAATCATTTATACCAAACTTAGAAAAAAGTGATGAAAAGGTTAAAGCATCTACTACATTAGTCCAATCAAAAGAAAGCTAGAGTTTTCTAGGAGATAGCACTAAATAAATAAATCGCTGAAAACCAAGATCAACTGCACCTATTTTGGAAGGTAAAACCTCCAATGTTATAATTAGAGTAATTAACAATAGGCACAACATCAAATCTAGATTTTTTATGATGAATAAGAACAGAAAGTTTTAGCTTAAAAGTTTAACTGATGAGGAATATAGTTCAAGGTACAAGCACATGGTTTTGCATGATGAATGTGTGCTCACTTTAGTTGCAACATTTTTTTTGTATTAGAGAAACATCTGTCTACAGCATTCGATGCATTCCAAATTGAGTTATCTAAATCTTTCCCCTTTTCATTTTGGTAAGAGCTTTCTGAACACAAACATCTCAAGGTATCAATATCGTTACATTGATGCCCCCAACTCAATTCAATCATATGTCTTTTGACCCTTGATGTATAAGAAAAGTAAAAAAAAAACTTTTGAGATATGCAAAATGTAAGATACCTAAAAATAGAGGATTCTTAGGAGCACACAACTGCTCCTCTGAATTTAGAATTTGACAATATGATGCACTGTCCACCTGAGGTTGCTGGAATTCTTTTAGATGAGAAATTTGTAATGGTGAAGGCACTGAAGAAAGCAATCCTCCATTGATTGAGGAATCTGGACCATGAACATTTCCTGGTTCCCCAACTAGATCAACTACATATTCCCTGTTTAGAAATATAAATGGTTAAACAACAAAGCATTAAATATTTAGGGAAATGCTTCAAACAAGAATAGTTGAACACTACATCGACTCCTACCATATACAAAATAAACAAATAATCAAGCATTTGATTCAGTCCAAACATGATTAAACTTAATATGATCAAATATAATTCTACATAACAAATTTCAAGTTGGTATATCCGTATATGTTCAAACATGATACAACCTAATAATTTATCTGCAACCATCCAGTGTCAGTAATTACATTAATGAAAACATAAACACCCTACATGGAGGAGAATGGCTACTACAGAGGTTAATGTCACAGACAAATAAAATGACATGGCTCAAGGAAATAATTAAATTTCCAATTGACATGTTTTTCAAAGAAATCAACTTGCTTAATCTTCTTGTAGCTTTTTTGGATTCTAAGAAACCTTTAATTTTTATTAGCAAGGAATGAGGCCCAGAAGAACAGGTAACATATCAAACCTTGAAGACTGCTTATTGTCCTCGATTTTGACAAGGCAAGAAGAGCGATGATCAGCCACACAGTACTTGCAGCCCCGAGCAATCCGACATGGCAAACCTATGTAATCTGCCAACTTCTGCATAGGAAAATATATCACTTGTTCAGTAACCAAACATGCGGATGCATGCCTCTAGTAATTAATAGTCATCTAAATTAGATCTACACTTGGAAGGATAATCAGGTCATTATAAGTACCCACACCCCCCCCCCCCCCCCCACAAACAAATAATAATAATAAAGAAAAAGAAACCACACACACACAGTCAATTGAATACCATCTCCTTGTTATCTGCACTTGAAGAATGATCAGGCCCATGTTAAACACCTGCCCCCACACAAACGGAGAGAGAGACATGGAGCAAAAATTGTTCTGTGTGCTTAACTCAAAAAATAATTCATTGCCTAAAGATTATAATAGTTGTATAGTACTTCAGAATACATTTTGGTCATATATTACGCTTATGCAAAATGGTTTAAGTTATGAAAAAAAGAATAAGTAAACATTGTGATAGACTGATAGTGCCTTTGGTGCATATGCCACACTCATTGATTTGCTGGTTATCTTTTATGATTTCAAAAAAAGTATATGATTCAGCCATTAACAATATTTTTAGCTTTAAAAAGGAAAAAGGCTTTATAAAAAAGTTGTTATCCAAAGCTAAGCTTAAATTTTCAAAACATTTGAAGCAGCCTAACAAAGTATGGAAAGGGATAGGCCTGATCACCTCATAAACACCTCAAAAATATCATATTTTCACACAAATTTTGTCAGTTCACCGTGGAAGACTACAAATACCTCACAGAATGATCAGGGGATAGAAACTCCTAATGGACTGCTTAATAATTGTGGGTGTCACCTGTTGCTTCTATTTCAGTTGCATTCTCATGTGATACCAATGCACCCTGTTCAGACAGTCATACATGCTTAAAAACATCTTGCAGTTCTAAAGCAATATTGTACTTCTGTCCCCTATTTACCATAATATTACAACGCAGATATGAACTTCCAATAAAATAATCAGTTTTTTAACCAATAATGATATACAATTTGCAAATGTTCTCTATCCTTCATTTAAAAATGAAGGTGCTAAAGAGTTTGCATACTAAAAAAAAAAAAAGAGAGAAATGCTTAATTTGTCATCCTGAATGAATAAGTTCGAAACAAATGTGACCCCAAAAAACCCTGAATAACATATTCCACAATTAATACATGTGGTTTAACATTAAATGCAACATTATAGGAATTAGAGACAAGGAGTTAACTGGCACTGGCTCTCTGATAACACAACATAGTAGATTCACAGCTGTCCAAAACCATAACCGGCTCCATTCACCTAAGGAAAAAGAAATACTTGAGATAATAGGGGCATCTAGAGTACCAGATGGATGCTGGCCCATGTTTCTTGACTAGTATCATAAACTACACTTCTAGCGGTTTCTTCAAGAATACTCTCAATGGTTGTAGCACATAAATCACCAACTCCTCATTGATACAGAACATATTTATACATGGTTGACTTATCATTTTTTTTAACATACAGTACCCATCTAAAACAAAAATAAAACAATGTGAATGCCCTAATGCACTACTCCATTTCACCATGAGCATGCAGCCTGTAATATCACTCCAGAGATTACTTGGCACACAGACACCATCTGCCTCACTACACATGTACAGAATATCTCCATGATCCCAGTTAGGACAGTTTATCTACATACTGATGATTAAGCATGGTAAACTTTAAACCTTAAACCCTTGCCAACTGGAAACTTCTTCTAAATACCACATTAAAATAACAAATTATAATAATGAATGAATTATACTTAGCATGTTAGTTATTTTTCAGAACTTATAATGAGTACTTGTGATTTTAAAAACTAAGGCAGAATTGACACTGTTGATAAACCCAACCACACAGTGCATTCCATCACCTTGAAAAGAATTGCACGATGCCTGCAAAGTCCCATAGATAGACTGCCAATAGGGAGCACAATGCATTTCCGAAAATTCCTCAATCTCTTGCTGACCAATTTCCAGCGCTTAAGGAGATCTCCATTCTCCACTGGAAAATTGCCCCTTCAAAAAATTGACAAATTTCAAACACTTAAATCACAAAAGCAAATTAAACGGGAGGAAAACTATAATGTTGCTCCTCTAACAACGAGGGTAATTTCAATTCTGTCCCTGTACATTTAATGGTGTCAATTTAGTCCCTCAACTATTATTTGTGTTAATTTTGCCCTTCAATTTCAAATCACTTTTATCCTAAGAAGTTGACTTGATTTTAATAGTTGAATGACAAAATTGACAATAATTAAATGTATAGGGACCAAATTGAAACCATGACAAATGTATCAAAACCAAAATTGTAATTTGGCCTAAAATGTTCATTGTTCAAGTTACCAGGAAAGAAAAGTAGAAAACATTGAAAACCTACCCCATGTAAATAGCAACAAGTTTGCCTAGCTTCTTCACCAACATGAAGGTATCCTCTGAAGCACAATACAGTTCTTGTGCCTTATCTTCAAGTTCTTTAAGCCGAGAGTCCCCGCGTCTATCAACAAGAACCACCTCCATGGATGTCTCATTGGGATCAACTTCCTTAAGCGACCTCAATGGTGGCAACTGACTACCTTCCTCCACATCATTGCACATCAGCCACACATATGGATTCATTCCCAATATGTTATAGAAACCATCCGATATCTTATCAGTGTAAGACAGGCAACCACTAACCTGTAAAATGACCCAAGCAATTCATATTAACTAAAAACGACATTTAGATCGGCTATACATGCATAATAAAAACATTCCAATAAATGGTAGGGCTAGTTAATTCATGAAAACTTTTAAAGCACTACCAAGAAACCCAATTAATGAAGAAATGCAATTTTACTTCGGACACACCATGGCTTCTTACCTGCAACGAAGTAGTAGATATGTATACTAGTACTAAAATACTCAAGATCAAAAGGGGGCGACCCAAGTTCTGAAAATAATCATTTCTGCCTCAAAATGGATCTATTTTATGGTTTAAAATTTAAATTAAACATTAAAAATCTAAAATTATATTCAGTAATATGGCCACCAACAACAATGATAATAATATGCATGCTAGACATAAAGAATAAAGACTAGAGAGTATATATATACATATATATTTTATGATTCAGATTAAATATTACAAATCTTAGAAAAAAAAATTATACCACATTAAAATTTTATGATATGAACACCAAAATTGATGAATCAGGTTGGGCTGATCAGGTTAGGCGACTATCAAAAGGCTAGGTTTAAATTCCGCTTACACCCAAAAAAAATTGATATCTTGAGATAACCATGATAAAAATGGTCATAAAGCGGACACCATAAGTTCAAAAACTATCAAAAGACTAGGTTTAAAAACCGGTTACGCCAAAAAAACAATCGATATATTTGAAGTAACGATGGACAACGTAAGTTAAAAACTATCAAAATCCTACGTTGTAATGGTTCTAAACAAAAACAACAATGATAGGCATGTGAGACATATAGCATGAGAGAGAGGAAATGTGTATATATATACCCAGAGACGATAGGAAACAGTTACAGCATCTGAAACTTGAGGTCCAGTACTACTCTCAACCACAACCGCAGGCATTTGACAAGCAAGACTAGCCTGAGCAGCGAGTCTCTTAGCCAACGAAACCTGTAAATAGTAACTTTGCTTCGCTCTCTGAGCCAAACTCTCCTCCTTACTCTCCTCCACCGCCACCACCACCACCTCCTCCTCTTCTTCCTTCGTCGAGTCCTTAACACCGCTCGCGCTCGACGACAAGTTCCCATCAAACGTTGTCGTTCCAGAGAACAAGCTCCCAGCGTAACTGCTCTCATCAGTACTCGATACCCTCGGCAGCGAAACTTGCCGATCCAACAGCTCCAAGCGCCTCTCAATGCTACGTGGATGATGCTGCTCCTGCTCTGGTGGTGGTGGTGGTGGTGGTGGTAGCAAAAGCTCGCGATCATTGTGATCTTGATCTTCGTCACATGAAAACGAAGACTTATTGTTTATATTATTCACGTGAAGATTGGATCGAAGCTCGGTCTTCTTCTCGACTAACCAGTCACAAAATGCAGCGAACTGTTGCTTTTTCTTGCTCTTGGTTTGATGAGAAAGAAAGCTGTCCACATCGTCGCTCGTGAAATCATCGTTTCTGTCACTTTCGACAACGAAAGCGCTTTTGCTGCTTTTGCTTGCGGTGATGGTGCTGAAGGAGTTGTTGATGATTTTTTGCTTTTCGTGATCTAGGACTGGTTTGGATGACGATGAAGCTGGCTCAAATCCACGGTCTGGAAATTGCCTCGGAAAAAAGTAAGTGGTTCTGTGAGGCATTTTGATTTCTCTTCACGGGTCTCACAGGATCACTCACTCACGCGCTCGCTAATTCGTTGACTTTCTCTCTACCTGCACATATCCATGGAAATGGAAAATCGGACGCTGAGTGAATACAAATTCCCGAGAATCTATTTTCACAAAAATGACCGGTTTTAGAGAGAAAGCGCATTTGCTAGCTACGCCGTACAACGAAATCTTTTTACACAACTAGCTTGGCCAGTAAAGGAAGAAAGAGAAACTTTTTCTTTTTTTTTTTGGCTAAATCGGAATTGGAAAACCTCCAAGCCAAACAGAAAAGCTTATCAGGAAGGAAGTGATAACATTAAAAAAAAATAGAGGATAAAAATGAAGGATTCCTATTAGGTAGAAAGGGCGATGGTACTGAAATGTGAGAGAGACTGGAAATGGGTTTTGTGAGACTTTTTGTTTTGTTTTGCTTTGGTTTTGGCTTATATTTTAAGCACAAAACGGTGGGAAATTGAAAAGAGAGGAAATATGTTAGTATATATAAGGGGGGAAGAGTGAAGAGGAATAGGATAGTGGATGCACAGTTTTTTGTATGGAGATTAGAGAGTACACGTAAAGTGTAGGACGAAGGTGGTTGCAACACGTAAGAAGAGAGGTTTTCGCACCAAAAGGAGTAGGATAGCCCACAGAGAAAGAGTTGGAAATTTTCGAAAGGGTTTTGGATTTTATTACAAATTGGGATTTTTAGTTGGGAGTTGGAAGTATATGTATGGGTGTGGGAAAAAATTTGTAGTTGGACAGGACAGGTCTCAGTCCTTGGATAAGATATGATATGACATTGATAAAAATAAAAAATTTAATTGATGGTACTATATAACTATCTTAATCTTTATATAAATGTCATTTGAGAATGTGTAGTTTTGTAACAGAAATCTCTTAATATTGTTGTGTATGTAAGATTTAGACCATTTTAAATCGATACTACTGTAAGTTTCTTTAAAAAACTTTCACTCTTCTCTCCGTGTGTGTGTTAATACTTAATATTCTAAAAAAAAAATCTCCTAACATCTCAAATTATTATTTATAATTTAAATAATGTATAAAATCGTCTATTTTGTAAGAAAAATTAGGAGAACATAAATTTTTAATAGTAAATGAAAATCATTCTACCTTGTTGGCGAAAACACAATAATAATTGAAATAACACAACAAGAAACTGAATAATACTTCTGAATATTATCAATTTAAAGAGAAAAATTACTCAACACTGCTTAGACTGAGGCACGGCACTCGCTCTCTTTAAAAAGATTCAAGCCATTAGTTGGCTAAACTTTGTAACCGATGCAGACCTTCTCTGACTTGTCTCTTCCAGGATACAACAATTCAACAAGTGTCATATGGGTAGAACAACCTCTACACAAAGTGTTCAAGCTCAAATCTCCACCAGAAAGAACACCCTTCTCTGCCAAGAACCTTTCTAATTTTTTAGTGTATATTGTAGTAACTTGGATTGGATCTTAATGAGTCTATTTATAGGCTCAATGAGCCTCACGAAATTACTACCCAGATTAATCTGATTAATTAGGTCCATTATTCTGATATAGTAGGTGTTACAAGATTAATTGCTAGATATTAATCTGATGGGCTGAAGTTACACAATTAATGATGAGATAAGGAGTTTCTGAAGAATGAAAAGGCCCAAACGGATAGTCCATTAAGTGGGTTAATGGCTCTTCATTTTCCATAATAAAAATGGAGTAAACATTTTTACCACAATTAAAAAGAACAAAATAGTCTCTCTCATTTTCAATGTGGGATTAAACATTTTCACTAACTCCTTATCTTCCATATTCACTCTCACATGTTTACATTTATGTTGTAATATTTATTCATTTTAATTAATTAATATTAAAATGCTCCAACATACCCAATTAACTCAAATAATATAATTTTAATTAGAATATAATTAGCATGGTTTTGTGGTTTTGTGAAAGTGTAAAATAATAATAATAATAATAATCTTGACATTTAGGGTCCGTTTGGGAACATTTTATTTAGCTGAAACTAAAAACTTTTTGTTGAAAGTGTAGAAAATTATGTTAAAAGTTGTTGATGCCCACTTTGGGAAGAAGGCCCAATAACAAGAAAAAAACCCAACAATATGGGAGACAATAAGGAAAAAGAATTAGCAAAATGAGAAGAAAATTATTAAACCCGAATGGTAGGAATAATGGTCCATGGGCCTATAAGATAGTCAAAAAACCCTAAAGAAAGCAAGCAGGCCTAAGAAAGCCCAAAGAAAGAAGTAGTAAACCCATGGGAATTATGAAAAATGGAAAGTAAGCAAAAATGGGCCAAAGGAGCCCAAAGGAAAGAATTTGTAAATGAGCTTGGTAAAAGGGCCAATAAACTCTGAAAGTAAAAGATATGGTAATTGGGCCAGAGAAGCCCGAAAGATTTAGCAAAATCCCATGAGAATGAAGGATTAGAATGAGCCGAAGATGCCCAAAGGAATGAAGTGGGCCAAGAATGCCCAAAGGAATAAAACAGGCCAAGGATGCCCAAAATAGTATGAGAACAAACCCAACAGTAGTACTGGGCTACATGAACTAAGTAAAAGGAAAGTGCAAGGCAGGTCCAAAGGAGGCCCAGCGAGCACGAGCCAAGATGCAACATGGCAAAGGCAATGGGGTAGCATGGCAGAAGTGTCTGCTGACTCATAAAGAAGGCAAGGACTGGATTGAAGAAGGAAAGGCCCATGCCGAAGTAAAACCCAGCCCACGGAGGAAGCAGGATACAAAGAACGAAGACCCAGCGACTCATCCACGCCACAAAAGGTTAAGAACAAGTAGCAGAATGTGCAGCAAAGACCAGACAAGCCCCCAGGCCATGGCAAACGCATGAACATTAGACAAGCCATGGACTCACATGGAAGTGGAGCACGCACAAGACTTAGGCATCATCCACTTGTACCCAACCAATACAAGAGCGGTGGGTCATAGGTTAGAGATAAGAGAGGGTATGGTCTGGCGGTAGGGAAAAGGGGGGAAGTCTATTATGGGGTTCTTACTCAAGCTCTTTTGGGGGGAAATATTCTGTTGGGATGACATATCACCCAAAAGAGGGAAAGATGAGCTGAAATCACTAATTGCATGCCATAGGAGTTAGTAAGAGAGAACGCTCAACCCTTATCCAGATGATAATGCCACAGAGAGTAAGAAAACAAAACAAAACACTTTTGTCTGTGAATGGAACGTGGCATAGCCAGCAAAGGCAAGTGGTGATGGTTGGGCAGCTGACAAACCAATGAGTGGTCTGGGAAGGACACCTATACCAAGACAAAAGTAATTGAGGGGTAAAATAGTAAAACCTATCACAGCAGGCAATATAAAAGGGCATTGGCTGTGCACAGTAAATGAGGGCAAAGCACGAGAGATAACAGAGAAAAGCAAGTAAGAAAGAGCGAGAAAGAAAGGAAGCAAAAAGATAAGAAAGAAAAAAGGTAACATAGAAATCAGAAAGAAAAAATGGAGAGTGAAAAGAAAAAAAGAGAGTGAGAAAACAAGAAGTGTGGTAAGGGCATGCACCAATAGACTACTCATTTTTCTCTCTTTCAATTGCCTACTCTCTAGTAAGAATTTGAAGATAAGCCATCTAGGCCTATTATTTCAAAGTGAATAATTTTCGTGTCAGGATTTCCTCCGAGAGATTGCCCACATTGAAGGGTGGTTCCATTCCTGGACTTAAATCTCTTAAGAAACCAAGCACAGCCGACTAACCATTCTTTCTTTGTTTTTGATCAAGCATTAACTTTATTTCCTTTTCTTTTATTGTTGTTATATCTTTTTCTGTCGTACTCATATCATTGTGTTCTTTCCCCTTTTACTAAGAAAATGGTTTAATCATTGTCTTTGGCTAACAACAAGTATATTCTTCTTTGATAGGCCAAGAATATATTGACCCCTTATGATAAATTAACCAATTAATTTAGCAAAGTGAAATTAATTAGATTCAATTACATGCAATGAACGTAGTAGCACAAACAAATCACCAAATAACTAAATGCAGTGGAAATTAAATTTGACACGAGAGATTTGTTTATAAATGGGGAAAACCACCGAGGCAAAACTCCACCAGGTGAATTTAAGCTCACCACTCTTGAGAATTCACTATTATCACAACAAACGGTTACAAGTAAAGAAATCTCAATATCTTATACCAACCTACAGTTGAACTCTTACCCCAATACCCAATTGAACTTATTCTGTAATGACAATCTCTCCTTTTAATGCACGGCTCCCAGTATGTGACTAACCAATCTGATGTGCGGATCCCAGTACTCGGCTTACTCCTTTGCACAAATCCAAGTACGTGACTAACTCCACAAGAACCTTTTGATTGTTGTAGTTGATTTGCAACAGTTTCTCATAGAAACACCAATAAGATCTTTAATGTTGATGCAAGAGACTTTGCTTGGTTACGGAACCCAAAAACATACAAGAAACGCAGTAAGAACTCTTTATTTTGTAGGAGGAGGTTAAGGTTTCAAAAAGAAACCTTATGAAGCTCTCTAGGGTTAGGTTTTTCTTTTCCACATTCTTTTTAAATAGGAGCTTAATGGGCTCTCCTATTCCAAATAAGTTTACACAAACCTTGGGCTTTCCTAGTCCAATAAGGATTATACAAACCCACAAACCTTGGGTTTTCCTAGTTCTATAAGGATTATACAAACCATAAACAAATAGTCTTTTAGAATAAAAACGTTGCTAGTTATAGTCTAAATCCCGTAAGCTTGATAGATTGAGACATGTGTCAAACTTTAATGAATCTCGACAGATCGAGCTTCTGTCGAAGAGGTATCAAGACCTACAGATTGCACTTTTCTTGAGTAGTTCTTAAGTAATCTTCATGTCTTCAATTTAACCACTTGTAATGATTATCTTAAGTCTTCTTAGATTTACCCAAATACAAGTAAAGTGCATTTTGTCAGAGGATATGTTAATTACATAAAATTATGTCCTTAACATTCTTATTTTATCACATTATACCCTCCTACTATAACATTTTTGTAACAGCATCTTCTACTGTAGGCACGTGACGAAGGTCCCAGCAAAGGGGTCCTAGCTTGTGCATAAGCTGGCTTGGGGTGAGTTTCAATCAAGCCAATCCTGACTCTCCTAACCCAGAACTATTGGGCCATAACATAGCAGGAAGCAGTCCAGCCCAAAATTACAAAAATGCCCACCACAAAAATTAGCTAAATAGTATAATGGGATCTATGAATAATACCAAAAAATACAATGGGACCTATAAATAGTACCAAAAAAAAAAAAACTAAAAACTCAAATAAGCTTAAGCTTGTAGCTCATTCTAAACGGGCTCTTACTATATTTGGGGGAAAAAAAGTTAGTAGCTTAAGTTTGTTCGTTAAGAAAATGACATGTTCTCATTGAGCACATCTCCTAAACTTTTAATGAATGTTTAACTTGTTTACAACCCTATTTCTTATGCTTATAAAATAATGGATACTTATTGTGTAAACACTAAATTTACTTTAACATTACAGCGTCTAAAATATTATGTCAATAACATTACTCTTCAAGTTTAGCTGATCATCTTCTATGTTACATAGTTAATATGGTTGATTATGTAATACATGATAGATAGATGTGCCTCCAAGAACAAGAGAAGAAGACTTTTTTTTTAAATAATAGTAATCGAGAAGTAGACTTCTCTTGAGAAGCACTTCACTTTTCTACTTCTCTTGAGAAGTAGACTTATGTTTGTTGGGAACAACATATATTGTATGACAAAAAATGCCCTTTTAGTGACTGAATTTATGGTGATTCTTTCTCTTTGTTAGTGTTTTTTGTTATTTTATACGTGTGGCATGTGACGGTTGTTGGGGTTGATATTGTTTGTTGTCCCTGTTTAATTAAAGGCTCTTTTATTGGCTACGTTTTTGGCTGTTACCTAATATTTTTTTTGGGTTCATAATTACAAACCCCTCTCCTCACAATTGGTTTTCGTATTCTACACCCACTTTCCCCACTTGGTTTTCATATTCTACACCCACTTTCCCCACTTTCGTATTCTTTAAGTTTGTTCATATAATTTCAGGTTTTAATATGATTTCCGTTCACGTTAGTTTGGCTTGTGCCATGTTTGTTTAATTTGACTGTTGGAGTTGGAATATCCAGGGTGGCTTGATGCATTTAGGAGCTTAAGGGGAAGATTGATTATCTTGTTTTAGATGCAAAATTACTACTAATTAACATGAACTAGGTAGAATTCTTTATTTTTTTAGAAATTTTATAGACATAAAAAATTTAACAAAACTTCTCACACTTGTTGATGTGGCAAATTGATAGTAGTATATAAAAGAGTAGTGTACTAGTAAAAGTTTGTTAACTAAACTCTTATTATTATTTTATTTTTTAAAAGTGCATCATTCACAATATTTTTCACAACAAATCCTAAGTTTTAAGTTGTTTATTGTTTTCTATTTGAAAACACCATTATAAATATTTTTTTGTCATCAATAACAGGTTGTAACAATCTGCTACTTAGTATTGTAAAAGTATTGTGAAAAATATTGTGGACTTGATATTTTTCTTACTTTTTTGTTTTTTTTTATTTAATAAAAAATATTATTTTATCTATTGATTATTTATAACCCTATTGATTAAAATTTGGATACTTTTTTGTAATTGAGACCTTAAGCCACCACATCTATTAATCTACCATTCAGTGGGCCCTGAATTATCGAAAGGAACAACCTATAACTTAGGCCACTTGTGATGGCTTCTTTGACTTCCTGGTGATCAAAACTCAAGGGTGCTTTGCTAGTCATAGCATGTCTTAGGGGCTGGGGACGAGGATTAGAAATATTGCCCACATATTGCAATCTGCTATTGTGTTTGGTATGAATTTTTGTCAGTATTGTGTGACTTAGTCAAGTGATAAATGATAGGTTTTTATTGGGATAGATTTTAGGTTAAGGTTTATTAAAATAAGGCCACTTTTTTAAGCTACGTACAAGATAAGTTACTTTGGATGTGTTTAGATATCGCTTGTTTTGTTGTAATTGAAAAATTATTGTTAAAAGTACTATATATAAAGGTAAAAATTAGTTAAAATAATACAATGATGCCCATAAATAGTGCAAAAAGTGCAATTAAGCTTATAAATAGTAGTAAAAATAAAATAAATAGTGAAATAATTTTAATTTTTCATTCTTCACCAAATGCACGCATCATAAAAATGGCTACTTAATTTATGGTCATTTTCATCTTTGTATTACAAAATGAGGTTCTAACTGAGACACATCTATTGCTGGTTGAAAACTATTTCCATTTTTATCTTTGTGTTCGTGTTAGTAAAATATAATAAAAATTACACGAAATTTAAAATTAGAAAAATAAATTGGAAATACATGTTAGTGTCATCTTTTGGGAGACTATGGACCCGTTTGGTATGTGTGTTTAAAAACTGAAAATTGTTATTTAAAAACATTTGTGAAAATACGTGTAGGTGAAAAAATGTGTTGAAATGCATGAAATGTTGTTTAAAAACTGAAAATTATTGTTTGAAAACACATACCAAACACCCCCTATAGTAATAACAATCTTGAAGAATTATTACTACTAGATATTTTAGCCATTTTAAGCTTGGAAAAAAAAAGTATGCTGTTTAGATGAATTTATTTTTTTACTAGCTTATTTTGATTATTTGTAAAGTGCAATTATACTTTGAAAATTAAATGATACTTTAAAAAAGTTGTACTTCAGCTTTTAAGATTTTAAAGAAAAAAATTGAGTCAAAGACTTAAAATCATTGATATTGTTTGAAAGATGCAACGAAAAATACTATGATATTCCCACAGATAGGCTATAGCTTCGTTTGAAATTGGAGATATATATCATGAACTAAACAAAAATTTACAAAGGGAAAAGAAGAAAGAGTGAAATTCTAATTCTATGTAGCTTCCTTCTGGCATATTTTGAAATTAACTTTCATACAATAGATCAATGAAAACTGAGTTACTCGATGGTATAATGCATATAATTATAATATTCAAGAAAAATAATATGATTACAACAAGGAGATCTTGTGAAAAATTTACATGAGGATGTCGTTATTATGGTTTTTTATTTCATTATTTGTATTATTTAAAGTGAATAAATTGCAAAATAATCAGGATCACGTATCTCGTATAACACGTGGATCCATAAATCTATTTTCCATGCCAAAAGTAAAATTGATATATTCCATGAATTAATTAATATAGGGTATTCCTATTATCCCTTGTGATTGCCTAGTCTAAAACTTCCATAAACTTTTATGGGCCACAAAATTAATTATCAAAACAAAAATATTGATTAAAGAATAGTGTTCCTTAATTATTAATTTATTATGTTCCCTTTACAAGAAATAATCATAAATTAATTGAACACTTTATGGACTTGATTCAACGTACAGTACTAGACACTTCCTTTGCGCTTGGCATTAAACAAAGATTTTAAGTGTGGTCCTCAATTGTACAAACTAAGATTAAAAATCTTATGATAATTCGTAAATTACTAATTAATAAACATGTTAGTCATATAACTTTGAATTTATTGGCCACTAAATGCTCCACATCCACAGTCCCAATTATAATATGGGTAAGTGACCCTACAAGTGTGGAGCACATTTTTTAAGTTCTTGATTGGTGGATTTTCAAGTAAATTAATTAATTATATAACAGCCCACTTGCACACGAAGTGATTGGCTTTTGGAGACAAAAGAAGCATGCTCAAGGCATTTTATATAGAAAGAAATGTCATTTTCTGTTTAAAGAAACGAATGGAACAAATCTCAACTCTCAGGCAACGTTCCTTTCTTCAGAGAGAAAGCAATAATTAAGTATTATAAAGTAGTATAAGCAAAAAAATTTGAACCCCTTTATTGAAAGGCAAATCAATAGCATTCTCTAGTCTTTTATTAATTCAAGCCAATAGCATTCTTTAATAGCTTATCTTCATAAATCATAATCACTTGCATATGCAAACCTCGGGCTCGTATAGTGTATATATAGATCATCATAAGTCGGCAAACAGTGCAAAATGTAGATTCTGTCTAAAATATCTTCCTCCAATAGGCAATCCTTGAGGACAAGGAGGGGACAAGGGCAAGGGGTGCCTTTAAAAAGTTTGTCGAATATGTGTCGTTGTGTTAGAACATCATTTTCTCTTTCTTTTGCGTGTATTTGTTTGAAAAAACTTGATATGAAATGATTCTTAAGAGAAGTTTACTACTTTACATACTCTCCCTCCATCAAAATTGACAATATAAGTTCTCTATTTTTGTAGTGTTTAGTTTTGATGTGGGGTATTTTATTGTTGCCTTGTGCTATAACTTGTAATTTGGCTCCCAACTCTACTATAATCCCCAGGATCCAAACTGACCATATAAATTCTCTATTCTTATAGTGTTTAGTTTTGGTGTGGAATATTTTGTTGTTGCCTTGTGTGCTATGTCTTGTAATTTTTGGATTTTGGGTTCTTGTATTTTTAGTCCTGGTGCTATATATTTAATCATTCATCTATACAGATGGAATGTGTTGGATTGATGTTTAAAATGTGTAGTGGTGCTTTTGTTTTGAATAAATCATGGAAAGTAACAGTTTGTTAGGTCCATGAGACTTTTTTTTTTTTTTAAGGAAATGTTAGGTTAGGATCATGAGATAGTGTAAGAAAATGAGGGAGGTTTGATTTTTGATTTTTGATTTTCAGTTTTTAACTTCTCAGTGCAATTGAACATAGGTGAAATAGATTATTCAAAGTTCAATAGTGGGGGAGGGGAGATAGAGTTTGAACCACAAAGATCACCACAAAGAATGTCATTACCACTAGACTATCGCTTAAACCCTACACATACTTTTTTTCCCATTGGAAATGAACCCCTACATACTTGATATGGTGAAATACACAATGTACACATACCCAAAAAAAAAAAACCCGTAATTCTGTTCACAATATATTGAGTTGTAGTTGTAAGAATGAAGGTCTCATAACGGGCATCATCATTGTTCATTTGTTTACGGTAGAAACTACATTAGCAAGTATTCATGGCATATTTCAACAATTTTCTTAATTACTATCATCCAATTTTTAGCACTTGTGATTAAGTTGTATACTATGGTGCCAAGACTATGGCTAGTATTCATGGCATATTCAACAACCTTCATGGCTAGAATGAAGGTCTCATAAAGGGCATCATCATTGTTCATTTGTATACGGTAGAAACTACATTAGCAAGTATTCATGGCATATTCAACAACTTTCTTAATTACTATCATCCAATTTTTAGCACTTGTGATTAAGTTGAATACTATGGTGCCAAGACTATGGCTAGTATTCATGGCATATTCAACAACCTTCTTAACTACTATCATCTAATTTTTAGCACTTGTGATTAATTTGTAAACTATGGTGCCAAGACTATGGCACTAGGTATTGGGCTTGGGGCAGTACATGTCATTTTGCTATTCTTTTTTTTTTTTGGTTAACAGGGAAATTTTATAAACAAACTACCCATCAGAAAAAGCAGCTGGGTCAGAACAAAGTCTAGTACAAACAGACCCCGAAGAGTCTTTAAACAAAAGTTGGATAATCTCCACAGGCGGAGTTTCCAGCAAAACAAAATCCTGCCCACCTCTAGAACCTGCCTTAGCTAGCCCATCGGCACAAGCGTTGGCTTCTCTAAAGCAATGACTGATCTTCAGAGCTGGGATTAGAGTCATGAATTGTTTGCAATCATCAAGAATAGGGGCAAATTCAACTGAAGAGCTTTCATTGTTAGAAAGTAAATAAACAACAGCTTTAGAATCAACATTTAGTTCAATAGCAAGCAGACCAAGTTCAGTGCACAAAGCTAAACCATCTCTGACTGCCCAAAGCTCTGCCTCCATACTATTAGCTCGGCCAATGGATCTAATGAACCCTTTAACCCAAGCACCAAGGTGATTCCTAATAAGTCCCCCACCACCCGCCGGTCCTGGGCAACCTAAAGCTGAGCCATCAGTATTAAGTTTGTGCCAATTAAGGGAAGGAGGCTCCCACCTCACCGCAATCAAGAAAGAGGGTCGAGGATAGGAACGGTTTGAAACACAACAAGCAAATTCAATCGCTCTTTGTTCCACAAGGTTGTAAAAATTTGGGTTACAACTTCCACTTTGGAAACAAACTCTATTTCTCTGAAGCCAAATGCTCCAAATACCCATCAAGAAAAAAGAATTCCACCCAACAAAACAATTCGGACCAGCAGCAATGCTGCAAGAATTAGAATGTAACCATTCATCACAGCATTTGGAGAAGAAATCAGGTTGGATCAATAAAGCCCCAGCAAGAATCCAGAAGTTTCTCACCACAAGACAATCCCTAAGGGCGTGGAGAAGAGATTCCTCTTCATACTGACATAAAGCACACCATGGGTTTTCAGAGATACCGCGGGAGAAAAGCATACCTTTGACAGGGAGACTAGAGTGAGCACACTTCCAAAGAAAAACTTTAATTCTAGGAAGGGTATTAAGCTTCCAAATCCATCTCCCCTCAAATAAAGGCAACTGGACCTCTGTCTTCAAAGCTAATTTATAGGCACTCTTAGTATCAAACTTCACTAAGGAATTCCCATCCCAGGATAATACATCCTCCCTAGAAGAGAGAAATCTAAGAGGAGTGGCTAGCAGGACATCCAGCAAGTTGGAAGGGAAGAGGAAAGAGAGGACTGAGAAATTCCACCGCCCATGATCAACAACCTGGCTAACAGAGAGCTCTTCCTCAATCAAAGGCAACGGCCCTTGAATACAATTTCGTAAAGGACCCAATTTATGCCACTTGTCATACCAAAAAGACAAGGAACTATTACTGCCAATCAACCAGTGAGAACCGTGCTGCACAAGGGATTCACTCTTCTTGATAGCAGCCCAAGTTCGAGAGAAGTTTTTCCTATCATTTCTACCTCGTCTAACATACTTCCTCTTCAAGGTTTCAGCCCACAACTCTCCCTTGCTATTCTTAAATCTCCAACAAAGTTTGGCTGTAAGGGATAAGTTTTTTTGTTTAGCCGCTCAGATGCCCAAACCACCATTCTCTTTAGGCCTAACCACTTTCTCCCAGCTGACAAGGTGAAGCTTCCGTTTCTCAATTGAAGAACCCCAGATAAAATCTCTAGTAAGCTTATCCAGCTTGTTATGAACCCTAGCAGGTAGCAACACTCCTTGCATCACATAAGCCGGGACAGCTGTAGTAACCGCTTGAGCAAGAACAACCCTACCGGCCATTGAAAGGAGACTAGCTTTCCAGCCAGCAAGCTTACCTTGAACTCTCTGGATAATAAAGTCAAAATCTTGAGATAAGGAGTCAGGGTGCTTGATTGGAAAACCAAGATAGTTGCCCAAATTAGGAGTGGATCGAAATCCGAGCACCTCACAAAGTTCTTCCCTAGTGTGGGGAGAGACGTTAAGGGAGAAGTACACCCGGGATTTAGCAAGACTAACCTTCTGCCCAGACATCTCACAAAAAGAATCCAAAACATCCTTAATACTGGCACAGTTCTTTAAATCCGCCTTTGCAAAAAGCATAAGGTCATCAGCAAACATTAAATGCGAGAAAGCAATCCCAAACCTTGAAACTTTAAGGGGATCCCAAAGCTGAGAGGAGCATTTATCTTCAATAAAAAAACTTAGCATTTCCATGCACATGATGAAAAGATAGGGGGAGAGTGGGTCACCCTGTCTTATGCCACGAGAAGGTAGGAGAGGGTCAAGCTGACCACCATTGAGAAGGACCGAGATAGAAGGCGAAGCAACACAACTCATGATTAATTTAATAAGAGGATTAGGGACCTGAAACAAAAGGACCATGTCTCTAACAAAGTTCCATTCTAATCTATCATAGGCTTTCTCAAGGTCAATCTTGATAGCCATATACCCCTCCCTACCACACTTCAAACTAAGGGTATGTATGAGTTCCTGTGCAATAATCATGTTATCCAAGCCCCTTCGCCCCGGAACAAAGGCCGATTTCAACGTAGAGATAACCTGATCAAGGAAAGGGCAAATCTTAAGCACAATAAGCTTTGTAATGAGCTTGTAAATGGTGTTGCAAAGGCTAATAGGCCGGTAATTACCAATACTTTCAGGTCCTTGGCACTTCGGAATCATGACAAGCAGAGTTTGATTCAAGTAAGCCGGCACAGAGCCAGAGCGGAAGGCCTCAAGTACTACCTTACAAACTACCTCCCCCACCACAGGCCAAAACTTTTGGTAGAAACCCGCATGAAGCCCATCTGGCCCGGGGGCTTTAAAAGGTTTAAAAGACCAAAGAGCAGTTTTAATATCCAATGGAGAGATACCCTCAACCATACTACATCTAGCTTCTTCCAAGAAATGGGCAGTCCAGTTAGGGATAATCCAGACAGATCGAGGAGCACTAATCTTATCAGAACAAAATAGATCAAAGTACCCCTTTCTGATTACCTCCGCAACCTCCTCCTCCTCCTCAACCCAATTACCCAAGTTGTCTTGAATACAAGTAATACGGTTCCTCTTCCTTCTCACTAAGGTAGAGGTATGAAAGAAAGTTGTATTCCTCTCACCTTGAATCAACCAGTTGTACCTGGATTTAGTTGCCCATAACTCAGCTTCATAATTAAGGACCTCCAAATAATCCTTTCTAATCTGCCCTACAAGATCAACCAGAAAGGCATTAGGGTGAATCCCCATGGCTTGCTGGATACCTCTAAGCCGAGCTTCAAGCCTAGCTTTTCTATGAAAAATGTTTCCAAAGACTTCTTTATTCCATCGAAAGGCAGCCAACGTAAACGAGTCAATATTATCATGCAGGGGATTCAAAATAGACCAAGCATCCTCTACAACTCTAGAAAAATCAGGATGAAACAACCACATAGGCTGAAAGCGAAATGGCCTGACTCTTATCCTAGGAGTAGGACGCTGAAGACTAAGAAGGTCCGAGCAGTGGTCAGAATGGAGCCTAGAAAGATGTTGGACAGAGGCTTTAGGATAGCAAGTTCGCCAAGATTGGTTAGCAAAACATCTATCAAGGCGAATTTGAATAAGATGGGTTAACTCCCTTTTATTAGTCCAAGTGAATTTTGGGCCATGAAACCCAAGGTCAATCATGTTACAGGAGTCCAAACATTCTTTAAACCGCTGAGTTCTAAACATACTAACAGGCAGACCACCCAATTTATCCTCACTCGAAAGACATTCATTAAAATCACCCAAAATAATCCAAGGCATACTATGGAGAGTGGCAACTTCACAAAGATTTTGCCAAAGCAAGCGACGTTCCCTAAATCTCGGGCTAGCATAGACAGCAAATATAATCCAAGAAAGAGAAGATTGACATACCTTAACAGAAGCGTGAATCTCCTGCTCAGTGGAAGATAGAATGGTGATGTCCACAACATCAGTAACCCAAAGAAGCCATATACCTCCAGCGTAACCCACAGTGTCAGTATGAGCTGCTCCATCAAAGGGGAGTCTATCAGTTATTGCTTTCGCTCTAGCCCCTCCCACTTTGGTTTCAGTGATGACCAAAATGGAAGGGGAGTGAGCACGGATAATATTATCAACCGATTGATAAAAGTTAGGGTTCAATGCCCCTCTACAGTTCCAGAAAATAATATTCATTGATAAAATTTGATGGGGTGAGGGGCACTCATTAATCGGAGGTAAAGCCCTCATCTGCTCCAGAATACTCCATCCCAATTCCACCAAAACCCTCTTGGCGAATCCCTCCCCCTGGTTGAATAAAGCCACATGCTCCATTATTCCCATCTGGAGCTCCCTCTGACTGATGACAAGGTTGAAATGGGCTGTGGGAAGGAACACTTGAATGACCTTCCTCCCTTCTCTGTTCCCTAGCAGACTAATGGCAATGGGTTCCCTTAAGAACATTCTTCTCTCTAGAAGCGTGTCCACTTGATTGTAATCTACTAAGGTCGGCTCCCTTAATGCTGACGGCATCCCTCTCCATCTGAAGATCTCCCTCTCTTCCCTCGAAAGGACATCTGTTAGAAATACCCACCATGGGTTTGTCCATTGCCCCCATGCCGGATCTGAGAGTGGGAGAGAGCCCTGAATCCTACTCACTGGGGTGAGGGGAAAAATGTTGGCCCATGCTTCCATAAGTTCCGTTTCAAAACAACCCATAATGTGGGTCGGTTGAGCTTTGATCCCTTCTATGGTTGGTTTGGACAGCGTGATCACTTTGCCCTTGTAAAACATCCCCCACTCTTGAGCTTCTAGTTTCGGCATAGGCTTTCCCTTTCCCGTTTTTCTTACTGCCTTTTTTTCCCCCTCCATTAAAACCAGCGAGAGAGTTCTGGGAGAGAGCTTGAGACTTAGAAGTAGTTCCAACCGAACTAGGACCAGTGGATATTTTAATATCTTGGACAGTCTTAGGTGAATAAGAAAAAAGATTTGGGATATCTCCCAAAACACTGACCCTAGTAAAAGACGCACCAACTTCCTGGCTTTGAGGCGAGTCAGTCATCGCGTCACTAGCTAAATGGATGACAGGACTTGAGCTTGACTTTCTTTTATTTTCCTGTGCCCCACTAATGCTCGTCCATGTTGGCCATTTTATGTTTTCAGCATGAATTCTAGCAAAGCCATCCAATCCCTGCTTTCCCAAGTATTGGACAGAGGAATTATTTGGGCTCGTTAGAAAGGCCTGGTTACGTTTGCCTCCAGCTTTCTTCCTAGTTACAAGAGTCCAAGGCCCATAGTCAGCATTACAAGAGATGGACGTTGGGGATTTTGATCGAGTCTGGGCGGAAGGATGGCCATCTGTATCATCCATTTGACATTCAGAGGTTGGAGCTTTAATGGTGTAAGGACACGCCTCACTTCTGTGACCAACTCTTCCACAAGAGAAGCACAGAGTACTAATACCTTCATAAACCATAGCCTGAGCCAAACTTCCTATTAAAATAGTTCGAATAAGGGGATTGTCAAGATTCACTTGAACGCAAATCCTAGCATAGCGTCCACGCGACTCCGTAGCCGTTTGGGCATCAATTCGTAACACAGGACCAATGGCTTTCCCAATCTCCTTCAACACACTAGGCTCATAATATTCAATGGGAAGTTGAGGAAGCCGGGCCGAAACTGCCACAGACTTGCAGGTGGCATTAACAGGGATGAAATTTGGGGTCCATGGGCGGATGGAGAGGAATTGGTCCCCAATCCAGGGCCAGTCCTTCATCACCTTATCCAAGTCCTCCACAAGACCAAAGCGGACTAGATAAAAACCCATCTCTAAGTCAATGCATTCCAACCTCCCAGTAGGCTTCCAGAGAGCCATAATTCTAGCATGCAAGAAATGAAACCCCACACTTCGACCAAAAGGTTTGATGATAATGGCATGAGTCCATCGACCCCTGATTAATCGTTTAGAAGAGCTAGAGAGTTTAACAGAAGCAATACCATCAGAAATCTCCTCAACCTCGGCTTCAGATGAGTCAAGATCAGACGCTTCCTCATGGAGATTGAAAGCTTGAGCAAAGGCCACAGGCATGTCTCCCACTAATTTATCCTTATAAGACTCACTCTCAAGGGATGAACCAGATGTCTTGGCAGAGTTACCCTTAACTTTCTTCATGCTCCGCAGCAGCTCAGCTGTTTCTTCACAGGACCTCTCAGGCGTCCCCGTGAACTCACACTCAATTCCGCCACTTAAGAGAAACCCAGTTGAGAGAGAGGAGAGAGTTTTGCCTACAGAGATAGTATACAATTTTTGACCAACAAACAAATTTTACATTTTATTTTGCTATTCTTTCTCTTAAGAAAAATTTTATCTAGATATCAAGTTATCAACAACATAAACAATGAAGTTGAGTAGCAGAATAATAGTTATATTTCATACATTAAATTAGAATTGTTTATATTTTATACATAAACATAAACATGTATTTATATGCACAAATACTCATGCATACATGTATACATACATACATGCATATATATATATATATATATATAAACACACAAAATATAATTAAATATAATATATGTATGAATTAATTTCGTGGAATCCCCATCATTTATGTTAAAATGAAGAGAGAGAGAAAGAGAGAGAGAGAGAGAGTTAATAAAAAATCATGTAAAAACTTTGTTGGGTAATACATATAAAGTAGTTCACACGACAATGATTATATTAAAACAGATGGATTTTTACTTGCTTTGAAGCAATAAAAAAATTTTAATTAGAATTAGGCTAATTATCCATTGAGTTGATTATGATTACAATTGACCTTGTTTGAATTTGGCCAATGTAGTAGCAAAATCTAAAACTACAATGTGTTTTTACACCTTGAATCTTAAGGGGACATTGATTTGGGACAAAATGGGCTTTTGCCCTTTTTGGGCAAATTAATTAGCCTTTTGCCCTTCTTCCCAAACTAAATAGGAAAATACCCCTCTTTTGAAAATCGAGTTTTTCAAACTCAATTTAAGCCCTATAGTGACGTTTTCAAGGACCTATACTGACGTTTATAAAGACCTATAGTGGCGTTTTGTAACTTGATATCCATGAAATCGAGTTATAGGCAATTTTATTGCCTATAACTCGATTTCATGGATATCAAGTTATAAAACATCACTATAGGTTCTTAAAATGTCACTATAGGTCCTTAAAAACGTCACTATAGGGCTTCAAAAATTTTTTTTTTTTAACTCGATTTTGAGAAACTCGATTTTCAAAAGAGGGGCATTTCCCTATTTAGTTTGAGAAGAAGGGTAAAAGGCTAATTAATTTGCCCAAAAAGGGCAAAAGCCCATTTTGTCCCATTGATTTGGCTATTAGGATTTAAACTTGTTTAGGAGATTTATAGTACAAGATTAGTTAGTACCTATGATTTATGGTGAATTAGTGCTCCCTGCTAATTCTTGGAGTAACAGGATAATCAAATAATGGATCAATTTTGTACTAATTGTCTAATTGATTGACAACTTGACATGCTTACGATTATGATTACAATTGACCTTGTTTGAGTTTGGCCAATGAATTAGCAAAATTTAAAACTACAATGTATTTTTACACCTTGAATCTTAAAGGGACATTGATTTGACCATTAGGATGTAAACTTGTTTAGGAGATTTATAGTACAAGATTAGTTAGTCCCTATGATTTATAGGGAATTAGTGCTAACTGCTAATCCGTGGAGTAACAGGATAATCAAATAATGGATCAATTTTGTACTAATGGTCTAATTGATTGACAATTTGACATGCTTACAAAGACATTAGATTTTTTTTACACCATCTTTTTTACAAGTAAACTCCACAATGATTTTGTTTTTTATGAAAAAAAATAAAAAGAAAATGTGAATGTCATTATTCAAGATTTAGAAATAAAATCTTTCTTTTTTTTTCTAGAATTCAATAATTGATACAAAAAATACTATGATAAAATAAAAATGACAAAATAAGTTTGATTGTACTAAATTTTAAAGCTTAGATAGCAACGAGCATTAATAATTTAAGCGTTCATTTGAAATTTTAAGAATTAAAAGCACTCAATAAGTAAACTTTAAAAGTCAATAGTATATTTTTGTCCAAATGTGAAAATTCATTTAAAATTTGTATAATTATTTAGATATTCTTTTACTCAATTTGTTAGTTTTTACAAAATTTAATCAATGTGTTTATATTTTAATTATTTATGAATTCATTATGAGTGGATCTCAACCTCAAAATCTCTCTCCACCCTATTGTTCTTTAAAATGTTTGCTTTTTAAATATTAGTTACACCTGTCACGTAGGTGAAAAGCTTGGATTTTCCTATCACACAAGCGAATTAAGTTAATCTTTTGGGAGTATTTAAATAATTTTTATATGTATACGAAACGATAGAACACCAAATGAATTAAAATGACAAGAATCAATATTTATTTTATAATTAATTTCATTCCATGAAACGGTTTGAGGAGATATCTTCTCGACAAGAGCAACATATATCACCTTGATCTTGATGATCCTAAAGACAAATCTAAAACAGTAAAATACAAACTAAAATGAAAATTGAGGTTAAAAATGTTAAAATCACCCTCTCTAACTTATTGTAACAATAATTTTAAAAAAAAAAAAAAAAAAAAAACAATAAGTAACTAAAAGAAAATAGGGAAAAAGAAAGTGCATGGATTCTTTAGAAAGTCTTTTTTTTTTTTTTTTTTTTTTTAAGAGAGCTTTAGCTTATGGCATCCGATCTTTATTATAACTCTTTATTATTAGATTAAGATATCAATCGATTTTTAGTGTAAATAAGGATTGAACTCTAAATATCTTATTTAGTCATTAAAGATTTTACTAATTAAGCTAATTGGAATCCACAAAATCTTTGTATCATGTTCTTGTGCAATTCTTGTGATTCTTTGTCATCCAAACAAGCCCACCATTCATTTTACTCCCATTCTTAATGCTTTATTTTTATTTATTTTATTTATTTATTTATCTCTTTGGAGTTTGGACATTAAAAAAATATATCCATGTTTAGGAGAAATTATAAGGTTCTCATGGTGAACAAGTGATATGGTCCACCATTCCAGTAAAAGCCCCTCACTTGTTTAAAATTGTGGAGTTTTAAATAAAAACTAAATATTGACTCAGCAATTTTAAATAGATCGGAGTCTTTTATTGGAATGATAGACAAATAACATGGTCCACCATGGGACTATATAATTTCCCCATGTTTAGGCCTCCAACCAAACTTTGCCCAAAAATATAGGGCAGTGAAACTCTGTCCCATGCATATGGGGCCTACATTGAAAGTTTAATTTGGACGGCCCTAACCACTAGTCGGCTAGTACACTCACACTTTCACACCCTTCATGTGACCAATCTCTACACTCTGAAGTCTAAACCTTTTTCATGGGGATGGATGATGATGTTTTGTACTTTGGACTTTATAGGTAATACGGCTGCACCTAAAATTCGTATTACATGGCAGATTATCATGGTTTGCTTCAAGTGGCCAAATGTTAGAAATGGGAACACAACTATTTTTATAAATATTTTTCACAATTTATTAAGATGAGAAGTTGTGATTATAACATCTTGTTCATGTGGGCTTATTGATAGCATTATTTTTATTATGCATTAATCAACAAACCATTACAAAAATTGTAAATTTTTTTTGAAGATTTCTGCATTTTATACTTATTGAGTTATTGTTCATGTAATGGAAATATTTTGAATGAGACCCATATTTTGGAAATTATACACTATCTCAAAGTTTCAAGCATACACAATGGTGTCAAACACATGCCGAAGGATTAATAAACACAATATTCATTTATACTTGTTTATGCTTTTATCATTTAATACTTGAATTTGACAGTGATCTTGAGTTTGGTTTGTTGCTAAATAAATGAACATAGACAGACTTTTTCTTCAAGCCAATTTTAAATTATTTATAGTACACATCTTGGTTCGTTTACATCACTAATTATAAGAAGGAAAAATAGTAAGAAAGATTAAACTCATGAAGGAGAAAAGGTCTACAAGAACAAAACACTTTACTATAATGTTTTAAGTCATGTTTGGTGCACCCAATTGTTGCATTTATTTAATCTCCTTTTTGTGTGTGTGTGTGCTCGGGATTATTAATCTGTTGCTTGAAAGTTGAAATTGTCTTTCTTCTGCAATTCTTTTCCCATCTTGTCCCCTTCCTACCCCTCTTGTCATATAATAGATTATAGAACATGATATGTGTTGTAAATAAAAACATTAAAATTAAATAGCAGGTCTTTCTCAAAAATAAATAATAAATAAATAGCAGGTATGGTAACGTACTCTCTTTCATAGATTAAAACACAAGAATAAATAAATAAACAAACAATATAGAATGAACAAGATTAGATGTTGAAAGAATAACATGAACAAAACAAGATTATCATAATACAAGTTGGATTTGGGAGACTAAGGTAGGTAGAATTCTAGAAAAAGTATAATTCAATGTGCCAAGCTTCCAAGCCCTCACCTACAACTAGAATTTAGCTGTCTTGCTTCCAAAACTCATGGTGTCAGATTTGAGAAAAATTGCAAGATTGCTTATTCTTGCATACATCAACCAATTTTTTTATATTTAATTCAAGAACTTTGTTGTCCCCTTTTGAACCCTGTTTTGTTTTCACAAAGAGGAAGTCACAAAGGTGTTCGTGGTTCCTCCTAAAACACTTTATTGTTAGTGAGAAGCCTAAAAAGAAAGAAAGAAAATGCTTGACTAACTATATCCATAGTCAACTAAAGTTGATTCAAGGTACTTTAATGGCAAAGTTAGAGTACTTATCTTCTCACCTTAAAATTTTTTGCTGAAAGTACTGTAGACAAAGTTAAAAGGTAGCTGAAATAGTACAGTAAGACTCATAAATAGTATCAAAAATTGCAATGAGACCTATGAATAGTAGCAAAAATAAACTAAATAGTAAAATAAACTATCCAATATAAGCTATCCCAAACGCACCCAAGTGTGAGATTTTTTTTTTTTTTCATAGCATTGGCATTTCCCTGACTTTTTATAGTAGACTCCCAAGGGGTCAAATGCTCAATTCTTTCTTTCAATTACACGCCTAGTCGTAGAGTCGTCCATGATGTCTTGCTCATATCTTGAGAACCCCCAAGATGGATGGGTTAGGAAACAACTATACCCTTAAAACAACTACATCAGTCCATGCAAAATTCTTGTCTATTTTGCCAAAAAAAACATACTTTTTCTATTTTACACACCCACTTTTACAAAACACCCACATCAGTTTATCTATTCTATCATCTGTTTTATTTAAATAATAATATTTCTTTAATTTTTTATTATATCAAACAAACCACTACCCACATGGCCCCATCCACATTTTTCTTTATTTCTTGTGAGAAGAAAACATATGAGAGAGCAATCTGACAAGGAGAGAGAAAAAAGAACAAAAAAATCATTTGCCATGAACAGTAACCATCATAGATGCACGGTTATTGTTCATTTGCAAAGCAGTTTTATATATTTGCACACTTATACAAGTAATGATGTGGGTGTTTTTTGGGTTAAAATATGCAAAATTGAGCACTTTTTGTATTTTGCAAATATGTGGTTGCTCTTATCCTAGGAATTAAGGGGAAATTATTGTGTACTCCCGGAGTACCATAAATGCGTGCTCCCTCCTCTCACATGAATGGTGGGTCCCATTAATTAAATTCATGATGGGACCCACCATTTATGTGAGAGGAGGGAGCACGCATTTATGGTACTCCGGGAGTACCTAATAATTTTCCGGAATTAAGATAGTTATTGCACAATGCAATAGTTGATTAATGGGTGAGATTGAAAATTAAATATTCATTTTTAATCTAAATCATTGGATTAGAACAATTTTTAACCTGTAAACTTATACTTTTCTAACTTTTACATTTCATACACTCACAAATGCAATTATTGTATTTGTATGGGATACAATCATACAATATCACAAGTTCTGATCAATGTTGTTTCTCCTAATTTTACTTGGCATGCTCCAAGTGTTTATTTATGGAAAATAGTTGCAGTAGACTTCTTTTAAAGGGGCATTTTCCTAGTCAGTCATCATACCACATTTGCTTGACCTGATTGGGCCTCGGCTTATGGATCGGATTGCAAGGCCCAAACCAAGTAAGGGTTTTGTATTTTTCACCGTCACGAAGCAATAGCAACGTCATGATTGTGCTACTTCTACTGCCGACTCTTTTTTGAATTTTCCATCAACACATTTTATTTTTACTTGGTCATGGTTTCAAATTTCAAAAAGACAATAAGGAGTAAATTAAAGGAGCCACAAGTCCAAATAAACTATAATAATTAAGAGATAGTGGTGAAGATGATCCCCAACCATTATATAATAGTTAACAAAGGTCTGCCTCATGAAAGCATTTTAATAGGGGAAATTATCCACTCTTGTGTATGGTATATTATTCAGTTACTTCACTAGCTCACCATTGTCATCAAACACTTAAAAAACCAGTATACCCTGCTCTTCATAACATATTTTTTTAAGTCTCTGTCCCCTCTCAGCATTTGCATATCCACTAGTCCACTATTGGTACTTTTTTTGTGGTGATAATTGGATAGTGATAATGAAGGTAGGCGAATCTGAATCATAAAAGTTTATATTAAAAATACTAGCGGGTATTAATTAAGCTACAAAACTTTTGACCTTTGTGGGTATTTTCTAGTTTCTAATAAACAAATTTAAGTCCTAATCAATAACCTTGATGGTAAAAGGAAACAACTGAATTCAATACCAATTTTATTTTAAAAGCCTAAACTGAAACAATAATGAATATCTAAAAAATAATATAATAAATTAAATTTGAAAATATTTTTTAATTTTGTATTTAAATGGTGATGATAGCAATTTATTAGCCTTATATAATAAGTTTGTAATAGCTGTATTACTGCTCTTTTAATAAAACTACAGAAAAATGAAGATGTAACTAGTGTCGGCTGTATAGTAGAAGCAATAGATGTCTGGGCAAGTAAAAAAAAAGGCCCCCAAATTTTAACTAATAGGGTTATTTATAATCAATAAATAAAATAATATTTTTTTGCCAATTGAAAAACAAACAAAAAAGAGAGAAAAATGCTACGTCCACAATATTTTTCACAACACATTTACAACAAATGCTAAGTAGCAGGTTGTTACAGCCTGTTATTGGTGGAAAAAAAATAATTATAGTAGTGTTTTGAAATAAAAAACAAGAAGCAACTTAAAACCTAGGATTTTAAAAATAAAAATAAAAAGTTTTAACTTATAGCGTCTACTCCTAATGATAGTTCCTATCATCAGACCAAGATATCAATCGGTTTTTTGTGTAAGCAAGGATTGAACCCCAACTCTCTTATTCAACCATCAAGGACTTTACCAATTAAGCTAAAACCTAGGATTTTTCGTGAAAAATATTATAAATATTGCACTTTAAATAATAATAATAATAAGAGTTGAGTTAGCAAACTTTTACTAGTTTTCATCTAAATCTACCACTAACGTCACTCTTCTACTTACTACTATCAATCTGCCACATCAACAAGTGCGAAAAGTTTTGTCAAATTTTTTGTGTTTATAAAATTTCTAAAATGAAAAAAATTCTACATAATTGATGTTAATTAGTAGTAATTTTGTATCTAAAATAAGATAATCAATTTTCGTCTTAGGCCCCTAAATGCATCAAGCCACCCTGGATGGAACAATAAATCCAAATGGATCCAGTTTTAAAGTTGTTTTTGCTTAAAAAAGTATTTACGAGTCTCATAAACAGTGCATAGGATCCACCATTTTCCTTGAATTCCAAAGGCACACTAAAAGCATAAAACTATATGAATTTAAAGACCAATTATGAATGACTATAATGCTCCTCGTTGTCCTTCAAGAAGATTTCAAAATTTTAAATTACAATCATGGATAAATGTCAATGACCTCGAGGTCATATAACATTTCTTGGAACGTTCAAAGTTCGAGTTTATTCTCACTTTACATATAATTAATTAATGACAAATTTGTAAGGACGTTTTGAGCTTTTAAACTTATATATTTGATTAGAAGTGTTTTTTTTTTTTTTTTTTTTACGAGGTAATTAAGTGATGAAGTATCTTCTAATGACAAATTTGTGAGGACGTTTTGAGCTTTTAAACTTATATATTTGATTAGAAGGTTTTTTTTTTTTTTTTTTTGTTTTACGGGGTAATTAAGTGATGAAGTATCTTCTCAAAAAAAAAAAAAAGTTGATGAAGTATGTGCGGATATAGGCTTAGGCTGCATTTGTTTCGCCTGAAAACACTTTGAGGAAATTATTTTACACCCTTATGTGTGTTTGGTGGCTACAGAAAATACGGTTAAACGGAAAATCATCTACGCTTTGACTAGAAAATAAGCCACTTAAAGCGTAAATGATTTTACGCTTTGATTTTACCTTCAAACAATTTCCGGAAACCACACCTAAAGAGAGAGAGTTCGAGCACGAGCACACTCCTCACACGGTCCAAAACTCATCTCCAAGCTCACCTCAGCCAAGCTCCAGCCAGTCCAGATCACGCCGCCCCACTGCCCAAATCACGCTCCAGCCAAGCTTCCTCTTTTTTCTCTCTTCTTCCTTAACATCACCGCCATCTAGATTGGAGCCTTGCATCTCGTTCTCGTCGTCACCACCCAAGATTGATCTTGTTCTCGACCCACCCAAGACCAATCTCGTCACCACTGCTGAAGACCAATCTCTCTTTCCTGATCTATCTCTCTTTCCCTCAATCTCTCAATCTTTCTCTCTTTGATCTCTGATATTTTTGTTGTTGTTGTGGTGGTGTGGGTGGTGTGGGTGGTGGTGTTTTGGTAGTTTTTGTGTTGTGTGGTGGTGGGTTTTATGTGAATAGTGGTGGATTTTCTTATATAAAATTTGTTTGGAAGCTGAGAAAATGGTTGAGAAAATATGAAAAATTTGTAGGAAAATAGCATTTTCAGAATATTACCAAACACTGGAAATCGTTTTCTTGACTATTTTTCATTACACACCCAAACGTCCGGATTTTAATTTCCTTACAAGAATTCATTTTCCCCTGCATTCATTTTACACTCGGAATTCGATTTACATCGAACCAAACACAGCCTTAATCAATGTGCAAGCCCATGCCTAGCCCATATAATTTGTTGACAAAAACTTATATTTAGTTAAAACCAACATAATTTGTTTTAGTGGTTTTTAAAATTAAAATATATATATTATAGGACACATAATTTGTTAAAAGTTTGAGAAAATATTTTGTCCGGTCTTGGCGCAAATCTCACACTTTACGCCCTCTAATAAGAAAAAGCCACATCAGCATTTCACTAGACAATGAAATAAATCTGTCACACACAATAATTCTTCCTAAAACCCAATTTCACAAAAATCCAAAAGCCCCTTCCACACACAACTGAGAACCAAATCCTTCAACCTCTTACTGCTAGAGATACCACTAGTGTAGAAAAAAGGCAGAGCCACTGTTTGATGAAGTGTAGAAAAACATACAAAGAATAACTTTTTAAGATTGTTTTGGTGGTTTCTTTTTATAAGATTTGTTGGTGTGGATCTGATTTATTGTAATGATGGATGATTCAAGAGATATTGACGTTTGCTATGAAATATAATTACTCATTTTTCTTCATAACTGTTTGTTGTTTTTCCTATATGCCAACTTAAGAAGGTAGAAAAGGGTTGTGGGAAGTGGAAGATGTGAAAGGAAAAAGAGAAATTTAGGATCTTTAGATCTGTGACGTTTTAGGAAAAATGCTATTGTGCAACTCTTTTATTGGAGGGCATAATTGCGTAAGTCTCACGCTTTGCTCCACATCCGGACACAATTTGCACTCTAAAAGTCTATGTATATGTCAATATTATAGACTTAATTAATATGCTAGCACTATCTAGCCCATGTTTGTTTTTCATTTATTTTATCAGGTTTGCTTGATTGGCTTAATTTTATTAAGTTTTCCTTCTTGATTTTTGGATCTTTAATTTTGTCAATTAATTAAATTATTCTTATTTTGTTATTTGTTAGAGTATTTATAGTTTCTTACACATGCATAATTCTACTCCACTTTCACTTTCTGTGGATAGGTTTTCAATTGAGCTACTTCAATCTATGTTGTAATAATAATTCATCTTAACATTCTTTATCACTTTCTGATTTTGATAATATGCTTAACAATTTATTTTTTAATTCTTCATTTATATTCAGTTCATTTATTTTGTTTTTTACTTTGCAGTTATTCTTATAATGACCTACTTTCCCACATTTGTAACATACAGGTTTTTTTTATCAGTTTTCTTCTTATAAAGTTCTGCTCCTGTTAATAGCTCTTTATCATCAAACCAAGACACCAATCAATTTTTGATGTAGGTGGGGATTGAACTTCAAATCTCTTATTCAACCATCAGAGACTTTACCAGTTGAACTAGCCAGAACCCACTTCTTTTTTGTATTTTTTATATGTTTTATATGCATTATTTCTATTATATTTTCTTTCATAGTCTTTATAATTCTTTTTTCTTATTCTTGATGGAGCTTTAAGAAGGGGATACCCAAATTGTTCACAAATGATTCTAATTCTTGTCCCGCATACTTTCTATCTTTTTCTAATTGATACTTGAATATATTCACACAGTTAATTAACTCTAACAACTTATAGAAACACAATCAAGCAAGTCCAATATCCCCAACACAATCAAATAATGTGAAAAAGAAAAGAAAAAAGAAGAGCTTTCTAGTTCAATAATATATATTGATATTTATTATTAGGAGAACTAGAGTTCAAATCCCCTTTTCTATTATTGTAAGTTTGTAACCATTGAATTTTTTTTTTTTTTAAAAGGTCCTTGCTCACAAGTGACACATAAAACCAAAGCTTAGATCACAATGAGTAAAATCCAAATCTAAGATGTAAAAGCAAAATCACAACAAAAATTTACAACAACTATGGATTCTTAAGACCTAACAAAAGAAATTGAACATGGACCGTTAATGTGACCTAAACCATAAGAAAAAAACCCAACCCTATATGAGATTTTAGACTCGAAGCAAAAATGGGTCAACTTGTACTTAACCCGTTTAACTTCCAAGTCAAGTCAACACATACGTTGCCATTTTATTTTATTTTTTTAGTTTTTATTTTTATTTTAAAGAAGCTGGCTGTAAGGATGTGAATGTAATTTTAATTTGTGTGTAGAATAGTCATGGCTATAAGATTTTTGTAGGTGGGTGAAATTTTAAGGAAGGGACATAACTATAATAAAGACTTTGACAATAATTAAATAGTGATGAATTCCTGTAAAACTTGATAGGCATCCCATTGAGAAAGAAAAAACTCAGTTTCCATCATGAACAACTTGGAGGCTGGCCAAGGAGGCTCGAATGGCTAAGTGTGTGAGAGAAGTTTTATATGAGTGATGGACAAAAAGTGATTGATATAACTTTCTCTTATAATTTTAATTTTTTATTGACTCACCACTGCACCATCTATACAAGCTAGTATTGTTCTAAACATTATATAAACGTTTGGTACACTGAATAAGGAGAGCGTTTGGATTGGGCTGAATCTCACGTCTATGTTTTGCCTTGCGTTTTCTCTTTTTCTTTTTTTTCTTTTTTGTTCCTGTCGAACTATTTGACCAAGTCAACCGTAAACAGTGCACGGATGCACTGTTCATGGATCCCACAAATTCCACTTTTCAACCACTTTTTCACTAAAAATGGGTCATACGGTACTATTCACACATTTAAAAATTATTTCGTTACAGTGTTTTTAATTTCAGTTTTTAGTTTTAGCAAAAATAAGTTCAATCCAAATGGGCCAGAATTGCAAGAATAGTCTTACTTAGGAAAGAAGGAAGAGAGCATATGATCAAGCTATAGGATCAAGCTACATGGGTAGAACGGGAGTCGGCCCAACCCATTTGCAAGGTCTAATTCTTGTTACACTCAAAATGGGAATTGGGCCAATTACCAATGGGCACCCATCTCAAACACAGCACCCAAAAGCCCAAAAAGTTAAGTTGTTGACAATTTGGTCCTTACAACTTACAAGATTCGAATGAGGGCATTTTAGACATCTGGAATCAATTCATTCATCGAATTGAGAAAAAGAACAAAGGAAGAAGAAGTAGTAGAAGAAATTGACAGATAGCTCCGGCAAAAGAAGAAGAAGAACAACAAAGAAAGATGATCTACAGGAAATGGAGTCTCCTTACTGGCCCAGTCTCAATTCTAGGCGGAATAGTCGGTTCTATGGTCGTCGCCAATTTCATCTTCGTTAAAAACGTAAAAAAGCTCTCTCATTTTTAATTTTGTTTCTGTGTGTGTGGGTATTGTTTTTGTTGTTCAGATTTTATTCTGAGCTTGATTTGCTGTTAGGTTCTATAAATTGGTTTATATATGCGACAGAGGGTCTGTTATTAGTACTGGGTTTGATTTTTGTGTCAGTTTTGAAGATTAGGGTTTTAAAACTTTATTAGCACAGTTTATTTAATGAATGCTAGAATTTTGATTGAATTTGATTTTTGGTGTTGGGGTCCAAAAATGTAAAAAACCTTTCACAGTTTATCAATATTTTCATGGACTGGTTTGGTGGTGCTATTTCCATTAGCTCATGACACCAATGGGTTTCTTTTTGGTGTAGGCGGGATTAGATCCCTGGTTCTTATTTATTGACACGATATTTTACCAATTGAGCTAACTTTAACCCATAGTGAATTTATATTTGTGTAAAAAAAAAAATGATTACGTCGTTTGGTAGGATGTGGCCGACCCTGACAAATGTTGTTGAGGATCCATAGCCGAAACCAAAAAAAAATTGAGACTAAGGTTTTGTTGTTGTATGTTGATTGGTTGGATGTAGTGAGCTCTTATGTATTCATATTCATGAGCTACTTTGTCAATGAATAATGTCTTTTAGTTGAGTGATAAAATTATATGTAATTTATCCTAACTATTGTGATTTCATAGGTGATGAGGTTTACCTCTTGTTGGTGTTCTGTCTGTGCTGTATGAGTTTTGTTACATACAAAAATCAGGATGAAAAAATGTGTCAGACAAATATCTAAGATTTGAGCCCATGGCATCCTCTCCATGAGGATTTCTATTTACCATCACGCCACGACACCAATGGTTTTTTATTTTTTATTTTATATAGGCGGGATTTGAACATAGGAATTTTATTCAACAACAAAAGACTTTTCCAATTGATCCTACTGGAGCCCACAAAATTCTTGATAATTTGAGGATTTTTTTGGTGTTTGAGAATATTGGATTATGCAAATGATATGAGAAATCACTCTCACCTCACAGGGAAGAGGAGTGATGGGTACTTTCTTGATGGGAGCATCACACTTTTGAAACAATAGAAAGTGACTTTGTTTGATATGTTTAGGATTTTTCTTTCATTGGAGACGGGTCAAGCATCCTAGCCTTATCCATTTTTCTGTTTTGGGACTCGGGTCTTCTCTATTGTATAGATCACCAACATTACAATTAGAATGATGAATTGATCGCTTATCTTGTCTGACTTGATGGTCAAATGACTCACATCTCATTACCCAAATTTGGGCTTCCAGGGAAGCAAATAGAACCTTATACGCTCTGCTTGATCTTGCGAAAACCTTAGAAAGTTGGAACTTTGAAGACATTAAAACTGTGAACATTTTTTAGTTTCCTCAAAGAATGAATTAAAGTAGTTATATCAAGCTTAATTTTATGGTGCTTTCTCGAATTTTTAATAATCAGAAGTCCAAGATTTCTCTCTCTTACCTAGAAAAAAAAAAATGTCTCTCTCATTTCCTACCTTAAGTCCTTAACACACCAAACCAAGGGAAAGTGTGAGCTTCTCTCCAACTCACTAGTTTACAGTTTTGGATTTTGAATTAGAAAGAAAATATGGTGTGGACACTAGATAAAGCCCTCTACCCGTTGCTAATGAGTTTGTTGGACCTGAAGATTGTTATTGATGCTATTAGAGGGATTTGATTGCTATTACATTTTAATTTCCATATTTGATGTCATTTCATTAGGATTGGGATCCCCTAGAATTCTTAAGGTAACTCCATTGTGGAGTTCCTAAAATCTTATTTATCCATTTGGGAATTGGTGGATTGGATTTTGCCACATCATCAATAATTTAAATAGATGCCAAAATGGTGTTGGTTAACATCGTTTAAAATGTTGATGACATGGTAAAATTTAATACATTCATTTCAAAATGAATGGATAGGATTTTAGGAACTCCAGGATGGAGTTACCCTAAGAGCTCTAGGGGATTTTAATCTAGTTCATTATGGGTTTATTTTTGCTGAAACTTGGAAACTCTACTTAAAGGCCCCATAATTCATCGTTGTAGATTCTTGACCTTGGATTAAGAAATCTTATTGGAATGATTTTCCACCTTGATCAACTTTTGGTGTTGAAGCCAAGGTTTCTATCTTTGTTTATTTTGCTTGGTGTTGACTCCTAGGTCCTGTCTTTCTTAGCATGCTTGGTGCTTGACTCCAAATAACCTTAGATGCTGTTGCATAGGTTTTTATCTCTCTTTTTCCCTGCTGTTGCTACCTACAAGCAACCCTAGGTGCAGACTTCTAGTTTTTACTCTTTTCCCCCTCAAAATACAAGTGTCTATTTGAGAGTTCCTTGTGTTTCATCAAAATATGTCAAAATACAAACTCTCACACTAAACTACCGTGCAAGAACACTGAATGATGAGTTTAGAATGTAGATATCAAATTCAAATGACAAAGTAGTTTTTGTTTCCTCTTATCAGGAATAAATTGTCATGATCTCTCACAGATGTTTTTGCGGTATTGGTAGTTTATTCCCATTGCATCTTAACTGGAATTGCTGTTCTGCAAAGTTCACCTACCTGCTTATTTTACTTGCTGTCATGTTAGTTTCTCCTGAATTTGAATTGGGGGATTGTGATCAGTATTACATATCTTTTGTATATTTCAAATTACAGGATCCATTCCTTACACCACGAGAGAAGAGGCTGGATGCACCACCAGCAACCAAGTAAAAGAAAGGAGGATTACCGTTGGCATTAAGGTTGTAGCAGGACCCTGCTTTGTTGAGTACATTTGTTTAGCAAACTTGACTTTTGATTGGGTCATGAATAATAATATGAGTAATAATTTGAGATTTTGAATCAAAATGTGAGTAATGTTCCGGTGCTGTATTTGTGGTATTTAACTCACTGATGAAGTTCTTTCTGAATGAAAAGAACTACTTATGTTTAAATTGCAATCTGAAGGTCTGTTTGGATAGAACTTATTTTGCTGAAACTGAAAACTGCAAACACTGTAACAAAATAATTTTTAAATGTATGAATAGTGCCGTGGGACCCATTTTTAATGAAAAAGTTGCTGAAAAGTGAAATTTGTGAGTCCATAAACAGTGCACAGATACACTGTTCAAGGACAAAAAGTCAACAAGTGCGGCTATCAAAAAAAAAAAAAAAAAAAGGCTGAAACGCGTTGAAAGCAAAATGTGGATGCAATGTGAGTCTGAATGAAAATTTGAGCAATGGCCTAATAAAGTGTTGATTTATTATTATTATTTGTTTTGTAGCAATGGACTAATAAGGTGGTTTTCATAGTTTACTTATTCGATAAAAGGTCTTGAACATTTAGTGTCATGATTATGTCTAAGCAGCTCTAATAAATAACTTGCATGCTTCATGTTGAAGTAATTTGACCAACCAAGTGTTGGTTAGCATTGATAGTGTGGTGTTTTAATTATATCCTTTGTTTTTGTTGCTTCGTTATCCAATTAATTTCTAGTTGCAAGTAGGAATTGAAAGCCAACTACAAGGATAATTGCCTGTAGTGCTCTAGTTAGGCAGGAAGACAGGCTTCTTGTTTTGGACATAAAATTTGTTCAGATTCAGGTGCATAATGTAACGACTTGTGTTGTTTTTCTTTTTTGATAAACAACAACTTGTGTTGTTGATGCTGGTTTGACAAATATTATGTATAGGTTAGTCAGTGATGGATAAAGGAAGGCCTTGGGACATAAAAATTAACGGAACATTACTATTTTGGACCTCAAACCATTTTAAAAAGCTCAATTTGTTCCGGATATCACTAATTGTTTCAATTTATCTCTTTTTCTTGAAACCAATTTATCACTGAACAAAGTTTCTGTTTCTCTTTATATTTATATTCAGTTGTGAATTTTGAAAATCTAACCGTTGGATTACATGTTTTTATTATATCATTCATATTTGCAAAATTTGAAGAAAATCAAAGGTCAATTGTTATATCATCAAATAAATGTTAAAATTTTAAGTTTTTATGATCTAAAATTGTGTATAATAAATAAGTTTATTGATCGAATAGTTAATAGTATCCAATTTGAATGAAATTTGATATGTATGACAATAACATAAGTAAGATGAAATTCAATGGTTAGATTTTTAAAATTTACATCTAAAAAATAAATTTATAAGAAGTTTAAAGAGTTTATCTCCAAATTAGTTTTAAGATAAACTTTGTATTTTGTCACCTCTCGTTATAACCATTTCCTCCTTAGAAGGCCTAGACCTCCAAGCACTTTTGTGCATAGGGAGGTGTTGCCAATTCAACTGTAAGGCATTTGACAAAAAAGTTTCGTAATGACACTAACTTGGTTTTGAAAAAGTTTGGTAATGACATTAACTTGGTTTTGAAAATTGTAGAGTGAATTAATGCAATTAATAAAATGAAAATTTTATTTTGGCAAGTTAGCCATTGTTAGAACATTTGCATCTTGGAAATGTCATCCTATCCTATTTTACCATCAAAAAAAGCTACTCTATCAATTATATAATACCATTTTACAATACACTCAGCATCCCAACTTTTATTTTTATCCACAATATATTAAAATAATATAAAGTAAAATAAAAACAATATAAAAATATTCTCACTTCTCTCTCTAATCTCTGTTTCTCTCTCTCTCAACTACCCACCACACCATCACCACACCACCACCAAACCAACCAATCTGAATCCAAAATCCAAATTCCAACCATGCGGAATCCGCTGCTTGATCAAAACCCACGACCCACCCGATTTCCACTGCTTGATCAAAACCCACAAACCACGTTGATCTCCATTTCTTGACGATCTAGACCTATCGGATACAAACCCATCAAATTAACCCACTATCACAGACCACCCCAAACCCACCGACCCAGACCCACGCCGCCACCATCGAGACCACCCCACGTCACCGCCATCGATCACCAACCTAAACCCATCTTGACATCGATCACCGACCCAACGACCCAGCTCCGGTGGTATGCTTTGAACGAGAGAGAATCAAAGAGGGAGTGAGAATTGAGATGAAGAAATGGAGAATCAAAGGGGGGGGGGGAAGAGAGGAAGAAAACTGAGTGGCTAAGAGAGAGAAAAAAAATTAATATAAAACTTTATGTAAGATGCTAAAGTACCATCATAAAAGAAAGACAATACTGTAGCAATATTGGAAATTTTTTTGCAATTCTAAAGCTTTTACAAGTCCAGTTGTTGGGGGTTTTTAGGCTTTAATGCTAAATTTGTCCTACATATCTCATTTGGTAGTCCGGATGTGAATACTCTTAAGGCTGTGTCTCTAGAAATGCAAATGCATAAGGACTACAATCTACACGGCACTGGCATTATAATAAAATAATTTTTTTTTTCAAAAAAAAAAAAAAATTCTTAAAGTATGGTTGGAGTAGCATAACATACATATTTTTGTAAGGTGCTTGTAATATAACATGTTATGGAATCACTTGTCAAAGAGTTTTAGTTCAATTGACACTTCTTTTACTTATAAGTTTTAGGTGGAAGATAATACCATGTGTTTAAGATCCATTGTGTACATGCATAACTTACTTACCAATCAATCAAAAAAATTTCTTTTTATTTTTTTATTTTTTGATGGAGTTACTTGTCAAAACTGGCTTTTGTTTGCAAACACAAAAGTGAAAAATAGAATCTTAAAAACACATATCAATGTGTAATTTTAGAAGTTATCCATATTTATCACATTGTTTTTGTGTCTACATAAAAACGAATCCAATTACTATTTTGGTTTGATGATAATGATTAATGAGTAATCAGTATGATAAGAATCCTAATATATATAGGATAAAATGCTTGGTGGTACATTACTCCATTGACTTAAAGGCTAATGAGGCAGCAAGTGGGGGGGTTTCTCTTCGATGTGGGACTCCTAGGACCTTGCAGAAGCATGCCGAGGTCGGCCAAGGACCTTGCAAAGCATGCCGAGGAGTTGCAAAGCAAGCTTACACATCTTAGGTTCCCACAATAAAAACCAAACTAGTGGTACTCTTCAACCATTGGTTCATGCCTTATAAGGTAGAAAGGGGGAGAAATTCCTTCCAATGTGGGACAACAAAATTGCCTAAGGTTCCAACATGGTCTAGCCCTTGGCCTTTGAAGCAAAAATTGTCCTCACACAAACCATTTTAAATTTTTTTAATAGTGTAATAATATATATATGTATATATATTTTAAAAACAATATATATTATTTATATACCATTCTATTATTATACTGTTTGCTAGTTATATTTTAAAACTTTTTTTTTTTTGGGTATAAACCATTTTAAAGGCATTTTTTTTCCAGAAATAACCATAAGAAGCAAACTATATTGTTAGTTGGCCAAGGTTTGAAACAATTTTGCTATCTAACAATTCGAGCACGTTAGAGTCGATTTTGGGTTTGTGCTAGCAGTTGAGCTGGAGGAAGCGTCCATGTAGACTTGGAAATCGAGTCTAATAGACTCAATTTTCATCATAGAAATCGAGTCTACTGGACTCGATTTTCGTTCATGGAAACCGAGCCCTATGGACTCGATTTAGTAACGCAAAGAAGAAGAAGAAACCCAGCAAAACACGATGAACAACGAAGAAGAAAGAAGCAAGCAAAACCCAGCAACCCAAGTGCCAATTCTGACCAAACCCAGGCGACGAAAGATTCAGGCGATGGAAATCAGATCGGACACACGGAGGAGAAGAACACATTGCAGAGTGGGTTTGATTTTTTGTTTTGGATTTGATTTGTTCATGGGTTTTTGGGGCTTGGGACGACATTTAGAGAGTTCAGATTTGGCACAACTGATTTCCATTTGAAGTTGATGGAGTTGGTGTTGGAGGACGGAAATGAGTCTAACACAGCCATAGACGACGGCGTCTTCACGCTGGTGTGGGTGCAACTCGTTGAGAAGTTTGGTGATGTTGCTTGCACCAAACACTTTGTGGAAGTTTGCAAATTTTTGTGGTTGGTTTTTGGGGCTTGGGACGACATTTGGAGAGAAAAGGAAAGGAAGAACAAGAAAAAAATCCGTGTAAGTTCAGTTTTGGCTGAACTGAAATCGAGTTCAAAGTGGTCATTTTCCCTAAAACAAAACCGAGTCCTTTGTGCTCGATTTCCAGCTCAGCTGCTGTGCAATTGGAAATTGAGTGCAATATACTCGATTTATACACCAAAATCGAGTTCTCTAGATTCTATTTGTTAGATACCAAAATAGTTTTAAAACTTGGCTAACTAATAAAATAGTTTAGATTTTATAGTTACTTAAAAAAAAAAATTCCATTTTAAACTTTTGTAATAGTGTAATAATAGAATCTTCGGTATCGTGGCCCATACGAAAAGGTAACATCTGCACAGTGGCACAGAGAAAAGGTCCATTTACATTCAAGCCCTTAAAATTCTTATTTGTCACGCTGTGCTGCAATATAAGACAGCAAAAGCCATACAATACGGCGTCGTAATCCACCACACAAGACAACCAAAGCCCAACAAGGCGTCTTTATCTATCACCGACACGAAGATCAATCCCACGAGGGCAATCTCGAAATTAAACGCGCAAGGTTTTGTTCACAAATATATTATTTTTATTAATTTTTTTAATTAGCTAATCGCACTCGTTCATTTTCTTCGATTCTACGCTGACGCCATTGAAGAAGCTCCGAAGAATTTCAAAGCTTCATTAGATCTTGCTTCAGAAACCCTAGAATATTCGCACAGAGACTGAGTCTTCGATCTGATCATCATCATCATCAGGTACACTTTGATAAATCATTAAGCTCAACGTAGACACAGATAGCATTTTTCCATTTCCGTTATACTTAATTAAAAATTTTCTCATTATTTAATCGCACAGTCATTTTCATCTTCTTATTATGCTTTTCCAAGTGTTCGAATATTCAATGTGCTATTTGGCTTTCGTTTTCGATCAATTCGCTGGTTTTTCCTAATCAAGTCGCTTTCGAATTTTCCGTTGTGTTTATTTATTTAGTTCATTCTAACCATTAGTTCATTTATGGTTTGAATAGCTTTGTTATTTGATTGCTAATAGCATTTGGATATTACTTTAGAATTCTTAATTCTTTGCGAAAACGAAAATAATTTCAACTTAATCCAGCCAAATAATCGTGATAGACATAGCTGAGCTGTTTTAATTTTTGTTTAAGAAATTAGGTATTGTTTCTAATTTTTATTTTTATTTTATAAAATTTTTAATCTTATTTATAGTTAGTTTTCATTGATTGAAGAAATAAGCAGTTACTCCAACTTGAAATTTGGTTGTGAAAATAGGGGCATTGGGCGCGGCGAGAGTGATGGGCAGGAATGACTGTTTATACCTTGATTACTGGATTATGAAGTGTTGATTTTTCCAACAATTTTTAGGCGGGGGAAGCATGAATATCGTGAAGGGTGTTGCCGACCTCATTCGAAGGACTTCCAGTGGCCAAGCTGCAGAGACTGCTGCTTCAGGGTCACAGCCTCAGAGGTTCTCTCCTCCTGGTCCAAAAATTCGATTCAGGTATTTAATGTCAACGTCTATAGTTGGACTCATTATGTTAATCGATTTTGGTATTGTGGTAGTTATATCAGCTTTTTATGGGCCAGAGGAAGTAGAGTGTTTAGCTATTTAACTGTTGACTGAAATTACACTTATTTATAAAAAAAAAAAAAAACACATAAAGTTACCCTTATGCAATTTCACTTTATATTTTGGAAGGAACTTAGTGAGTTTTGGAATTAACTTATACTTGAAGCCTATGGAAATAACAAAAGTGACTAAACAAGCTGGTTTCTTAGTTTTTTTCAACACCTTTGAAAGGTGTGCCTGAGACTTTAAGCAAGTAGGTCTTTAAATTTTCTTAATATACATTTATTAATAAAATATTTAGTAGAAAAGCCGTAGAGGTTGCATAGGACTGCTATGGAGCCAAGCAATCAAAGTAGGCATTAATACATTCGATGTGAGCTTGGGAGGGCTTTGGATAATCTTGAGGACTGAAGGAAGATTCTCCTATAAACCATATAATAAAAGTTCGGTGCTTTTTCGTTGGTGTGACTTATGTCTCCCTTTTTTGTGCGTGTGTTTTTTGTGCTATTTAGCTTCTTTGCTTCTGAGCTTAGTTTAAGGTTTTTTTTTCCTGATTTACTTGTTATTTTTTTATTTTTTTATTACTTTCATGGCTATTTAGTTTTGATATTCTGCTGGTATCATAGCACACTGCCTGTGTGCTTTGATTCATCATACTTTTCTCATCTTATTTCAATGAAATTTTTTTACTTATAAAAAAGAAGAAGGGTTTTTTAATTAATTAATTTTTTAAAATGTTTTATGTTGGATTATCTACGAGTCATCATGTTCTCTTTTTAAAAATGAAATAGTTCCATTTATATAGATGTATACATGTACATATTCATGATTTCATGCAAGACGTGGGGCTAAGTGATGCCACAGAGTGAATGCTGAATACTGATGTTTATAAGACAAAAGTTGGATGCCGTACTAAGGATCAGCATGTACATTGTTTTTTTTTTTTTTTTTGATAAGTAATGGAACAATTTTATTAATCATATAAAAAAAGACGAGTTCATGAGAATGAACACAAAGAAAACAAAACACAAAGAGATCAGGAAGGAGGTCTAAGAGAAGCTAGAAAGACTAAAGTGGAAGAGCAATCAGTGAAACCCCAACACCTAGCCCAATCAAAGAGAGTGCAGTGTAACACAGATTGGGTTTTTTCAATGATGCTCATCTTTCTGTTGTTTTTATCTAGTTTTATAGAAATGGAGCAAATGTTGATACATGTGATAAGTATGTTGTTATGAATGGGGAGACCTGTATATAGAAATGTAACATGCAGTATGGGGACTAATGTCTTTAAAAATTTGTTTTGGGGATTGGGGTCTCTTGTTTGTGGAATCCTTGAGCACTAAAATGACAGTGATACAAGCCTTCAGTTCACGTTACTTACATGTCCTAAGACTTTTTCTGTATGTATCTTTTGAACTCTGGAAAAGATATTTGCTTTATGTTTCTTTTGAACCATAAGAAAGACATTTGCTGTATGTATTATTTGGATAACAGGTACTTTGTTACCCTTTTCTGGATAATACTTTTGTTGCCTTTTATCTAACTTCAGTTTTATTTAGGATTGAAGCCCTGATCATTCTGTTTAGTTTCACATGTTTTTTTTTTGTTTACTTTTCTGTTCAGTGAAGTCGGTAACGAGGCTGTTCTAAATACGCTTTGGGAGAGATATGAGAAAGCCATTGATAAGGTAAAAGGTTCAATTCAAAATTCTTAAAGGTTTTAGCTTCATAGAGGCTATTGATATTATTTCCTTATAAAAATCTGGGGCATTCATTTCATAGGCTTAAATTTCCCTATTTCCCCAGTTTTCAGAAACAAAAAAGGTAGCTATCCTTTAGGAATAAATAAGAGGATTACAGTGAATGTTGAAACTAGAATAATCTAAGTTACGCTTTTTTTTCAGCTCCAAAGAATTATTTTATGTTCATTGTCTGCATATAAATGCAATGAACAAGTGTTTCTTGAACTGCTATATAGCAACTAAAGGGGTTGGTTAATTCATCATGCTGCTATCTTAACTGTTCATAAAAGCTTTTTGAAAGACAATAAATTTTATTAGAAAAACGCAAAAAAGGTTTGCCACACTAGTACACAGGAAGTATACAAGGTAACGCGAGTAAATACAAAAATAATTTATGTTAACATGTAAAATTTAACAACTCCAAAAAATTCAAGTGTTTTGAGAGAGACAAACAACCTAATGACACAATTGATTATTTTTTTATTTTATTTTATTTTTTTTCATTTTTATTTATTTTTGATAAGTACTGCAATCGCAATCGAACTGTATTAGCATTTATATTCTTTTTTTTTGATAGGTAATCAGAGAAATATTATTAATGAAAATAGTAAGGAAAAATACAAGTTGTTCATGATGATGAACAACAGGAAAAGGAAAAAACAAACAACAAAGAGAAAGAAATCAGGATGCTATTCTAAGAGAAAACATAAACTTAGAGAGAGAGGAACAATCGGTAAAACCCTAGCAACGAGACCAATCAAAAACACTACGCTGGCATAGAACATTTAACTCTTCCAACGTCTTCTCAGTGTCCTCAAAAGAGCGGCAATTTCATTCTAACCATACAATCCACATCAAACAACCTGGAATCAAATTCCAAATATTTGAAGTATGATTCCCAAGCCATTGATTCCTGGCATGACCCAATGAATCCCGAAAGCTTGAAGCATAAAAATACATGGGGTGTGGGTAATAGGACAATGAAGAAGTAAGTGGTCCACCGAATCCCCATCACAATGACACATACATCACCGATTTGCCAAAGAGCGACCCCTAAGCATGAGAATATCCAAAGTAAGAATCTGACCATGAGTAGCTGTCCACAAAAAGAAAGCCACTTGCTTAGGAACCTTAGTTTTCCAAACACCCTTTCAAGAGAACAAAGAATTCTGAGCATCCTGAATCTCATGGTAAAAAGATTGGGTGTCAAACCTACCATTTCCTTTGAGAAGCCAACATTTATGTTCTCTTGTATGGTATTTTGCAATTAGTCTTCTGATACACAGAATCCTTAGTTGGTACATAAGGTTCTTGTCCAAAGTTTGTTGTTGGGTCGGACAGGACATAGTGCACTGACTGACAAGTTAACTGACTTGTAAAACTGAGGTCTAGATGTAATGTGCTTGTCTGAGATCTGGGCATAGCTTTCCTTGTCCCATTTTATCCTGCCTCGGATCACATATATTTCTACCTTATTTTTAGTATTAAAATTGCAAGATGTAGTGGTAATTGATGACAATAATTGCTTTGTCTGTTCCCTGTTATGTCTAGTCATTTGATTCATGTACTCTTTACCGACACCCCTTTCTTTTTTGGTATTTTCTAACCCATTAACTTTTTAGGTGGAAAAGAAAAGGTCGTTTCATGTTTTCCTCAAGCAATTTCTGGTGGTGTACAAGAACTGGGAATCAGTTAACTATGGCCAGTTGTCAGAGGATGCTTCAACTACCATCCAACCTGAAGAGTTTATGTCATATTCCAATGATGTAGTTTTTGGCTGTTCTGCTGGCCATCCTGCTGAAATAATATCAGTTTTGACTGAAGAGATCACAACATTAACTTCTCTAGTCAATGAGTGTAAGTTGAAATATATGTGCTACATCTCAGATTACTTTGAGGAGGCTATTTGTCAAACAAATACCTTTTGCGAACTGTTTGCTAGAAAAAAAAAAAAAAAAAATCCATTCTTTTGGCATGTCTTCTTGGTCCATTGGATCTTGATAATAAATTACTAATGCAACTTTTCTTGACTGACCGAATGTTAGAAGCCCATTCATTAGGGGTGGTGAAAATAAATTTCTTTCAATTCCAAAGGACCGAAATTCTTTTAAGTTGAGCAGTTTAAGAACATTGGAAATTGACTTCGTGATTTATGTGGCTTTCTTCTGAATTTAATAGCTTTAGATTGCTTTTATGCACATTGGAAACACCAGGAATTTTTAATATACATTCTATCTGCCCCTAATCTTGGAATTTTTAACGTTTCTGTTGTTACTTATTTACGCACATTGGAAACACCAGGAATTCCCATTTGACCTAATGGTCATTGGCATATTTTCTGTGTTGTTGAGTATTTATGATCTTGGAATAATTTTTGACAGTTTGCTTGCTCCCACACCCTGGGTGCAGAAGTCTTACCTAAAAGTGTTATTGTTTTGTTCATTATTCAAGATATGATATTCATGTATCCTTTGTTTGGGAAGTCATTGAATCTTCTCAAAGTTGAGGTTGAAAATTGGACACCTTTTTTGGAATAACGTCCATGGCTCATCGAGGTTTTGCTTTTTGTTTTTGGTTGCTTCATTGTTACTTCCCCTTTTTATTACATTTACCCATATACATTGGCTAAAAATTTATTTTAATCAATATTTTTATATGTTATCTATAATAATTATTCTTGTTTTGCTCATCAACCATCCAGTAAACACCAGCATGATGCGATCAACAACAGGCTCATCTGGGGCTTCCACAAGCTTTAGTATTACTTCTGAAGGATTGCCTATCTTGGATGCTTTAACGATTGTTACACGTTCACTGCATAATTGCAGAGTTTTTGGATACTACGGTGGGATTCAAAAGCTTACAGCATTGATGAAAGGTATTGTATATGTTGTTATTTTTAGTGCATTTTTTTTAAGGTGTACTTATCAAAGAAAATTTTCTTTCAGGTGCTGGTACTTTTTGTTTGTAATATTGTCCAGTGGTGCTATAACTTGTGGTTTCTTTTGAGTAGATCTGGTAATATGTGGATATGTAGTATCATGTCTTTCATTGCATTAGTGCTGTGAAACTGAAATTTAAAGCTTGAAGTTTTGTTTTGTTTTGCTTTTATGTCATCTTTTTATATGAAGCCACAAGTTTTTTAACCTCCTTTTGCATCCTTCATTTTGTTTCTTCTTTTTACTATAGCATGTTTCCAACAGCATTACGCAGAAATATTCCTTGACGATTCTTTTTAAAGAAGTGGTTGAGTCTCACCTCACAAATCCAATAATTACAAGTTTTATGAGTTACATTAGTATTATTTTATGTTTTACCTGGGTTCTTCATAAGTCATTTGCATGATTTTTTTTTTCTCAGGTCTAGACATAGGAGCATGTTTACCTTTTCTCCTGTAAGAGTGCACACTGTTCTTCACATTATTTCTTTTGAGTTTAGAGGACATCAAGCTATAAATCTTTTCTGTCATCTTGAGTCTAGTGTTCTTATGAACCATTTGCATTTCCAAGTTAGCCGGTTCTGGTTCTTTTATTGGATTAAAGTTTTTTTACAATTTTTTTCTTCACTAAATTAGTTGGCAGAGACATTGTGTGTTGCAAGAATCTCTGTTTACATTATTGATTCATTTTCCCGAATTCTACTATGGCAATTTCATTCTAGTAAATTGTTCACAGAATTATTTGGGTATTATTTTTACTTTTATTTGTGGTTTTGTTTACTCCAGGTGCTGTTGTCCAACTTAAAACAATAACCAGTGCGCTTTCTGCTGATGAAAGTTTATCAAACTTTGCTGTAGAGAAGACTGGACTCCTACAACAAATTCTTGTATATGTGGTGTCAATTATATATAGTTTCATTGATTTAGATTCAAATGTATATGAGAAGGCTCAGTTGTACAGCAACAGTATAGGTTTTGTTCCAAGTGGTGGCAAATCTCCACTTGACTCCTCCAGTAATCTGAAGGCTCCTTATGAAACAATGCTATCTTGGCATCAGAAGGCAGTTGTGTCTGTGATGGAAGCTGGTGGCCTTAATTGGTTAGTAGGTAAGGTAGGCAATTCATAGTCACTTTACATGTCATTGTGGCTTGGTAATAGACACAGGAAAACTGTCCTGGAGACATCTGAACTTTAAAATATATTAGATTGATTGCAATAGATTTGACTCACTGTTATACTGAAAATAAAAAGTTTGTAAATGGTCAGTCCTACTTCCACAAGAATATCATCACCAGTATAGAGAAGATGCACCTTAACTGCCATTCATTCTTATATCTGCAAAAACTTTTCTTTTGGGTTGACTTTGAAGTTAATATGATGACCTTATCTATCTTCTGCCATATCCTTTGTCAGTTTTATATTGTGTCGACTCATTTATCTTGGTTTTGCATATAACCTTTACATCCCTGCTGTGCCGTTGCTCATAGATGAATAATTAGATCTTTAATTTTTTTGTTGATAATTTGATAATTGGGTGGGGGGCGATTTGAACCCTTAACTTCTCTATTGGAAACACTAGGAGGTGCTAATTGAGCTACAAGGCCCTTGGCAAACCTTCAATACCCTATACCTTCTTAGCCCACATTGTAAAAAGGTACCTTGAGAATTTATGACTCCAAATACCCTAATATCTGATATTTAATATTGGAAGTGAATGAACAAGATGATATTAAACAGAAGTTCCATTGGGAGGAGGTATGAAATGGACTGAATGGGAGACATTGTATTTCTTTTCGTTTCATTTACTAGAATTAATTTTGTTGCAGAGCTGTTACGTGTCATCAGAAGGTTGAGCATGAAAGAACAGCGGACAGATATATCTCTTCAGTATTTGACCCTGAGAGTTCTTTGTTCAGCACTATCTGAGAATTCGCGGGGTCAAAATCATTTTAAAAGCATTGGAGGACTTGAAGTTCTCTTGGATGGTCTTGGAGTTCCTTCAAGTAAAGCTATAACACAGAAGGATTCCCTTTTTGCTAATGAAAAACGGTAATTTTGTTACTGCTGGTGTGAGGCTTCTTTCATCGTAAGAATTGCTTCTGTTTGAGGAAATCTGAATCTAATACTAAGCTTGCTGAAAACATAATTGAACAAATAAGCACTTTATTTTTATTTTTTTGATTGGTAAACAAATAAGCATTTTATTTTGATGGGATTGTTATATGAAATATGGTAGTTCTCTGAAGTTGGCATTTAATGGGATTTTAAAACTATTAGAAAATTGACAAAGTTTCCCTCCAAATTCGTTTGGAGAGGAACCCTTCAAACTCCACTTGTGTCTTTTTATTGGATGTCAATTTTGACAAATCTATCGTTAAATTGCATTTTCTTATTATATTCTTCATGCTTGCAAAATTGCAAATATATCAAAGATCAATAGCTATATCATCATTTAAATGTTTAAATTTCAAGTTTTTATAGTCTTAAATTATGCATAAAAATTACGTTTATGGATTAAATAGTAATTAACATTCTATTTGAACAAATTTGATGTGTATGTTAAGAATATATAGAACATACAATATAGAATATGCAATCCAACGGTTAAATTTTCAAAATATATAACCATTTTAATTTTAGTGAGAGTTTGAGAGAAACGTTGTCCTCGTGGGTTCAAAATCCACTAGGTGTGTGTAAGTCACGAAAAATAAAATGTGTGGAACTCATTTCATGTCACTTATAAAAAATGGAAGTTTGGAACTCACGATGCAGCATCAGGTTGAGATGAGTTTTATATGGTATTGAATGTCAAGTCATTTGAATTCTTATATCAAGAATTTTTTCTTATTCTTAGTTGCGCTGTTGTTGTTTGACAGCCTTGAACAGCAACAAAATCCTCTCTTTTCTTCATTATTTGCAACCTCAAACCATACCCCTTATATGGGGTTTTGTATTAGCAACAATCTAAATACATACATATTTCCTCCTTCCACATGCTGGTTTATACGTGTATTAATTATATAAGTTTCATTTCTCTCTACTTAGCTTGTGTATTTGTGGGAATAATTTCCGTTGTGTGCATGTAAGGTCAAGAACTCATCAGTTGAAATAGTTTGGTTTACAAATTGTTTGCTTTTGAAATAGCGAACTTTCTTTTTGCTAAGATATTAATTATTCCTCTAAATTTTGATTTTATGTCAACTTAAATGAATGTGCTAGTGAGTAACTGGATCAATCATGTCAGATAACTTGTAAAATGTATGTACATGAAATTGTGTAGAGGTTGATGACGAGATTTGATGCATGGCTGACAATTGAATTTTGAATCTTAAATATCAATTTAATGTCCCCCAAGAAATAAAAGAGATAATTATGTGCAGGTTATACATGTTTTACCAACTGTTCTGCGAAGCAGTTTAGTTAACAGAGACATTTTTACTTCCTTTTGCAGTTTGAAATTTGCCTTAATTATGTGACTTGAAATAAGAGCGTTATATCAGCCATTTCAAGTGTATTGACACCATTCACCTTAGAGAATGTGATATCAATAATTTCAGAATTCGTGCAGCCATTGATTGTTATTGCAAGTTTGTGTTGGTGTTTGTGTGTTTTTTATTTTTTGGATGGGTAACGAAAAATTTTATTCGGAAACAAAAAACAAACTTGGTACACCAGCAGTGTACTACGAGAGAGTTTGTGTTTGTGTTTGAATTTAAAAAAAAAAAAATTTAAATAAGTAATATAGCAGGAGTTGTTGATGTCAAGCTATCAGCTATTATTTTTATTTTTTTTAAAATTACTTTTGCCATCCTGAGATGTAACGCTAATGGTTTTTGTTTGGGATAGTGGATACCAAACATGATTTAAAAAAAAAAAAAAACATACATGCCTCTGTCTTAGATGGTGACTTTTGCCATTTTTTGTTGTGGTCTCTTTCTTGCAAGTTTACCAATAAGAAAAAAAGTATTTTTCTTGCAAGTTCTGATATATTGGTTGAAATGGTCATTGCAGTGATGAAAACCCCTTGCTAGAAATGTTCCAGCTCCATGTTCTTTCTCTGGAAGTTCTAAGGGAGGCAGTGTATCCTTCATGTTGTCGTATCTTGGTGAAGTTAAAGTTAGCATACATATTATTATTGCTTTAATTTGGATGCAATAAAGGGTTAATTCTGTGAATGAAACTTGGAAACCTTAGATTTCTGTAGTCAAATGAAACTTCATTTTTTTAAATGGATCCAATTAATGCTTTGTGACGTGCAACTAATCTGAGTGAAGTTTTCCTTTGTCATAAAATAAATTAAAATTAGTGTTCAATTAACTTGTGAATCTCCTTTGCATCAAAATGTGCGTTCTTTGCATATCTCTTTCTGTAATAAACAATAGTGATTCCCTTAACTAGTTTCCAGCTTTGGAAATTTGAACAACTTGCAGTTTTTGTGTGAAAATGGAAGAGTTCATAAATTTGCAAATAGCTTCTGTTCACCTGCTTTCTTGCTTCAAGAATACAAACAACTGAGCAATAATTCTTTTGGGAAGCATAATATTCAGGGGCCAGATATCGATTTTAACAATGAGAATAATATGAAAGCTTTTACAGGAGAGCATCTTGTTCCCCTTCCCACCAGTGCTTCTTATTCTCAACTTTGGAATGATTATATTGCTAAGTTGGGCAGAGTACTTTGTTCTTTCCTTCTTGCTCCGGAACATACAAGATCCCATAATGTGCAAGTGTCAGCTGGTCGAGTTGCCATGCCAGTTTCTTCAGTATATGGTGAACTTGCAATTAAATGGTTCATGAGGGTTCTTCTTACTGTGTTCCCTTGCATTAAGGCTTGTTCAAATCAGAATGTGTTGCCAAACCATTTAAGGTGAAGCTTACAAATTTTGTGCAGTAATTCACCTCATATTTTTGTTGAAAAATCTATGTTGATATTGATAATAATTCTGCTAGCTATATGTGTTAATCTAATACTCCCTCCGTCCCAAATTGTTGGTCTTGTATTCCATTTTTTGGAATGTCCCAAAATTTTGTTTTGTTGCTAAAATTAAAAGCCATTAATTTACTGAGTTTCCTATTATGCCCCTACCAAATACAAGCACTTTAAATGATAAATTTTTTTGAGAACTTTGTTTAAGGGTAATTTTGGAAACTTCTATATTTTAATTAAGAGACAAGACAATAAACGATGTCCTCTTAAAAAGTTGAGTTTTCTAAACAGGAGTAACAATTTGGGACGGAGGGAGTATTTACTTCGTTTTCTATCATATTGAACTCTTTTGTTAAGCCTGTTTTTTGTTTGTATCATCTACTGCAGGATGTTTATCAATACTTTGCAGTGCTATGTTCTACAAACGTTTAGGAAGGTTCTTGTTTCATCAACCGTGTTGCTGGAAATATTTCGGGAAGAGGGGATTTGGGACCTTATCTTTTCTGAGAACTTTTTCTATTTTGTGCCAGCTTCAGAGGAGTTTTCTGGAGAGTATTACACATACAATGAGGGGTCCCCAAGGAAGCCTGAAATATATGCTACTTCCAGTAGTGTTGACAGTCAAGTGAAATCTAGTGGGGTTGAAGTTCTGCACATGGAAATAATTTCTTTAGTGGAATTTGCCGCAACTTCTAGTGGTAGTGCACATAACTTGGTAGGTGCTTCTTTTATCCTGACCCTTTGTATGACATACCTCTCTTCAATTAGCTTAAATGTTTTGTCTTATGCAATTATTCAAGTGTCCATCACAATACATGGTGTGTTAATTGTTCAAGACATTTATTACACTAAAATGTGATATATGGATAGAAAAATAGATTATAGGAAATAATATTAGTTCAGGTGTACATAAAGGCAGAGAGAGGTAGTCAGAAATGTCTTCTGACAACTTTATCAAAAGCATGGCTAGAGGATCACAACTTCTAGCTCAATGTCATTGTTGAATCAAGTTTTTTTGTAAGTTGACTTGGTCATTGCTTAGCATCAAGCATTATTCTTGGACATAATGTCTCTTGCTACCTAGCACCTACATGTATATTGCCAGGTTCAAATATGGTCTACATAATTTCACTTTGTATCTTATGTTAGATTCACTATTAAAGAACTTTCATGTGTCTTTTGAATTGTTAACTCCCAAGTTTGATCTTCTGTGCTTCAGAAAACCGCTTGAATTTTCTGTATAATTAGAACAGACAATGTGATGGGGAGTTTTGATGATCGGTAAAATGGACCATTTTGAGTTGTTTTTAAACAATCTGTGTATTCAGGCAGAAGTTCCAATTGACGGTAGTTTGTGTAATGCACTTCAAGTATTCATTGAGTTGAACACATTTTACAATTGTGTTCATATACATGTGTCATGTGTGTGCACCATTGTCTCTGAATATGCTAGGAGCATGAAACAGTTGGTCAAAGTTTTGGCCGTGTTTTGTGTAGCAATTTCAAGGAGTTTATCTCTTTATTTGATTGCAATATGGTGCTCTTGTAGCGCTTCAGACTTATCTTGCATCAGAGCATTAGGAATTTTACTTACCGTTTAATTTTTTTCTGCTGTCCTTCCCCTTCATGCAATGGCAGCCTGAATCATCTGCTTTGTTAGATGCACTTGAACAATGTGCTTGTAATCCTGAGATTGCTGGTGTTCTTGCCAAGAGTCTACTACACATAATACAGCTTGCAGCTGAGAAAACTGTTGCTTCTTTTAAGACACTTAATGCAATTCCCCGGGTGCTTAAAGTTGTTTGCATTCAAGCCCAAGAATATAGAAGGTCAGGAAATATGGGCCCTTCTATTGAGGTTAATTATGCAGAAGCAACTCAAACTCAAAGTCATCAGAAATCTGATTCACATGAGATAGCGCAAAGTTGGATTAAATGCATGGAAACATCCATGGAGCTCTTGACGGAATTTCTCTTAGTAGCAGATGATGCGAGAAGTTTAGTTTTGCATAGTTCCACATGTATTGATTGTTTGTTTAATCTATTCTGGGAAGAAAGTTTAAGAAGCCGTGTACTTAAGCATATACTTGAGCTCATGAAGGTATTACTCTATAATTTTATTCTTCTGGTTTCCTTATTGCTAGTGTTAATGAAATTGAACTGATGTTTCTTTTCCTTTCATATTTTTTGTTACCTTCTCAGATAGTACCATTCAGTGAGGAAAATCAAAAAGCAAAGTTGCAGTTATGCTCCAAATTTCTAGAAACTTTTACTGAAATAAAGGAACGAGTAAATTTTTTTGCAGATCTTTCCATTGATCTATTAATTGGAATGAGAGAGATGCTTCGGACAGATCCAGTGGTATATCATCCTGCAGTGACTATTTTCTTACTTTTAATAAAGCAATATTTTAATATGTATTTGTGTGTGGGTGTATATGAAAGTTAGCTCAATATTGTTTTCACATTCTGATGTCTTACGGATTTGTGTTACTTCAGTACTATCAGGCTTTGTTCCGTGATGGAGAGTGCTTTTTGCATATTGTGTCTTTGTTGAATGGTAACCTTGACGAAGCGAACAGTGAAAAGTTGGTTTTGAATGTCCTCCAAACTCTGACCTGTCTGCTTGCTGGTAATGATGCCTCAAAGGTAACCTATGCAATGTGGTCAAATGCTTCTTTGTTATATGTATCCTATGCAACAAGTTGTTGAAATTGATTTCTGCCATATGATTTATAATTTTCATTGCTTGCTTTAATGTTGTTTGGAAACAGTGGAAACTATTTCATGAATTGATTGTCTGCCTAATATATGCACAGAGGGTTTTTAATTAGTTATGACTTTGCACATAGAGGCCAATTATTTTGGTTTCTGAGTGATATTTAGAAAAACTAACCTGTAGGAGTTGAAGTTATATTTGTAGTTACTTCGATATCGGAGGGTTGTTTGGAATCAGATGGATTTCATTTTGAAAAATAGTTTGGTATTTTTATAGGTCTTTAATTATTGGGGTGGCTGACATATGGCATGGCCAGAAATGAACATAGTGGAATGAAAATTTTTAGGCAGATAGCGGACTAGAACAAAGATTATTGGATTAGGACTAAGTTGAACTTGGGTGTGTTGAGTTACTTGACTAAATCTCAATCTGGGAACCTGTTTCTAAACAGTTTTCAAGACAGAGTATTACAATACTGCTATTAAGGTAATTAAGATTGTTTATGTAATTATATTGTGAAGAGAAATATTCAACATGATCTAAATGTACTGTACAAAATTTGAGGATGCACGGGTTTTGAGGCCAAAATTGATATCGTATTCAGCAGTGCTAGCAAGTTTGGCTAAGATGTACTGTTACTAAAAACATATGTGACAGATTCGGTTGCGGTGTTAGGATATTGTTCTTTTTTTTTAAGTTCATGCTTTAATGGACTCTTGTAATTTTTGCGCTTGATTGTGCTCCGTATACTTAGGTGAAACTCTTTTTGCATATTTAATATATTTTTCATTACTTATATATAAAAAAAACATTCGTGACAGAGTTAAATATGTCAACATGATCTAAATGTAGTTGTTGCTCTCAACAACTACATTATCAGGAATTGAGTTGATTGAGTTAAATTGATGATTTGGCCCTTTGCTACTCATGGTAAGGAATGCCTTACTAGATAATTTCTAGTTGTTTTATTTAGCTGGATTATTTTATAGTTTGTTTTGCTATTGCAAATGTTATGGGAAATTTCTTTCTCGATTATTAAAAATGTCTAGGAGCTTGATTATACAGTGTTCCCAATATGAAGCATTGCATATTATCTGTATCTCCACATTTTGGTTTTCCATTTTGGTTAATGGTTACCCTAGCAGTTTTTAAATAGCTCACGACGGTTGCGACAAGGTGATCTTTTATCTCCACTTTTATTTATTATAGTGATGGAGGCATTAAGTAGAATGATTGGTAAGGAAGTTGAAGGGGGTTATTTACCAGGTTTTATTGTTGGTGCTTCAAATGATAACTCTTGTTAATAATTTCACATATTTTTGCTGATGAAACCTTAGTCTGTTGGCATTTGAAATGTGTATTTATTTGGTTTCAAGCAATGTCAGGTTGAAGATTAATTTGAGAAAGTAGAATTGGTTCCAGTTGGTAATATACAGAATGTGGAGGATATGATAAATATTTTGGTACTTAAGGTGTCAAATGTCCACTTGAAGTATTTGAATCTTCCTTTGGGTTTTAATTTCAATGAAAACGCAATCTGGAACTTTATTTTGGAAAAAAAAAGGAGAGGTGTCTGGCCAGTTGGAAGAAATATTATTTATCCCAGGTAGGTAGAATTATTTTATCAAAAGTACTTTATCTAATCTACCTACTTTCTTCTTCGCAAAAAAATAAAAGAAAATCTATCTACCTTCTTGTCCTTATTTTCTAATCTAGTGAGTGTAGTTTGTCATATTGAGAAGTTGCAACATAATTTTTTATGGGGTGGTATAGGTGAAGAGTTTAAGTTTCACATAGTTGAATGAAATAAACTCAATGAACCTTTGCAATATTGAGCACGGTCATTAAAAATCTGATTACTTTTATCAAGCAATTATATATATTTTTTTGATAAGCAATTATAGAAAAATGGCTTTGGCTATTTGCTAAGAGAGAGAGAGAGAGATCTTCTCTAGAGAAGGGTGGTGAATAAGAAGTTAGGTAGCATGTGGGGAGGATGGGGTTCTAATCCTATTATCGAGCTTTATGGTGTTTGCTTATGGAAATACATAGGGAGAGGATGGGCTACTTTCTCTTGGTTTACTAGGCGGAAGCACTAGAGTATGGTTTTGGCACGATTATGGTGTGGAGATGAAGTCTTAAGGAGGCTCCCCACCCTCCTCCCTGAATTGTATTGTTTAGCACACAATAGAGGCTTCTGTGGCAGATAACATAGAACACTCTAATGGTATCATTCATTGGGATGCAGTTCTGTGGGAGTCGCACAAGATTGGGAATTGGAATCTATATCTGCCTCTATGGACTTACTATAATACTCCTAGCTGTGGAAAAGTGGAGCGGATGAATTGTGTTGGAATCCATCTAAATGTAGTGTTTGAATTTAATATTTTTACAAAGTTCTAAATTTCAAAAGGGGGCACGTCTTTCCCTTGGGATGGCATTTGGAAGCCCAAGGTTCAATCTAGAGTGGCACTATTCTTTCGACAGTAGCTTTGGATGAATTCTCACCATGGATAATCTCATGAAGTGACATGTTATTGTGATAGATTGGTTTTGTTTGTGTAAGAAGAGCAAGAAGATTGACAACCATTTGCTTATTCATTGTTCGTTGGTTTTTGGCCTTTTTAGGGTCCAATGGATAATGCCATGTGCTGTGGTTGACTTGCTAGCTTGCTGGCAAGGTTGGTATGGTTGACATTGTAGTATAAGCATTTGAAATGCGATACCTAATTGCCTCATGGAAAGTATTTTGGAAGAAAGAAATGCTCGGAGTTTTGAAGGGCATGAAAGATTGGCTTTAGAACTGAAGTCCACATTCCTTTGATCCTTATACAAAGGGATATCTGCTTCAGGATAGTTTTCCATTTCTAATCTAATTAAGACAATTGATCGTTGTAGTTGTTGATGAATCTCTTTATACTTCCCGTATAAATGGGTTGTGCTCCTCTGCACTTTTTAATGAAATTTTTACATATCAAAAAAGAAAAAGCATTGAATATTTGGTGCATAGGGTTCGGTTATAGTTTCAAAGGCAAGCAAGTTTGTCTTAATCTCTGATAATATTACTCCAGCATAATTTTTGAAATTCCTGTGGAAATGTCTTATGCTCTAAGAAGTTGTAATTATGATCATTATCAGCATTTGCAGTGTGTTTGTATATCTTGTCATGTCTGTAATTGGATAAGAATCTTACGAAGCATTAAAGGGGTGAATTGAGCCTAAAGTCTTATCAATAATCATGTAGCGGTTTGCCTATTACCGTTACTTATCCCCCCAAAAAAATGTTTATTTTTACTTATAATTAAAAAAAAAAAAATTCATAAAATGAAAAAAAAAATGCAGTATACAGGAAGTATACTACAGAAAAGTACAATCACAAAAGGACAATAAAAATCACCTTAAAGTGAAGCTATCCATCATCAACAATAAGTCTGAAAAAAGCTTGGGAAGAAGAGTGAGCTCTATGCCAGGTGAAGATTGTGCTCAGCAGCTACGACTTAAGAAGGAGAACCAAAGACTCTTTATCTTCAAACACCCACAAATTCCTTTCCCTCAAAATAAGAAATGAGCCGCATAAGACTTGAAGGAACTGCATTCCACACAGGCAGCATGTCCTTTTTAACTGTAATACCCAGCCCAACAACGTAGCAGGTCCCATCCAAAAATTGTAGAGGTTTGCTTTTGTTGGTGGTAACCTTTGAGGTAATTTAGATAACTTCTCTCCTTTCACATTTGGGACTTGGAGTTATCTTACTAAGGACTCATTTGTTTCTTGGTTGGTAAGTTTACACACGTACCTAGTGGGTTTTGAACGCACAACCTTACCTTTCACCCTTTCTTATGGGAGGAGGAGGTGGCTGTTTGATCTAGAACTCAGTAGCTTCCCCCTCCCCATAATGTATTCTCTTCCTTTTGCATTCTTCTTCTTGTGGTATTCTTCTACTTTATTTGTTCTTTTGCTGTTTCTCCTCTTACAGCATGATTGATTGCAACTCAAGGTGGCTTTCTTTCGTAGTTGTTACAATGCTCAAGTCATTGCCATAACATTAGTAAATTACCAATTTTAGGGCAATGACTTGAGCAATTGTAACAAATAGCATAGATGGTGGTGATGATGATGGTGTGTAGTGGTAATGAACATGGTGTGGCGGTAGTATTTGTGTTGGTAGGGTAGGTTGTTTTCAATGTGAGCTGTTGTTTGACTGCTTTTAATGGTGTGTTCACCTTATTATGTCTGTTTTTTACCTTGTACTGAGTTTGCGTTATTGTGTCGAGATGAATTTATAGTAGTATTCTCCTTTTATTTTTCTGAATGAATTGTCCCAATACCTTTCTAATTCTACATTACTTTATGTTTTGTAGGCTGCATTTAGAGCTCTTGCTGGCAAGGGTTACCAGACATTGCAAAGTTTGCTGTTGGACTTTAGCCAATGGCATCCAGGAGAAGGGCTAATGAATACACTGCTTGATATGCTTGTAGATGGAAAGTTTGATGTAAAATCAAGCCCCATAATAAAGGTGATTCTTAGCCAAAACTTTTTTAGGTTCTTGATATCTGGTTATGCTTTTGGATTACTCAAGTTTCTATTGATGATTTTTACATTTATGCTGAGTTTGGGCCATTCAATTAATTTATGAATCATGCATCTCATATATAACTTTTTTTCTTTGACTCAGAATGAAGACGTCATCATACTTTATCTTTGTGTTCTACGGAAGGTTGGTGATTTGTTTCCCTTCTATTTTCTCTTTTTGTTGATTCCCATTTGCATGATTTTATATTACTAATATGTGAAATTGCGATTGTCTTAACATAATTTTGTCTCATGCTTGCCGTTTTCTGATTGGGCAGAGCAGTGAGTCGTTGCGGCATCATGGGCTCAATGTGTTTCAACAGCTGCTTAGGGATTCCATTTCTAATCGAGCGTCTTGTGTCAGAGCAGGAATGCTAAACTTTCTTCTTGATTGGTTTTCTCTAGAAGATACTGATAATGTCATCTTGAAAATTGCCCAGTTAATTCAGGTCATTGGTGGGCATAGCATATCTGGGAAGGATATCCGCAAAATCTTTGCCCTCCTCCGAAGTGAGAAAGTTGGGAGTAGGCAACAGTACAGCTCACTACTGTTGACCACTGTTTCGTCAATGCTAAATGAGAAGGGACCAACTTCCTTTTTTGATCTCAATGGGAATAACTCTGTAAGTGCTTTTTCCAGCCTAAGTAATCCCAAAGCTTAAACTCTTGTGAAGTTTATGCTTATTATACCAAAAATTTGCAAACGTTTGTGGACTGTTAAATCTGGGTTGTTTTCCGATATCAGAAAAACCTGCTACATTTAAGGATCGTATTTGCATTGGATACCATTCTGTTTGACCCTGTTTGGGTCAGCTTATTATCATCCTTAACGGGAATATACAACTTTTTGATGCGTTACCCTTTTCAAGTTACATTTGTACTTTTATAGAATAAACAAAATAAGCTGAAGAAATTGATGAAATTAAGCTGGTGTTATTTCTGTTATTAAGTTCGAATTATTGTCTTTAAAGCAATTTTGGGTGCAAAATGGGAACATTTATGAAATGAATCTGCTGGAAATCCTTTAGAAAATGTTTGTTTGGATTGGCATAATATATTTGATCTTGGAATTGTAGGTTATACCTGATTTTTCTCTTTTATATCTTGTAGGGGATCGTAATTAGAACACCTATCCAGTGGCCTCTCAATAAGGGTTTTTCTTTTTCATGTTGGCTTAGGGTAGAGAACTTCCCTAGGAGTGGAGCAATGGGTCTTTTCAGTTTTCTTACAGAAAATGGCAGGGGGTGTGTGGCTTTGGTTGCAAGGGACAAGCTTATTTATGAGGTAAAATATACATTTTCAGTTAGCAAATTCTCAGTGTTTCATTTCTATTCGATCTGAAATTGTGTTTTTGTTAATACAATCTGATTGCAAATGTTCAAATTTTGATTTGTTGCATTCTGAATTGTCTTGGCCTTTATGTACTTTTTATGTTGTTAAATTTACTGCCAAAGCATGCAATTGGTGATGACTTTTTCTTGCCTTATGCAGACGTTAAATCTGAAGCGACAATGTGTCCCACTGCATGTTAATCTTGTTAGAAAAAAATGGTATTTTCTTTGTATAACTCATAGCATTGGAAGAGCTTTTTCTGGGGGTAGCTTATTGAGGTGTTATGTGGATGGTGATCTAGTTTCATCTGAAAGATGCAGGTTCTAGGCCATCTCTACTCTTATTTATTCATCTTTAGAAAAAGGTTGTAAGATTTATTTTTCTCAAAACAGATAGATGTCCCTAACAATAATACTTTTTTGTGTCAGATATGCAAAAGTTAATGAATCATTAACAAGTTGCACAATTGGTGCAAAGCTTAATGTGCCTATATTTGAAGAAGAAAACACTTTGGAGTCGATCAAAGATTCAGTTCCTTTTCTTGGTCAGATTGGTCCTATTTATTTGTTTAGTGATGCCATTTCTTCTGAGCAAGTCCAGGGTATCTATTCCCTTGGACCAAGCTATATGTATTCCTTCCTTGAGAATGAAGCGGCACCTTTTTATGATCACCCGTTGCCTAGTGGAATTCTTGATGCTAAAGATGGTCTTGCATCCAAAATTATCTTTGGACTCAATGCGCAGGTTTGCTCTCTTACATGAAAGAATAATTATCTCTAAGTTTACTGTTTTGTCTGGCTATTAACTCTAAGAAGTTAATTTCTCCTTTCAGGCAAGTGATGGAAGGACATTGTTTAATGTTTCTCCAGTGTTTGATCATGCAATGGATAAGAACTCCTTTAAAGCGACTGTGATGCCTGGCACACAATTGTGTTCAAGACGCTTGCTGCAGCAGATAATTTACTGTGTTGGTGGTGTATCTGTGTTTTTTCCTCTAATCACCCAGTCTATTAAATATGAGAATGAAGCAAGTGCACAATTTGAACATACATTGCTGACACCTATCACAAGAGAGCGTCTCACAGCTGAAGTTATTGAGATAGTTGCTTCGGTCCTAGATGAGAATTTACCAAATCAGCAACAGATGCATCTTCTTTCTGGATTTTCAGTACTTGGATTCTTGTTGCAATCGGTTCCTCCACATCAACTTAATTTGGAAACACTTTCTGCTTTGAAACATCTCTTTAATGTTGTTGCAAACTCTGGTATATCTTAAACTGTTCCTTGGTTTTTATTTAGCTGGCTTCAAATTCATCTGCTAATTTTCTTATTTCTTCTGTTGCCTTTTGGTCAGTGAATTCCTAAAAGTATTTCTTTTGTGTTTATGATTTTCCATTCCTTCAGGCTTGACAGAGCTGCTTGTCAAAGATGCTATATCTAGCATATTTCTTAATCCTCTTGTCTGGCTCTACACGTCTTACAAGGTTCAGCGTGAATTGTACATGTTTCTCATCCAGCAATTCGATAATGATCCAAGGTTGCTTAAGAGTCTATGTCGGCTCCCTCGTGTTCTCGATATGATACGCCAATTTTATTGGGATAATGCAAAGTCTCGATTTGCTATTGGCAGCAAGCCTCTTCTGCATCCCACAACCAAACAAGTTATTGGAGAGAGACCTAGTCAAGAAGAAATACATAAAATCCGCCTTCTATTATTAAGTCTTGGTGAAATGAGCCTCAGGTATAGTTCCTTTGTAAGATGAGTGTGTTCTGTGGTCTGCGAACATGTACTTGCTGTCATGTTTCCAGTTGTCTGTTGTAGCAGGTCATTTTCATCTTTTTCAAGTTTCATTTCATTTAAAAATGTCCTGACTTTGAGGGACAAGATTTAGGCGTGTTGAAGCTAAAATACTAATTTTTGAAGTCCTTATGTTAATGGATTTTGACATCTCCTACATCTTTTGTTGCTGGTTTCCTGGGTTCCTGGATTCCTTGAGCTTTCATTAATTCTTAATTTTGGTTTTTTAATTCTTTGTTTTTGCGGCTTGCTCCTTGTATACACCCTCTGTAATTGGGAGCACCCTTGTACTTTTTTTAATGCATTATTTACTTCTAAAAACAGTTTACAAAATGTCCTGGGTGATATGCAGGCAAAGTATTTCAGCAGCAGATACAAAAGCTCTCATAGCTTTTTTTGAGACAAGTCAGGATATGTCATGCATTGAGGACGTTTTACACATGGTTATTCGTGCTGTTTCTCAGAAACCACTGCTTGCTCCCTTTCTTGAACAAGTCAATACCATTGCTGGCTGTCACATTTTTGTAAATCTTCTTCAGAGGTTAGTTCTCAATGGTTACAAATACAATAATGGATAAAGTGATGACCTTCTTCTTCATTGTTCTATGGCATATGAGTTGTGGTCTATGGTATTTTGTTTGTTTGGTATCCATTGGGTTTTGCTGTATAACGTTAGCTAGGAACCCAGCCAAGTTTCGGACCAGCCCAGATCGTGCAGCCCCACCGCCCAAATCATGCCGCCCCACTGGACCAGCCAAGCTTCCTCTCTTTTCTCTCTTCTTCCTCATCTCTTCTTCTCTTCCATTTTCGACCTCTGCTCCTCCATCTCTATCAAACCCAAGCCTAGATCCTCCACACATCGATCTCGCGGCCTCAACCCATCCCCACCCACGCCGTCGCTGCCCTCTTTGGTTTTTTTATTTTTTATTTATTGTAAAATAACATTTGTTCTTAGGATTTGGAGGATCGGTGGTGGGTTGATTTGTGGGTTTTGATGGTGGCCAATTGGGGGTGGTGGATTGGTGGCTGGGGTGGTTTGTGGATTTCAATGTTGGTGGGTTGTGGGTTTTGGTAGATGGGTTTTGATATTGATTTTGAGATTGATGGGTTTTGATTTGGATTATGATTTTTTCAGGTTATTTGGTTATGTGGTGGTTGTTAGTGGTTGGGTTTGTAGTGGCCGGTGGTGGTTAGGTTTATGATGGTGACTGTGGTGGCTGAGTTTTCTGAAAATAGGTTTTTACATGCATTACCAAACATTGAAAATACTTTTCCGGCAAATTTTCCAAAACACAAACAAACAACTGAAAATATTTTCCTTTTTGTAAAATATTTACAGTTTTAACTGAAGACATTTTACACTTGGAAAACATTTTACATATTGTCAAACACAGCCTAAGTCTTTCTTTTTCCGTACTCTCCTTGATTGGAGTTTAGTTGTGCCATTTTGTTCTTGTTTATCTCTTCCCGATCTTTTTGACTGTTGTAATCTGGGTTCTTGATTTGTGCCACTGTAGTACACTTCTAGTGTACTTGGTTGGCTTTTCTTTTTCCTTAATAAAAATTCTTACGTTACTTATCAAAAAAAAAAAAAAAAAGGATTAGGTGATGAACTTTGACAATGAAGTGATGACCAGCTCTGTTTTGTTTCTTAGAGTTGGAATACTTGTCCGGTATCATTAATGTCTCCAATCCTTTGTTGGACATGTTCCAATCTATTAACTATGCCAACTATCTTCCTCCTAATATGGATGACTGGATATAGACAGATTTGAAGACATTAATTGACATTCAACTTTTGGAGACAATAAAATGTACTGATGCTTGCTTGTTGGGATAGGCATAACAATATAAGGTGGGGAAAAAGAGTGGTAATGACTTTAGGGATAAACATAAAGGTGGGCATGCCAGTTGAATAGCTATAGTACAATAATATATGTAATATATATCAATGGCTATATTGTATTACAGCAGCTCTTCTCAACTATAATATAACAGTCTCTAACATCTGATTCTTTTGAGGTTTCAACTCAATTCTGTGATTTTTATTCAATCCTCTTTGATATCTATTAGTAGATATTATTTTCAGCATTTTCTTAATAATTTAAAATTTAAAATGTATTTTTGTATGGTTCATATACTTTATTAGTTTATAATAGGCTCTAAATGGAAGGTCTCCTATATTTGTTAGTAAATGTTTGGTTGTCATCCTCAACGAGTAACATTGGATTTATAGTTAAATTTGTAGACTATATAAACCATTACATGTTAGAAATTCTAAGTTGATGAGTAGCTTTGTTTAATAAAACTTTCTGTATATATATATTCTTTTGCTACTTCATTCTCCTTACATGAAGTAGCCTTGTTTAATAAAATTTTTCTAATTTATCGAAAAAGAAAAAGTCAATGGGAGGGCTTTTGAAACCAATTTTGTACTCATGCTTTCATAAGAAAGAGTGGCAATGGTTAGTGAGATATGTTTTGGGGAATGGGTTTAAAATACAGTTGATATTCTCTTTTGGAAGTCAATTCTGAATCATTTGTCGGTGCATTGTCCAGAACCCACATAACATTGAGCAACTTCAGCGTATTCTCATCAGGGAAATTCTAAGAGTTTGCTTCGTCTGTAAATTTTTTAATTATTCCACCATGGTCTAACAAAATTTATGTAATTGCAAGTATTATTCTAATTTTGATATTAAAATTTATTCATTTATACAACTGTTGTAAATCACCAATGATGAACCATCATGGTATGAATGAATTTCATGTTTCTTTTAAACTTAAGAACAACTTGTGATATTTTTTTAATGATTCATTTACTTATATGTTATTTTATTATTAGTATTGTCATTATATACTGTGCAATTTGCATTTCACTTCTTTTACGAATATGCCAAGAGCTTGTAGCTTAATTGACACCTCTTGTTATTTCCAGTGAAGACATCTAAGGTTCAAATCCCCCTCCCTATTGTAACCATCGAATAAATCACTTTCTTTTACAAATACATTATAAATGATGTGAAGTTTGGCATCCAGCTGCAAAAGCAAGCTTTGAAATCATGATGTATGACATCACTCATTCTAATATCGATATCTTTAAATTTGTCTTTGACAGGGAATCTGAGCCTATTAGATTGCTTAGCTTACAGTTTCTAGGAAGACTTTTGGTTGGTCTTCCATCTGAGAAAAAGGGACCAAGGTTCTTCAATCTATCCGTTGGAAGATCCAGATTGCTTTCAGAGAACCCTAAGAAAATCAGTTTAAGGATGCAACCAATTTTCTCAGCCATGTCGGATAGGTTGTTCAGGTTTCCACTGACAGATAATTTGTGTGCTACCTTGTTTGATGTTCTTCTTGGTGGTGCTAGCCCCAAACAGGTAATTACATTATAGTGAAATCACTTTCTATTCTACCTGTGTTGTTGCTTGTTAGTATTCAATTTTTTATGACAAATATTTTGGGAACAACAAAGAGGTCAAGCCTTCTTCCCAAGAGGGACTTTAACTTTGAATTAGAATTGTTGTTTGCAGGTGTTACAGATGCAGAACCAGCTTGACAGGCAGAGAAGCAAGGGGCATAACTCTCATTTTTTTCTTCCTCAGATATTAGTACTCATTTTCAGATTCCTATCATGTTGTGAAGATGTGCCTGCAAGAATGAAAATAATCAGAGATCTACTTGATCTTCTTGATTCAAATCCTTCAAATCTTGAAGCTTTTATGGTATTAGTACAGTAAAGTTTTGATACTACATTCATGCTTATCTTAATGCTTAAAAGTACTGTCTAAATACTCAATTGCTGCAAACAGGAATATGGATGGAATGCTTGGTTAATGGCTTCTATACAGCTGGATGTGATAAAAGACTACAAAGTTGAGTCACGAAATCAAAGTGACAATGAGATAACTGAACAGCGTCTTGTGAGGAACCTATTTAGTGTTGTTCTTTGTTATTATATGCATTCTGTAAAAGGTGGCTGGCAGCAGTTGGAGGAGACGGTGAATTTCCTTCTCGCACACTCTGAGCAGGTTTGTGGGAATCTTCACTATGCCATCAATATCTTCTTTATTTTATCTGTAATTCTTATTTAAGTTGCTATTACACTCAAAATATCGGTTTGTTTAAATATTGTTGCTCTGCAGGGAGGTGTCTCTTATCAGTACTTGCTTCGTGATATATATGATGATTTGATACGGAGCCTGATGGACTTATCTTCTGAGGAGAATATCTTTGCGTCTCAACCATGTAGAGATAATACATTATATTTACTAAGACTGGTTGATGAGATGCTTAGCTCCGAAATCGATCTTAAACTTCCGGTATACAACTTTGAAGACTTCATGACTAGATTACAGTTGTATTTATCATCATTTTTAATTTATACTGTTTGCTACTATTTTTCCCACCCCAACATTCATCCCCCCCACCCCCCTCCCCCCAAAAAATAGGGGGATAAAAATGAATGTCCTAAAAATCACATTAAGCATTTATTTGCTAGTCACCTAATATTCTCTCTCCCCATTTCTTTGGTTGACCGACCTTTCCACAATTTCATGGCAATGTGCTCATTCTTCTGATTCTTATGGATAATTGATACCAGATACTAGAAATGGTCACTTGACTTGCACTTGGATGTCAATATTCACTATACATATTCTTCTATTCCTAGTTGTGTTAAAATTACGTAGATTTTTCATTGGTGTTAATAGAGTTAGAAAGATAATATAGGGATAATATTGTGTTGTACGAATATTACTCTTCTAGAAGAGTTATTCAAGAGATTAGGTGTCCTGAGCATATGTCACCATCAAGAATATTCCCCTTCTTGTTGTAAATAACTCTTGCATATTATAATGGGTGGTTTGAGGGCTGGAATTCAAAAATTTCTCTCTTTCTGTGCAATTTCTTTATCATTTATTCCATTTTTTAACATAATATCATAGCCATAAAACCCTTGCTTCAGATTCTTTCTTGCATTTATTTCCTTCCTTCTGGTCTTTCCTTTTGCCCTTACATGTTTATCCTAACTTGAGTTGAACACTACTGGGCTGAGTACTTGGTTTCCGGACACTTGAATGTCATTGGGTGTTGTGTGAAGACGCAGGTAATGATTCTCATCTTCACCAACATTGTTGTGACCATTGTTGGTTTATAGGTTGTTCATGGAACAACAGAACCAAGATTGTGGCTGCTGGGCTTGTTGATTCCCGATAAAAAAGAGGTACTTCTGGGGTCTTTCATAGTTTCTTGGTGAATCGACAGGGGTTCCTTGGCATATCTTGTTTATCTTGGTAGAAGTTTGGCCCAAGCTTGACCTGTTTGACACAATTTATTCTGGCTCAACTCGAGTTTGACCTGATTTATTCTGATTTGACCTGATTTTGATCCAATCCTATATATTCCTTCTCAGGCTATTCCAGTGTTGGTTACATTTTGGTTGGTTTTGGTAATTTTCAGCCGTTACAGACTTTATTTTGACTGGATCAAGTGTTTTTGGCTGTTGTAAAGCACATTTTGTCCAGTTTGGGTGTTTCGAATGAAACAAAGCATACTTCAGTCAGTTCGTGTATTTTTCAGCTGATTTAAAGCTTCTTTAGGCCAGTTCAGTGACATCCTTTGTTTCTTCCAGTCATTTCCACCATTATTAATCTCGTTTAGGCAGCTTGTAAGGTCATTCCACTATCCATTTCTACTGTCTGGCCTAATTTTTTTACTTGTTTGCTTGCACCATGAATGCTAGAGTAAACCTATTTCTTCGTTAATTACTTGTTCTCCCATGACATCAATTAAGTTTATTGGAAAGAACTACATCTATTGGGCCCGATATGTTGTGATATTCTTTAAGAGGAAAGGGGTTATTTGATCATCTCCAGTATTACACACCATCATCCTCTACACCTGTAGTGATGCAACTAGTTCAGACATTTTGACTACCTTTCCCACCTTTGCTACCTTAACAAGTCTTTGGGATCAAGAACTACATCTATTGGGCCTGAAATAGATAACACCAGAAATTTTTTTTTTTTGATAAGTAGATAACACCAGAATTTTAGAAGACAGCAACAGTAACCAATGAAGTTATGCATGGCAGATGATAGCAACAGCAAACAACAAACTCTTGTGTGGTGGATGGCATCAATGGTGGTTGATTATGATGGGCAGCTCTTTAGAGGTTACTTTGGCTTTGATACTATGTTTTCTAGGTTGAGAACTTGTGTTTAAGGTTAATTATTTACCTTAACACATGTAAATGTTATTTATTGCTTATACAATTCCGTTATTTATCAAAGAAAAAAAAAGTTATTTATAGCTTAATTCCTAAGAAATATTACTAGTTTGACCCTATCACTAATATATTAATCAGAATATCTATTGAGTTACACACCTGATGGGTCTTGACTCTACGACCTCACCTTCCACCTTGCTCTTACAATGGGAGGAAGTGCCATTTCTGTTGGATTTATTGGCTATAGTTCTTGAAATTACATTGTTGCTCTAGTGAGTCCTTAGGGTGCTCTATAAAACAAAAAACAACCCACAGTTAAATTGGGTGACTAGGGTGGGCTGATATAAATTGCTATTGGAATTACATAAACTACATTACGTAGGTTTTGAACTTTGGTGTGGTAGTTGGATGCATAATATCTTTATCCTTCTAGTATTTGTTTGAGGTTTTGATCTTAGTTGTTTTTAGATAACAACATTCCATTACTTTGAAAGTTATGGTTAACTGATGCCTACCAGCATGCATGAAGCTCACATTGCATTTTCATTTTATCCAATGGATTTTAATTGTCTATTTATGTACTTTGTTGTTGACCTCTTGCAGTTTCCAGCAAGTAGCGCTGATTTTTCTCTGGACTCCTTAGAATTAGATTGTCACAAAGATTTTAGCTCTGCTTTATATGAGATTTTGCAGGAAGAGGTCGATGACCAAATATCCAGGTATTGCCACTAATTTCTTTCCTCTTTCATTTTCCTAATGGTGATATCAATTTTTAGTTATACATGTCTTCGTTTTCTTGTCTAAGTTTATGAGATTGTTAATTTAACCATGTCTTTGGGCAAGTGTAGGGTTGTCTGGCAGTCATTGCAAGTAATAGGCTATGAAAAAAGATTTATTTATTTATTTTTCTTTTGTAATTGTTAAGCTAGTTACACATTTTAATAGTTTAACCACTTGAAAACTGGAATAATTTTGGATAACAACAAAATTTGGATAGTCCCCTTGTGCCTTTTAACAAACAGGCAATAAACCATGTATTTTGCGCATGCAGCCTTTTTTTAATAAGAATTTGTAAGGTTGAATTTTATCAACCATCTTGTTGTCTTTATTCCGTGCTAGATTTGCTTGTATTTTAGCAATTAGTAACTCTATATTTAGGTGGGAATCATGTAAGGGTAGTGAGTGAGAGAGTGTGAAGAAATGCTCAAGATTGTGCAAGGATGCAGAGACTCGCGGCTGGACTCGTGGGTGACTCACGACTGGCAAGCCGCCAAAGTTGGCACACGTGTGAAGCATGCAGGGGAGCTGAAGAGTCATGTCAGCTGTTGCACTACAGGACAAAAGTCCCAGGTTGGCCAGGCCATTAGCTTGCGGCTTGAACTTGTGACTCAACCCAGTCGCAAGGCCAAGTCGCCAGACCACCCTATTTGGGAAAAACTGACTTTTCACATTCCTTCTCACCCTACTATATATAGACCCTTATACCCACAAAATGTAGAGAGCTTTCAGAGAGAATTTTGAGAGAGAAACTCTAGAGAAAAACAAGATTGATTCATCCATAATCTTCACATAGAGACTCTTTAAATTCCTCTACTCTTTTCCTCTCCATTGTTAAATCCTTGAGAGGTACATTATCAAAACCTTTTCTCACCATACTTATATCTGTGAGAAGGTTGTTTGGTGCTTTGGGAAGCAGTTAAGAAGGGACCAATTTCATATTGGTAGATGCTATGGTCAAGTAGCGTAATCCAGTAAGCTAAAGAAGAAATAGGTTTGACGGAATCTCGTTGGAATAAGAGCTTGGAGGGCTTAGGTACATTGGGTAGATTAGGCTTGGAGGATTTTCTGCTGTTCATGTAGCCTAACTACATTCTTTAGTGGATTATTTACCGCTTGGAGGGCGGTAGAGAAGTTTTATGCCGAGGGTTTCTTCGATAACACATCGTGTATTGTCCTTGTGTTTGCATCTCTCTTCCTTTAATTTTTGTCATTTAATTTCTATTGTGGATGTGATTTTATTTGGTTTAGATTGTTTATCAATTTTGTGTTAAGCTTGTGTTCATATTCCGCACATTAATTGTTTATCATTAAGCTTGAATTGGTAATTTGTAAATTGGGGATTTAAACGTTCATAGTGTTTTATACACTAATTGAACTTTCAAAATTTATCATCAGATTAAACTTAAATGAGTACAGTACCTCTTCACACATTCTTTGTATATTTTCCATGGACTAGGATTGCACCATTTTTTTTACTTTTTAATGAATTTTAGTTACTACCACTGAATATTTTGGCTCAAGTGGAACTCTCCCCAAGTACAAAGTGCTTGTGGGGGTTTGAGCTGTGGTAGTAGCACTTCTTAGATATTCTAACCATTCTCCGAAAGAAAAAAAATGAATTTTAGTTACTTATAAATAAAAAACAAAAGGGAAAGGTATACAAACCCCCTTGTGGTTTATCTGTAAAATACAAACCGCCCTGAAGTTTTGAATGTGATACTTAATCATCCATTGGTATTGTTTTTTGTGTAACATATGTCGAAATAAATAGTGAGTTGCTCATGTGATGATATGTGTCCATATTCAAAGCATCATTTTCACATAAAACAATACCATAGGGTTTTTTTTTTTTAAATTTTTTTAATTTTAATTACACTTAGAAACACCAGAGGGTTAAGTATTACATAATTAACCATTTACATATATAATAATATTATAAAGGGTTAAGTTTTTCACTCAAAACCTCAAGGATGTTGTGTTTTTTTGAGGAAATTACAGCAGGTTTTGTGGTCCCTCTAATAGGTATATGGGAATCTAGAGGTTGGAGGAATGAGGCCACCAAATCTAACTCCCAATCAAAAGATCAAACAAATCTAACATTTAAACTCCTCATCGCCCTCGTAGTTTGCCTCACCAATTATTATTTATATTAATACTTGACATAAACTTTGGATTATATTTAAGTAGGCTTGATTTGACTGAGGTCCTTATTATAGTATTTTTTAAGGGTTAAATGCAAATTACCACCATAAACTATGTGCACACCTCACTTTAATAAGTTGCAATCTAGCAAGCATGGACACGCCAAAAAGCTCAGCATGTCTGTCTGACATGGACAGGCCAGCCTACGTGTCCTTCCAGTGTCCGGTGAAAAAAATTATTATTATTATTTCGGACATGGTCAATACATGTATGGGCTGCGGGTGTGACATGGATATGAAAAAAATTTTGGAAATTTTTTTTGGAAAAATTGGATTTTTGACATGGGCTGCGTTGGTCTCAGCCCATCGCTTATCTCTCTGTATTTGGTTGTTTTCATCCTTCATTTGCACTCTGGTGAAGCTCAGCAGTGCTGGTCTTGGCACACTGACATTCGTATCAGTCGATTGGCATTGGTGTAGGCCATTGATGCTGCTCTTGTTGTGTTGGCGCTCTCACCATTTGCTTTTGCTTTGGATTGTTCCAGTGCAATCAACTTCTTGTCGAAGCTGTCCATTATATACTATTATTATTATTTTTTTTATTTTACTTACTGAGTGGCCGACTGAATTTAGCTGCGTATTTTTGTTTCTAACTCTTCACATAGAAACTTAAAAGGATGACAATTTCGGGAGTAGTACACTTAAAACTTTTATAAGGTTAGTTACTACAATTATTATCAGTAATTAACTTAAAATATATTTGAACATATAAAATATAAATAAAACTATAAGTAAATTAATTAATTAATTGTCATAATATATCCCCAGCATGTTGTGTCCTAAAATTTCAGGAAATGCTGTGTCGCCTTGTTCCATGTCATGTCCATATCTGCGCTCATAGTTTGCAATCAAAACTCTACTTAGACCAATTATGACAATGAGGACCCTGCCAGCCAAGTCAGTGTTGAAGTTAACAGTGCACATGACTTGCAATTGACCACTGATAACAAAATCACCAAAATGTCCTTAGAAATCACATGAAGAATATAAGGACTGGCCTTGTCTTCCTCATCCCCCAAACACAACTCATGACTTCCTCATCCCCCAAAGAGCACATGACCTTCTGGGGCCACAAAGCCACGGTTCTCTTCTCTGTTTGGCTTGGAATGTGCTTGGCCATGGCCTTCATCTGTGTTATTGCCACACTTGTCAAGTGGCTCTAATATGTTATAAATCTAGGGATGAACAACGTTGTGGTAGGGCTAATGCACATGACAATGTATGTGGTGTTTTGTGGGCTGGCTTACATAAGAGATGCAGTGATGACATTTGATGGTGTGTTCTTCTTATAGGGTTTATTTGATGCAGTGAACTTTTCTTTTCATGATCTTTTTAGGTTTGTTTGTTTTTTCCCCCCACTTTTCTTTCCTTTTCACATACACATTTTTGAAAATGTGGTGCTTATATACATCTTTTATGATTGTTTTTTTTTCTTTCCAAGCTTCAGCTCCCCATGCAATGATTTTACTTTGTTATTTTAGTGTCACTTCTATTTGTCTTGTGATTTTTTAATTAACCTTATTTGTTCTATTTTTTCATTTCTAGAAATCTACGGGGTGGCAAGCAGTCAATCGCAAATGATGATGATGTTTTTGATGAGAAGTGGTGGAATCTATTCGACAGTTTGTGGGTTATTATTAGTGAGATGAATGGTAAGGGACCAAGCAAAATGTTACCTAAATTTTCATCAGCAGTGGGTCCATCTTTTGGCCAAAGAGCTCGTGGCTTAGTGGAATCACTGAACATTCCTGCTGCGGAAGTGGCTGCCGTTGTTGTATCAGGAGGCATAGGCAGTGCGTTGGGTGGAAAACAAAACAAAAATGTTGATAAGGCTATGCTTTTACGAGGGGAGAGGTTCCCACGCATTATTTTTAGACTTGTAATTCTATACCTTTGCAAATCTTCATTGGAAAGAGCATCACGGTGTGTCCAACAGGTCATTTCACTTTTGCCATGTCTTTTGGCTGCTGATGATGAGCAAAGCAAAAGCAGATTGCAACTTTTCATCTGGTACTATTTCTTTATTCTTGGAAATGATATCTGAACAAGGTCATAGATTTGGAATATTGTTTATCTAGGCTAGTTAATTATGGTAATTTAGTTAATACACATGTTATTTCCCCCATCTGATGCACTATCCACTAGGAAGTGACTTCACTTAAAATTATGGCCAGGGCTTTGCTTGCTGTTAGGTTGCAGTTTGGAATGTTAAATGAAGGTGCTCGTTTTCATGTTATATCACATTTAATTCGAGAAACCGTCAACTGTGGCAAATCATTGCTTGCTACTAGCATTGTGGGCAGAGATGACTCCACAGATTCAGGCAGCAATTCAAAAGAAACAGGATCAATTCACAACCTACTTCAAAAGGATCGAGTCCTTGCAGCAGTAAGTCCTAAGTTTTATTAGTGTTGTTGTACTTGTTAATTACTTTATGTTGTTATAGTGCCACAAACAAAATTTCTGCTGAGTAGCCTGAGTTGTGTAATTGTTTGATGCCCCATTTATCTTAAATTCTGGCCAATTGCATCCAATATTGAAGTGGTTCTACGAATACTAAGAGCTGTTGTGGCCTAGCAACTTGTACATCCAAGTCACATAGAAGGCAATGAAAAGAGAGATAAAATAACTACCTTAACATTTAATTATGAGGACAAATTTTTGTCATGGTTAAAATGAAAAAATACCCCCTGAACTTTTGGTAAAAAGCAACTGAACTCCTGATCTGCTAATTTGAAATTTGAAGCCCCTGAACTTGGAGAAATGCCCAAATTGATTTTTTCTGTTTAACTTTTCATCTCCTTATGTTTCATTTGCATTAAAAAAAAGTTCATTTTAGAATATGTTTTAATAAAAATTCTGTTTAAATTAAAATATAATCAAAGATTTTTTTTAATGGAAGAAATGCCCAAAATTTTAAAATAAGAATACGCCTTTTCTCAATGGAAGGAGACTGAAGTTTAGACAGAAGGATCAATTTGGGGATTTCTCATGTTCTAGGGCTTCTAATTTCAAATTAGAAGATCATGGAATCGGTTTGATTTTGAATTTTGATCCAAAGTTTAGGGGGTGTTTTTGCGTTTTACCCTTTTATTATTGCATCCATGCATTGTATGTATTGAATAAGTGCAAATTGGTAAGTTCCTCAGATCTTTTCCCCATTGTTCTCGCTAACCCAACACTGTTAGCCATACTTTAAAAAAAAAAAAAAATCAACACTCTTAACCATACTTGCATTGTCCATAATTTTACATGCTGGATATGCCACTGACCCTCATTCTTTACATGAAAAATGATTATCTGCTAAGCACTGTTGATTAGCTAATCACTCCTTTTTTCCCCTCACTGCTAAGTTGCTTAGCGTTTAATTGTCTTAAGTTCATTCTTCAGGTTGCTGATGAGGCAAAATATATGAAGACATTAAAAACTGACCGTAGCAAGCAGTTGCATGAGTTCAACACTAGGATGGATGAAACTTTCTCTTCAGAATTGAATAACAAGAAAGCTTTTGAAGATGAGATACAAAGTAGCTTGACTTCCATTCTTGCTTCTGATGAAAGCAGAAGAGCTGCATTCCAGCTTACTTATGAGGAGGAGCAGCAAAATGTTGCTGTATGTGTGCAGCTTCAGCTTCCAGTGTTATCGAAATACTTTATTATCTTTTTTTTTTTCCTTCTTTTCTCTGGGGAGGGGTTTCCCCTTTTTCTCTTAGAAATTATCTTTACTGTTTCATCAGTATGCTTATAAATAAAAAGTGTTACTTTGACAGGAAAAATGGATACACATGTTTCGTGCTTTGATTGATGAGAGAGGTCCATGGTCTGCTAATCCTTTTCCCAATAATGCTGTCACACATTGGAAGCTTGACAAGACAGAAGATACATGGCGACGCAGAGCTAAACTAAGACAGAATTATCGTTTTGATGAAAAGCTGTGTCATCCTCCCTCCACTGCCCCTAGCGATGAGGCGACTCTTCCTGCTAACGAAAACAAATCTGGTTTTGTGGGGCTAATTCCTGAGCAAATGAAGCGCTTTTTGCTGAAAGGGGTACGGAGGATAACTGATGAAGGGAGCTCGGAATCCAATGATTATGATGCTGAACAAAGTGGACATAAGGCCTCCGTCCCTAAGGATCCTTCAGATACTCATGGCTCAGAGATAAAAGACAGTAGTGACCTGAAGGATGTTTTGCAAGACATAAAAGATTCTTCTTCCTCTTCACCAGAGACAGAAGCTAGTGAGGTATGTGTGACTATATGCAAGAACTTAGAAAAGGAGGAGGGGGGGGGGGGGGGGGGATAACTGCATTGCTTATGTCTTGTTGCCTTTTCAGGTTCTTTTGTCGGTTTCATGCGTACTAGTTACCACAAAGAGAAAATTAGCTGGCCATTTGGCAGTCATGAAAGATGTCTTGCATTTCTTTGGTGAATTTTTGGTTGACGGTACTGGAGGATCATCAGTTTTTAAGGACTTCCATGCTTCAAGCAATTCTGATTTCACCAAGTCTGATCAAAAGCAGAAGTTTCTAAAGTGGCCCAATTTTGATTTGGTACCTGAGAAGGGGATCACAACTGATAATTCTGATCCAATAAATGAAAATGTGCATCAGAGACAATTAAAAAATGTTAAGCGCCATAGGAGGTGGAACCTAGGCAAGGTTGGGAATAACTGTCAATATCTTTCTGCTCTTGACCTTTATTTCTCACACATATCTGATTTCCTTTAGTATTCTTTTTCTTTTTGGTGGCTGTTTGTAGATAAAAGCTGTCCACTGGACTCGCCATTTGCTTAGATACACTGCAATAGAGATTTTCTTCAGTGATTCGGTTGCCCCTGTATTTTTGAATTTTGCATCACAGAAGGATGCAAAAGATGTTGGAACCTTGATAGTTACTACCAGAAATGAGTATTTGTTTCCAAAAGCAAGTAATAGGGACAAGAGTGGAGCTATTTCGTTTGTAGACAGACGTATAGCCCTGGAGATGGCAGAAACTGCGAGAGAAAGGTGGAGAAGAAGGGAGATAACAAACTTTGAGTATCTAATGATTCTAAATACACTTGCAGGAAGATCTTATAATGATTTAACACAGTATCCTGTCTTTCCTTGGATCTTGGCTGATTACTCCTCTGGGGTTCTTGACTTTAACAAGTCATCCACCTTTAGGGATCTCTCAAAACCCGTTGGAGCTCTGGATTTGAAAAGATTTGAGGTTAGTTTATATTATCTTTCGTTAATTAGAAAACATAACGAATGCAGATCTCTCTATGATAAGTATTTTAACAACTGACTCAACGGTATACTTTCCCTGCACAGGTGTTTGAAGATAGATACCGAAATTTCAGTGATCCTGATATACCCAGGTAATCTGCAACCCAACTTGCATGCATTGGTCCTCTCACAGTGATGCTCCCTCTCTCTCTCTCTCTCTCTGGGTAACATGTTATTTTTTATTTTGGCAGTTTCTACTATGGGTCTCACTACGCAAGTATGGGGATTGTGCTTTATTACCTTCTTCGATTAGAACCGTTTACATCTCTTCACCGTAATCTGCAGGTACTAATTGTTGACATCCCAAATTAGCATCTTATACTGTGTGATAAATTGCATAATATATGCAAGCTAAGTGCGAGACAAATACATGCTACATAATCTCTTTAGATACTATCTGCTTTTAATTTTTGGGTTATCCTTTGTATGCTTCCAGTGTACTAGGGTTGCACCCCTTTTCTGTGCTTTTTTAATGACTGTATATATATATATATATATATTGGTGAATATTTTGGTTACTTTTTCATGAAAAATTAATTACAAAATTAATTATTAAAATTAAAAAAAGGTGGCAACTTTTTTAGAAGTCATTTAAAGAAAGCTTTTAAATTTTTAAATTTCTTTGTATCTTGACGTTTTCCTTGCCTTTTCCATGAGAAAAGAAACTAGGATGTGAGATTCCAACGTGGTTTTAATGATTGGGTGGTGGAGTTGGTGGGGGCTTTTCTACACCAGTTGGAGTCTTACATTCCTCAAAATGAAGATTTGGCAAGGTGGAAGTCAAATAAAAATGGTGACTTTGGCATCAGCTCCTTTTATGGTACTTTGAGAGGATCATCTTTTGCTTCTTTCCCTTGAGGAAGCATTTTGGAGGTGACAATTCCACATCGGGTTTCCTTTTCTTTTTTTTTTTGGACAGTGGCATGGGGAAAGATTTTTACAAGTGATAATTTGAGGAAAAGGGGTTTCACAATAGTTGATTGGTGTTGCATGTGCCAGTCTAGTGGAGAGGATGTTGATTGACTATTGATCCATTGTTAGGGGGCTTATCGTTTATGAAGTTTTGCTTTTAGATCTTTTGGAGTCTCTTGGGTCTTGCCTAAGAGGGTAATTGATTTGTTGGGGGAGTGGAGGATTCGGTTGGGGAAGCATTTGTTGGATATCTGGAACTTGGTATCACATTGTGCGATGTGTATCATTTAGAGGGAACGCAATAGTCGCATATTGGAGGAGTTGGAGAAATCAGGGGAACAACTATTAAAATTGTTTGCTGGAACCTTGTTTGATTGGTCTTGTGCTTGGGGACTCACTTCTAGTGATTCCCTCCCTTTGTTCATAGACTCTCTTTTCTCGTGTACATAATTTCTTTTGTTCTGTTCTTTGTTGTTTGTACATAATTTTTTAGGCTACTTCATCTTCTTTGATTGAAGCAGTCTTCACATTTAATAAAGATTTCTTACTTACCAAAAAAAAGAAAAAAAGCAATTGCTCTACTTAAGTTTTTCTCATTAATGCCAGTCATTTAACCTCTTAGGATGGGCACATTCTATCATGCTGAGGTGTTGTTTAAAAATTACAGTTTTTTGTTTGTCATTTTTTCCTCATATTATTGGCCCCGCTTTAATTTATACAAGAGGGGAAGGCCTATTGCACTTGAGAATGTTAATAAATATGCGTTGTGCCAAATGAGTCTGCCATATAAGGTAATGGCTTGAAACTTCAAAGTGAGAACATTATGAATACTTATATATCAAATTCCAAATATCAGTTTCTTCCAAGAGAATTTTAAAACGTGTGTGCCTCATGATGATTGAGATAGATCTTTTATAATGTTTGGGTGGTCCTGATCCATAGGCACAAGTGATATGAATTCTGTTGTAGATTTTATTGACTCCCTTTCCCTTCAAACGTAATTATTGGACTGTGTATTTTTCTAGAAGAGTTTTGTGTGCACTCCCTGAGTACATCCTTGTTTTTATTAATACTTTATATCCAAAAAAAAGTGTATCTTATAATTCACAGTACGGCACAATGCATAGGACATACTAGAAAAATAAGCACACAATATGATATGTGATTCGAAAATTGTGAAAGGCATAATTGGCAGTCATTCATATCTACCAATGTCCTCTTTAATTAAGAGAGTAATTGAAATCTGGCAACTCATGGTTGAAATGCTAAAATTATTTATTGTTTCTGGTCAGGGTGGCAAATTTGACCATGCAGATCGCCTCTTTCAAAGCGTTGAGGGCACATATCGGAACTGTCTTTCCAATACGAGTGATGTGAAGGAGTTGATTCCTGAGTTCTTTTACATGCCTGAGTTTCTTGTCAATTCAAACTCGTATCATTTAGGAGTGAAACAAGATGGCGAACCCATAGGTGATGTTTGTCTCCCTCCCTGGGCCAAGGTATGTGGATTTCCCCTAAGCACTTCAGGCTGCAACAGTGCCTATAGTCTGATTGCTAACATAGTCCACCACTTTTGATTTATTTTTTAATTTTTTTTGGAAATTACTCTCTTTCCTAGATGATAATGTGTAATACTTGGACTGTCTTTTAGGGCACCGTTTGTTGTTTTAGGAAGCCTAGTGACAAGCTGCAAGCTTAGTGTATCTCCCTAGACATTAGAAAAGGACTTCTGTAGCCTTAAACTTATTGTAGGTAGATGTTTGTGGATTTTAAAGGATAAATACATTGTTCATAATTATTTTGCTAAAAAACTGATAAATGTTAGGTTATTGAAACAAAGTCCTAGTATGTGATTCTTATTCACCTTTAGAACAAATGAAGGCGCCCCTGAAGAAAAAGGAAAAAAAAATGATCAGAATAATAAGAACTTTGAAATCATGGCAATATAGCATGAACTTTAATCTCAAAATGACTTAAAGGTGAACAATAAAGAAATTCTAAGAAAGTGAGAATGGGTTTGCATCATCGGATACAAGCCCTTTAAAAAAAAATTAAATAAAGAAAGTGATGCCACATCTTTTTTTTATTTTTTATTTTTTATAGATAATTCAATTGTTGAAAACAATGGGGGATGGTGTTTTGAACACTAGATATCTCACCAGGAGGTGCCAGTTAAGCTCAAGACTCTTATAAGTGATGCCACATCTATAGCATGGCTAGAAGGAAATATAAACTTTGGATGGTTTAACTTATCAAAAAAAAAAAAAAAAAAACTTTGGATGGTTTAGACTAAGACAGTCACCTCTAGACCAAGCAAGAAGCTTTCTGATGAATATAGGTGTCTGCAAAGGAGAATGTCTAACAGACTATGTAGCATAAGATTCTTATTCTACAGAGCTGTATCCACATTGATACCGGTTCTTATCAGATACTCCCCAATTTATATCCAGTGCTTGATAAATTTACCCAACTCGAGGTAACAAGTTTTTCCTTCAGACATCTATCCAATAATGTTGGGATAGTTCTATGCAGATATCTAACACACCTTAAACACTAGGATATGACTTTTCTTGAGCTTTAAAAAGAAATTGTAAAAGACAAAGTGTTATGGCATATGTTTTGACTTTTGCTAGGGATGTTTGTTTGTTACTATCACTGATAAACTACCACTTGTCTCAAAGTTTTAAATTGATATGAAAGGGTAAATTCAATCACTTAATTATTATTTCTAACACTCCCCCTCATATGTGGCCCTAGTTCAATAAGTAGGGCACAACACTTGGAAATTTTTTATTTTTTAAATGGGAGATAGAGTGGAGACAAAGTCCAAACTCAAGACCACGTGCTTTGATACCATGGTAAACTATCATTTGTCCAAAAAGCTTAAGCTAATATGAAAGGGTAATTTAATCATTTAACAATTATTTTCTAACAATCTTGACTATGGAATTAAAAGAAAGTTTGGTCCATAAAATTTGAATCAAATTCTATTTCTAGTATGTAAAATTTGAAAAGTTCTTTTTTAGTCCTCAAAAGATTGTGAATGTATCAAGTAAATCCTTCCTTGGTCTTGCTATTATAAATTTTTTTGATAAGTAATAAGCTTATTGATATTAAAAAAGGGGGAACACCCTAGTACACGGGGAGTGTACAAGGGGTCAAACAATCAAGAACAAAAATTACAAGAATCTAGGAAATCAAGAAAAGATAAAAATGATTGGTTCCGCAAAGCAGCCAACCAATCCATTAAAGTTCTAAGGAAAAATAGCTTCAAGTCTAATATGGAGCTCTCCTTAGCTTCAAGTGTGATATGGTCTTGCCATTATAATTCTTGCTTACATGGCATAATTCAACAAAGCCACATGGTGTTCCATTATAGCAAACAAGGCTACAGAAGGACTAACTTGGTATGTCTACAATTTTTTTAGGACTACAAAAGAAGCTTTCAAATTTAAAGGGAGTGAAATAGAACCTGACCCAAATTTAGTGATCGATCATATATTTTACCTTTACAAAATTGTTAACTCTGCCCCACACATATTAGACAACTTCAAAATTATGTCTATCATAATTGTCTCTTCTGAGATTTATTATTTGCGCAGGGCTCTCCTGAGGAATTTATAAATAGAAATCGAGAGGCCCTTGAAAGTGAATATGTTAGCTCAAATCTTCACCACTGGATAGATTTGGTGTTTGGTTACAAGCAGCGTGGAAAACCCGCAGTGGAGGTATTGTCTAATAATTGAAAAAGATTTTCGTTTAATCCATGCAAACTATTAATTGTCTAATCTTTTAATTTACTGAGTTCTATTAAAAAAACATTAAATTACAGGCAGCAAATATCTTTTACTACCTGACTTATGAAGGTGCTGTTGATCTGGACACCATGGAAGACGATTTGCAAAGAGCAGCAATTGAAGACCAAATTGCAAATTTTGGACAAACACCGATCCAGATTTTCCGTAAAAAACACCCTAGGAGAGGGCCTCCAATTCCTATTGCTCATCCTCTGCACTTTGCACCTGATTCTATTAATTTGACCTCTATCGTTTGTAGTGCAAGTTCTCCACCATCTGCTTTACTTTATGTTGGTGTATTGGACTCGAACATTGTCCTTGTGAACCAGGGGCTGACATTGTCAGTTAAGATGTGGTTGACAACCCAACTACAAACTGGTGGGAATTTCACCTTCTCCGCCTCTCAGGTTGGGTTTCAATTATTTATTGAGTTCTCTGGATAGTTCTCAAAATGTTGGAATTAATGTTCGTGATTTTATCCTTTAGTACTAAAACAACTTGTCAAACTTTTGCAGGATCCGTTCTTTGGAGTTGGTTCTGATATTCTTTCTCCTCGTATAATTAGGAGTCCGTTGGCTGAGAATTTTGAACCTAGAGCACAATGCTTCGCAACAATGCAGACACCCTCTGAGAATTTTTTGATCTCATGTGGCAATTGGGAAAATAGCTTTCAGGTTATATCCTTATATGATGGCAGAATGGTGCAGAGCATCCGACAGCATAAGGATGTGGTCAGCTGTGTTGCAGGTATCTTTCATAAGTGTTAGTTAATCTAATTTGTGGCTATAATTTTAGTAAGAAAAGATAGTGTGCGTCTATGCATGCAGTATTCTCCCACGAGGCTTTCAGGCTTGACTTTTATTGGGTAGTGTTCAGATAGTACAGCATCTACCTCCAGCTTCTTCTTCTTTTTTTGGGCTGAAGAAGACAAGAATTTTCTTAGGGGACACATAAAATTGCATCAATATTTTCTGTCCTTAATATTCTCAATATTGTTTCTTTTGCGCTCTTGACCAATGTGTGTTGAACCAAAACACTCTTTTTTTATAAACTAGTTCAATTTACAGACTTCACAACCATCATAATCTCCATCTCAAATGCAAAACTAAAAAAGTTAATCCTTTTGGACTTGTTGAAAGATTATCTTAAAGTGGCATGGAATGACTTATATGGAACTATCATGACAGTGATCTCTTTGGAATTGCATTTGCTGTTGCCACTATGTTTGCTTCATTTGGTTCCATGTTAGCAACCTCCTCTTCTGTCTAAAAGCCTATATTCAAAACCAGGAGGCGAAGAGGATATCACTTAAACTCATAAGATGCATTAGATTAGATTTGACTTTGTGGTTGTAATTGCATCTTAGCTAGGGCAGCAACCTATTGTCTTATTTAAGAGTTTTAGGATGTTGTAACAGTGGCTTTTTCAGTTTTTCTAGAGAATTAAATAACTTTCAGCAAACTTTATGGCTTTTCCTCTCCCTTTCACTTCGGGATTGAGTTTGGGTGTTGTTGCTAATTTGATAGCTTGAACTAGTTCTTTATTTCCCTTGTCAAACACTTTTTTTCTTTTATTCATATTCGGAATTGCATAAGAGTGGAATTAGAAGCACAATCTTGTAATCTCATGCACAAGGCTTAAACATGCTTGATATCACTATCATTATTCTCTCTCTCTCTCCTGGCATGGTGGTTGGTCAAGCTGGAGCTGCGGGTTTATGAGCTCTTGCAGTTGATGTGGTACTGAATTCTAATGCATGATTTTGTGTTCATCATCAATACATCATCTCCCCCCTCTTTTTTTTCCTGCTTTGTTTTTAATAGTTCCTTATTTACTGTAGAAATGCTTCTTACACATTGAAGATGAATTATAATACTGCAGTGACATCTGATGGAAGCATCCTTGCAACTGGAAGTTATGACACTACAGTCATGGTGTGGGAAGTTTCCCGTGGTAGAAGCCCAGAAAAGAGAGTGCGTAACTCAAATACAGAGCTACCCCGTAAAGACTATGTGATTGTTGAAACTCCCTTCCATATTCTTTGTGGGCATGATGATGTGATCACATGCTTATATGTTAGCGTGGAGCTTGATATAATTATCAGTGGGTCAAAAGATGGAACTTGTGTTTTCCATACCCTAAGGGAGGGAAGATACATAAGATCTCTACGCCATCCTTCTGGCAGTGCATTGTCAAAGCTTGTTGCCTCTCGGCATGGGCGGATCGTGTTTTATGCTGATGATGATCTCAGTTTGCACCTTTATTCAATTAATGGAAAACATCTTGCTGAATCTGAATCCAATGGACGCCTCAACTGTGTGGAACTGAGTGATTGCGGTGAATTTCTGGTTTGTGCAGGTGACCAAGGGCAGATAGTTGTACGCTCTATGAACTCACTTGAGATTATAAAAAGGTATAATGGAGTTGGAAAGATAATAACATCTCTAACAGTAACCTCAGAAGAATGCTTCTTAGCTGGGACAAAAGATGGAAACCTTCTTGTGTATTCTATAGAAATTCCTCAACATCGCAAAGCCAACAATCCTCGACATGCGAAATCCAAAGCTTCTGGAACAGGATAGATCACTAGTGGACAGCATAAATCAGGAAGTTTTTAACCAGGGCTGATCTATTTTGTTATTGCCAGGTATTCTGCAGTCATTGACATTCTAACAGATTATATCTTTCCCTATTATCTGAAATTATCCAGTCAAAACATTTCCATAGAAGTTAGTTCATTGTAATTATTCTTATCCAGTGAGATGTTTCTTGGTCATATTTTTCCCTTACAACCAAATAGCATAAATCTGTATGGAGGGGCCAAAAGCCAGAAAATGATATGACGCTTCGTGGCCAAGTTACATTGGATTTGCACACCATGACTGGTTGCAATTTTGCATCTTGGTTGAGAACTCCATTATATTGTAGTTTTATACCGGTCATAATGTCTAGTTAAAAGTAGCATGCATTGCTGGGTGTGAATGAAACTTTTCTTTAGTAAGATAACAGGATCTCTTCATTCTCTGACTTAAAAAATCCTCTTCCACTGAGAGCTTCTCCCATCATCAAAAGATTCCTTTACTCTTGATACCACTTTCATTGGTCTCCCTGGAATTCTTATGTATTCTTCAATCTCTAGTCACAGCCACTTGAAACAAGATTTCCTACTGACAGTTAGATTAGATGAGTTTGTCCCTTCAAGTTATATTTTGCTTTCCCTGTTTTTTGGATTAGTTAATATGAAGCCCTTCTGATCATATTCGTATGAGCAAAACAATGCTGGGTGGGATAATGTCATCTAAGTTGTTGCTTGCTTATGTTCCTGCATACATTTGTTGGTCATGTGTGACTATATCTATTTGATGTTAAAAATATACTCCATGTGTCCCGTTTTGTTGGTCTTCATTCCAATTTGGGTTTTCCCAATTATGGTCCTCTTTGGAAAGTCAATGAACAAAATGTTGATAACTTTCTTAACTTACCGTTTATGTTATTTGAAAAGTCAATACCCATTTTTAATTATTAAAAAAATTGTTAAATGATTAAATTTACAATTTTTCTAAGAGTTCAAATCTTTTGGGACTAGTGGTAATGTATTATGGTATCAGATCCAGGCTGTATTGAGTTCAAACACTATCTCCACTTTGTCTCCCTTTAAAAATAAAAGGGTAAAACTCTCACATAAAGCCCCCACTTATTAAGAAGTATGGGCCGACACATGAGTGGAAGTATTAAAATAATGGTTGTGGATTCACTCTTTTTTTTAATAACTTAAGCTTTGGGATAAGTGGTAATTTGTCATAAATTAAGGTGGGTAATTCTGGAAACTTATACCTTTTCATTTGAAAAAATATGCATTGAATAATGTTCGGTGAAAAAGTTGAATCTTCTAAACAAGGCCAATAGTATGGGAATGTGGGAGTAGTTTTGAGTGCAAAAATTAAGTTATAATGAAATGTTAAATTATGATTGTTGTTTTTACTATGTACAATTTTAAGGTTTTCATGTTGGACTTCATCAGTGGTTGGGGAAAACATCCTTAAAATGATCAGCTGTAAATTCTTTTATCCAAACTACATGCATCTTTTTCTTTTTTTGCCTTTCAATAAAGTAACAATAATTTCTTGAGTTGTTAAGTTCCTTCTAGATTTCACCTTTTCTATTTGTTTTTCTTTAATTTTTTTCCCATCTCTTGCAGGAGCGTCTACTAAATATTGTAGAATATTTGAGCCATGTCCATTATATGTTGAGATGTGATGGCAATGAAAGGGTGCACACAGTTCCGTCAGCGTTTTAATCGAGCAGTTTGGAAGTGTATTCAAATTTTACTTCACAATGACATATACAGGACTCAAGCAAGCTCCAAGATGAATTTTTTTCTGACACCATGGGATGGAGAAACTGTGCCTTTTATAAATTCATTCATCCATTCGTCTCCATCTTTAAAAAAGGTCAGCCTAGAATTGGTGTTGACACATACATGTACATTAAAATAATAGGTCAGAATAGAAATATTGTGTATTAAGAATAGCAGTATTCCTGCTCTTTTTCCTTCTTAAAATAGTAAGTGTTAACCCTTCAAAACGTTGTATAGATGGCTCTGATGACTTATCTAAAACAACCGAAAAGATGTATAGATAGGCTTTGATGCCTTGCTAAAAAGCATATGGAAAATTTTTTTTCCTCAACTTCATATCCAACGTATATTTTTTGCGAACAAGATTGGCTACTGGTCTACATCAGCCACCGTTCAGGAGGTTTTCTTAATATCTTTACAACCTGTGGAGTGCCCAAATAGCAGTCAGCTCTTTGCGTTGTACTCGTCTCCTTTATAATAGTTTTTAGTGCCTAAGATTGCTCTAATCTCTTCGCTTTGCTGTGTTGTGCTTGTTGCGTCCCCTCTGTTGATCATCCTAGCTCCTACGTTGGTGCTAAGTGTGGATTGTATTTAATTTGGCGAAGACAGATTACATGTTTTTATATCATATAGAAACATGCAATATCATCTCTCTTGGTCTTAATTTCCTCTAGGAGTTTGTAGGATTCTATCCTTCTTGTTCATGTTGGCCGAAATGTGGATACCGATGGATTGAACGGATCTTTACTACGTCTTTCAGCTAAAAGGCTAAAAGCTAAGTGTCTGTTTGGTATTAGATTATAAACTCAATTTTTCGTTTCTATTTTCAGTATTTTAAAACTTTTTTTTTTCCCATCACTTTTTCAAAGTATAGTATGCTTTAGCACACTTTTTGCAAAAAGTTAAATAAGCTATTAGTGAATGACGTGAATTTGTACAACTTCATATTAATGATGGCTTTAAAATGTCTGGATAATGAACTGCAATGATGGAGAACAATTTATTGAATTTGTCTAAAGTGGAATTATGGTGCATAATGGACTTGTTTTATCAATAGTTCTACTAGAATCTCCTCCCCTTGCAAGTATTAGGTGAAGCATGAGGTTGTGAGTTCAAGTGGTACGGAGTGCATGAGTAACTTACCAATATATATACGTACAAAAATTATATGGCCTAACTCAATGAGATGGGGCGTGGGCCATGTGAGACTCATAATGAAACAAAAAATGGTACAAAGTCACCAAGTTTGGTTTATTTCATGTTTTATCATCTAGAAACATTTAGAGGCATACATACAATGATAAATGCTTAATCGAAATGTAAGCATACTATATTGTTGACTTGTATATACGGTGGTATTTGTTCCTAGAACAAAACACGAGACATCCACAACCTAAAAAACAATGATGAAATTGATACTTTGTGTGCTATTTGGAAATTTTTTTTCCAACTAATAAGTGTGTAATCATTACTCTTCTATAAAACAAAAGCTAAATTCATACTAGGAGTCATAAAACATATTTTTATGCAAAATTTTTCAACCCTTTATAAAAATAAAAAATAAGAAGACAAGGAAATCCTTAAAAGGGGACATACCTCGTAAATATCGCCGCTATTCAGGGTCACTCTTCCAATCACCCCACTCCTTCATTGCATTTCATGTCCTGACCTGTCCTTCACTCTCCTCTCTCTCTCTCTCTCTCACAGCACACACTCCTCCTTTCACACACCATCCTCTTTCTTATTCAGGCATATATTCCCTTCTCTCACTTAAAACTCTCTCTCTCTTAGGGTTAGGGTTTCCTCTTTTACCTCTAATGCTCCAACACCTCTGTCTTCAATTCCTCTATTCCCAATGTACGGTCACGCCCAGCCTCTGAACATGCCCAACCAGATCGCCGCCGACGATGACGACGTCTCTTGCGCCGGCGTCGAGTCCATCGACAACCCTCACATTCGCTACGAAACTCACTCCCTCGATGACGAAACCGGCGCCGTTGTCGGCGGCGTCGTCGAGGACGTCACTGCCGACGCCGTATACGCCCATCCCGGAGTCGCCCCCGGAGTCTCGCCGGATATGGGGATTCAGCGCCACGACGGTACTAGCCAGCTCACTCTCTCGTTTCGAGGCCAAGTCTATGTCTTCGACTCTGTCACCCCCGACAAGGTCTCTCTCTCTCTGTGGATTTAGGGTTTGTTTGGTGTTTCTTTTGATGTGCTGTTTGGATGCTGAGAAAATGTGCGAAACTGAAATTTTTAACAATTTAAAGTTTTCAATTTGGGACCTGAGATAACCAAAATCTGTACTCAATTGAACTTATTGTGGTTTCAATTTCACTTTTTCATTGAAAACTAAGCTAAACATTACTTAACAATCAAATTTTTACTTGTTGAGAATTCTGAATTTTGAATTATAAAAATATTTTTTTTTTAAAAAAAGGTTTTGATTGTAATGATGTGTTTTTGGTTTGCAACTTAAGGTTCAAGCTGTGTTGCTACTATTGGGGGGATGTGAATTAACATCGGGGCCACAAGCGGACATGATGAATCAGAACCAGAGGGTATTTCAAATTAACCATTAATGTTTTAGACTTGAAAATGTTAATGGGTGTTTTTCTAAATTGCTTGCATTTTCTCTTTCTTTAGGGTGGTGTAATGGATTATCCTGTAAAGTGTAATCAACCGCACAGAGCAGCTTCATTAAATAGGTTCCGCCAGAAGAGAAAAGAACGTTGCTTTGATAAGAAAGTTAGATATAGTGTCCGTCAAGAAGTTGCACTCAGGTTTGGTTATTTCTTCTTCTTATTTTTTTTCCCCCCAAAATAGATTTTAGCTCTATGGATTAAACATAAATTAATTTAGAAGTGAGAAATAAGTAACCAATGGGGTGATGGGCTAGGTAATTTTCCTTGCCAAATTGGTACTGACATGTGTAAAATGGATATTATTTCTTATTGTCTCGTCTTCTCTTGAGCCATTTGATATGACACGGTTATAACTTAAGGGAAAAGTTAACGGATGCCCTCAAGGAATTGGTTTAGGAAATATTTTTAGAAATTTTTTATGGGAAAAGAAAAAAGCAACTAACTTTTTTGACATATTTCCCATGAATGTGGTATTAAATTTTTTTCCTAAAAGGGTCTATTAACAAATGTCCTAAAGGCACCCATTAATGGGACCCATAATTTAATCCATAGGCAGTTCATTTTAATAACTCATTGAGCTTAGAAAGCTCATGCTTTTCTCATAAATGCCAATTTGATTTATAATTATGTCTAAACCTATAAATGCTATTGATATGGGTAGATGTTGAACTTGTTAGGTGGATGCAACTTTTTCTTAGTTATATTTGTTAGGTCATTCCTTTTTTTGAGTATCACTCTTATAGTCCCTAGAAGCTGAATTTACTTTTAACTGACATGTTTATATGGCATTTCTTTCTTCTAGCAAATTTATAGTTATTGAAACTTGAATGATTCAAATAATTCATCAAATTGTAGCCACCTTTGTGAATGTTATGCATAAGGGATTCTCCAACTAATCTATATTATTAGGGGCTTGGATGATATAGGTACCAAGAACTGATCTTTTTACAAATGGATCTCTGTATAGAGAACACTTGAGTCCTCCTTTAAGAAATGATCTTAATGTAGATATCTGATCTGCCGGGGAAGTACTTGTCAAACTGTAGATAGCCACATGATATAAGCACAATATAAAAAGAAAAATTGAAAGAAATTACCATTTGTTTTTTAGGAGAATCTATAAATTGCACATAAGCTCTACCAATGTATATATTAATAGGCACGTATTTGTAATTGGTAAGTTAGGTATCCACTCTGTAGATCTTGAATTGGCAATGTCACATTCCCTCATTCTTATGGGGGGAGGAAATGTCATTTGAGCTAGATACTATATACTCCAATATCCCAAGGAGAGAGGGCCTTGATTGCATTAGCCAAAGGTTGGATGTAAATGGTGAGTTTGAGGTTTTCTCTTACTATTAGGCTTTGAGAGGCTTCAATGATCTGACTTTCTTTTGGGAAAGTACTTGGTGCACTAAGGCTCCCAAAGAGTTGCATTCTTTGTGTGGATAGCAGCACGGGGGGGAAGATATGGTTGGAGGGAATTGGTACACATTTCCTTTGATTAAATGGAGTTCCCTTATGCCTTTTGTGGACACTCTGGAGAGAGAAGAATCATTGAACTTTCAAAGATGTGGAAGCAGCATTGCTTGGCTGAAGTCATTTTTCATATGACTATTTGAATGGTCTTGTGTGTTAGGTCGTGGCAAGATAAATTTTGTTGTAGAATTTATTGATTCTATTTCTTTCTGTTTTTGCATCTCCTTCTCTATAATTTTTAGGACTACTTCAAGTCTGCTTCCCGTATAGATCCTCTTCAATTTTATTTAAAAAACTCATAATACGTGGTATGGTTCTCTTTTAGTGGGGGCAAAAGTTGGGGATGCTCATGTGGGGCCAGTGTTGTGCTCCTACATGCTTATTTAACATCAAATATGTATGGAAAAGTAATTGATAACTTGAAGATATTAAAGATAATTGGGGTTTAGTGGGTGATGCCGAAGAACGTTGTCTCTCTTCTCTCTGCATGGTGGAATTGGTTGGGGAGTCACACTTCAAATGTGTGGAATATGGTTCCAGCGTGTCTTATGTGGTTAATTTGGAAGGAGCGCAATGCCCGAACTTTTGAGGAAACTGAGAGACTTGTAGATTGTGTGAAGTCTTTGCTGCGTAGGACTTTGTTTGAGTGGTCCTGTATTTGGGGGTTTACGCATTGTCATTCTTTGTTTGAATTTCTTAATTCTGTTAGTCTTTCTTTTTGATTGGTTTGTATTTTTTTCAGTGCAGTGAGTTTACTATCGTAAATTCATTGTACTTCTATTATCAATAAAGTTTGTTATTACCTATCAAAAAAAAATTTAATTCATTATAGCCTTTTGACTTCAAATTGAGCTATTCTATCAAGTTAGCATTCATGTTTCACTGTAAGCACTGATGTCATTGAGGATAGCATTCCAGGTAGCCACATTATTTTCCCTTTCTTTAAACTGTTTGGGATTAAGGCTTTGTTGTTGTAGTTGAAACAACTCTACACCTCATTTGACTTGACCTCACCCACCATGCTATTCTAATGATGGATTTGGAAGTCCAATCAGCCCAAAGGCCATTGGTGTAGCCACCAATTTTTTTAAGCAGAAAATTAATTCATTCCATGCTTAAACTGTATGTTTTCAGTAGGGCAAGTCTGTCTATCAATCAAATGAATTTCGTTATGACTTATGATGTGGATCAATTCAATTAGGATCAGTCTTGAAACAATTCCTTGCGTTGATATTTATTAAATCCATTCTTAATAGACCGTTTTTAGTTTACCCATACTCACTAGTTTCCCCTATACGCTATACTCACTAGATAAATTTTATTTACCATTCCTGAATAGTCCACTGTGTGCATTCTATTTTTAGTAATCCCCTTTGATTACAGAGTAATGGAACCAAGAGAGTGAGTTACCCCTACGCATAGTACCCCGAATCCCCCCTATCGAGCCAGCATTGTAGTTTACCACATGTAGAATTTTATTCCTATGAAAGGGTGAGAATGGGCTGGCACTCTGTTTTGATCCTAGTGTCCCACATTGGTTAAGTGTAAGCTAAACCATGTATTTATAAGCTCTTGGGCACCCTCCCACTGTAAGCCAATTTTCAAGGGTGAGTTCTACCCATGAGTTGTAACATTTGGTATCAGAGCCAACCATCACCCCGATTAATCAGGTGTAGCTCATTGAGAATGGGATCAAACGAGTTGCGGCTTTGTGGTCGGATCCCGGAAGGGGCGACCTAGAGGCTGGATTAAAATTATCGATAGTTGAGTGGAGCCACCAAAGAGAAAGGGCTACCAACGGGTCAGTGTTGCTAGAGCCATTGTGGACATCGGCTGCAGAGCATGGTGGTATATTATGATCCTAGTGTCCCACATTGGCTAAGTGTAAGCTTAACCATGTGTTTGTAAGTTCTTGGGCACACCCCCCCCCCCCCCCCCCCCCCCCCCCATTAAGCCAGTTTTCAAGGGTGAGTTCTACCCATGGGTTGTAACTTACTCCCCCTGTCCACTCCTTGCAATGACCCATGGGTCTATGTGTCCATATAGATCTTGTTCATGGATTAACGAAAATGTGCAAAAAGCTCTATTTGCCTCTGCCACTCTATGAGTCTCTTCCTTTTTACACGTGGCATCACCGCTCCCTTGGGAAGCATCCACTAATTCGGAACTTAACCTGATCTCGTTGGGCATGGAGAAGCATTGGGAACCCCAATTTCAACAACCACCACAAATACTTTTTACCTAGGCCATGAAGGTTTCTGGAGGGTGCAGGGCCTTTTTACCCTAATCTAGCCGTCTATTGCATCATTCTTACAAATAATTTTAACTTATCTACATAAGGTCACTTTTGCAAACGATTCATTGTATACTTTTCGCTGTCTGAATTGACTTTGATCCTTGCCATGCAATACAGAATTTCAGATATACATTAAAGTTCGCACTTTCCACAGCTGGTTGCATCAGCCATCTTTGAAATAGAATATGATAGGGAAGCATTTTTTTTCCACTGCTTGTCATTTATTGATGGCTTTGCATTATTCTTTTGTCAGTTGTTATTATTGTGACACTCCATGTGGCCATCCATTCCTTTTCTGTTTCTGAGAATATATGTTTTACTGCACCAGGATGCAGCGTAATAAGGGTCAATTTACTTCTGCTAGAAAGTCTGACGGAGCTTATGATTGGGGTGTCCAGGAGTCAGGGCAAGATGATAGTCCACCAGAAACCTCGTGAGTTCAATCCTGAACGCTTTTAATCTCACTGTTGGATGTACTTTTCCTTTTCCAGACTTCTTAACTTATAGGCTAAACTAAACTTTGGCCCTTGAAATATGTTTATGCTCCAATGTATTCCCTAGATTTTAGTAAGTTCCAATTTTAACTCAAATTTTTTTTAATTTTTAGCAATGTAGTTCTTCCATTAATATAACTAACAAAGTAGTTACAAAAATTGATGATGTGGGAAAACATTGGAATGATACATGTAATCCATTTTTGTGATGGCATCAATTTGACAGGACTAAATTGCTTACAATGGAGATTTTCAAGGACAAAATTTGCCATTTTTTAAAATTTAGGGACCAAATTAAAATCTGTGCTTTATTGCCGGAACTGAAAGTATAGGTAGCCTAAATTATATTTTCTTTTTCTGTTTTCATGTGAGATGTATTATATGTTTATTGTATCAGACTTCTAATGTGTATTTACACCTTAATATTGCTACATCTTTACTATTTGTATTCTGCATGCTTGTCTAGATGTACACATTGTGGCATAAGTTCAAAGGCCACCCCAATGATGCGGCGGGGGCCATCTGGTCCAAGGTCTCTTTGCAATGCCTGTGGACTTTTTTGGGCAAACAGGGTTAGTATTCCTTGAATATTTTGAAGTCTTATTATCTTCAATGCCTTTTAAAAGAAAATGTATGAAAAGTTCGATGCCATTGCTTCTTGGGGTGGCTGTTTAAAAGAATAAATAGTGACACCACTTATTTTTGGTAATTTCACAATTTCTTAATTACTTGCTGAGGTGGCTAATTGTGAGTGGTGGGGGAAAATGTTGTTAGTGATGGGCTTATGTGAAAGAGATTGTTCACCATTGGCACCTTACCATTTTAGTTAGTTGTGAAAAAAGTTGTGTTTGAAAAATGATATTCATTCCTGACTTCATTGATACAGTGATACATGGCACATCTGACATGTTGGTTGCAATGTGGACAGTTTATTTGTTGCACTTATGCGTCAAATTATAGGATTCACTGACAAATGGCAGGCTTTTTTGTAATTGTATTCTGGTTATGTACTGTATTATAAACCTGGTTTAAAACACTAGTATTACTATTTTCATGTGTGGTCTAATAAATATTACTCTTTACTCAAAAAAGAAAAAAGAAAAATGGCAAACAATTCAAGAAGAGGACTAATAGTTGCAAAAATTGTGATTTTTTAATCTTTTTTGGAAAAGGTAGTTCTTGTCAGATATTTTTGAAATGTTAGAACTTTATTTTTTGGAGAGGAAGAAATATTAGAACTTAGAAGTCCCAAAATGCAAACTAATAGTTGAGGGCAAATTACCCACATTTATCAAAAAAATATAGTTGAGGGAAAATTACCTACATAAGTTCCATCCCTTATGTTTAAAGTTTTTTTTCTTCACCGACTCAATAAAGAGGTGATTGTGATCTATCAATGTGTTTGCCTGTGTTCATAGTTTAATCATGGTGTTCTAATTAAAATAATTGAACTAGTGTTCAATATAATTATGTACAAAGGAATTAAAGAAATTATTTTGTAAGAACTATACCCTTATACCCACTTTGCATCTTTTTCAAGGTCTGTTTCTCCAAAAGGGCGTCCCCAGTTTCTATGTGTTTGTGTGGAGAACCCATTGTGAATTAGTTGGATTAAGTCCTTCTCCAGCCTTGACTCGTTAGTCGATGTGTTTGCAATAACTCATGGATTACCGGAGATTATCAAATAATATCTGGCCTTATACTATTTGCATGGTCACTCTTAAGATTTCTGGCTGCTCTTGATCTTCATGCTCTCCACTGATTATTCTACCATAAAATTATACGCCACTGATCTGTTCAGCACATCCTTTAATTATAGACTTCTTTGTGCTTCTCCATCTTTACTGCATTCGGTATTATCCAACTTTTTAGTCAAATTGAACTCTGCAGGGTACATTGAGGGATCTCTCCAAGAAAACTCAGGATCATTCTATGGCCACGGCTGAGCAGGTAATACTTATATGGCTAGTGTATTAATATCATGCTTTAGGTATTATTCTGTTTACATTCGTTTCGGGTCTGTTTGAGATCCGTTTATTTTGCTGAAACTGAAAACTTTTTGCTGAAAATACTGTAGATAAAAGTAAATGTTAGTTGAAATAGTACAGTGGGACCCATAAATAGTACCAAAAAGTGTAGTGAGACTCATGCATAGTAGCAAAAATAAGCTGAATAATAAAATAAGTTGGCAAAAAATAAGCTAGCCAAACAAACACTTAATAGTCCCAGAAATTTTAATGTCCTTTGTTTTTGGCATTTTTATTCTTTGATTAGGTCGAAGGTGAAGCTAATGATTCAGACTGTGGACCTGCCATTCATGCAAACAACAATCTCATTACTTACTCTAATGGTGATAACTCAGCTTTAATGGCTGAACACTGAATTGTGAGTTATCTTTACAGAGGAGGTCATAGCAGTTGCCTATGGCATCATTCAAGTAGGTCTTCTAGTAATACCTTACGTCTTGTCCACATCCTATCCAATGTACAGATGTAATAGTGCCTTCATCAATACAAAGGGGTCATCTCCTTTTATATCTTCGGACTATGAACGGACTATCTCTAAATGGATCCATCTTATACTGTCATGAAGCCATAATATTGGTAATTTGTATACCATAACTCCACCCCAATAGTACAGTTTGGTGAAAATCTATGGCATTTTCTTCTTCGCCTCCTCAAATCTTTTTAATGAAACATTTAGTTGTCTATGTGATTGGTTTAGTGTTAGCAGATCAAAAATTACTCCAAGTATGAGTTGGTCATTGTCGTTCTCCATGTTCAAAGCATAGTTTTCTTTGAGTTTGAACAATTATAACCCAAGTTTTGGCTATTCTCTCATTCTATACTTTATATTTGTCACCCTAGAATTGCTCCAATTTTATATTTAGGGTCTGTTTGGCCCACAATTTTAAGTGGAAAATGCTCGGTTTTAGATGAAATCATAGATGGCCTTTAAGATGTCATAGCGATCTATCCAAACTCACGTTTTTAGAAATCTAAAAATGTTTAAAAACTAAAAATGTTTCACCTTTGTAATTCACATGGACTAGCGAGTTTCAAAATGAATTAAATTAACCTCTTTTGAAGCCCCCAATTAAATCCTGACAGATTACATGGTTGAATTTTAGTAATTTGGTTTATAATTTGAAGGGCGGTTTAATTTGGGATAAAGTTTAGTTACGAAATTAGTTGTAGCCTAAGGCTACAACCCTATTTAATAAAATAAATATTATTACATATTTTGAAAATCTAAGGTTATGTTTGGTAACAGTTATTTTTTCTATTTTCAAAAACTTATTTTTGGGAATATAAAGAAAAAACAATTTTCTTGTATTTTTGAAATCAAAAACATGTTTGATTAGTTGAAATTAAAAAGATAATTTTTTGAAGAAAAAAAAGAAAGAAAATACTAAATATTTTGTTATTAGAATTTGAATTCTAATGCTAACTCATTAAATGAGATAGATTTATTAAATTAAATGTATGTATTCATTGATTTTTGAAAATTAGAAACTGAAAACAACCTTTTGCATGTTTTTAGTTTCCTTCACAAATTGAGTTTTGAGAACATTTTTTATTTTTTGTCCATTTTAGGTTCCCGAACAAGTTTTTTAGTCTCAAAAATAGAAAATTATTTTTGAAAATAGAAAATAAGGGGGGCAAAACCAGTTACCAAACATACTTTAAGTGTTGAATTACATGTTCTTTATGTTATTAATGTACATGTTAAATTTTTTGTTAATCAAGTATTATTTATTACTTGATCTTTAAGCTTATATTTTATCATAGTTTTAAAAACCAGATTGGACCGACAGATCTGACCGGTTCAACTAGAAATCGGTCATTAATCTAGTCTGGTTATGACTAAAAACCGAAAATCAATCAAAAACCAAAAATAATCAAGAATTGGCTGGTTCAATCGTAAAACCAGGAACTGGTATGGTTGAACCGGTTATTGGCCGGTTGGGTTGAAAACCAAAACTAACCTAAAAACGCTCACGTGTCTCTCAATCTCATTTTTTCCCCCCTCAAAGCTAGCTTTTTGGAGCTGTGATCCTACCCATGGTCACAAATATTTAGAGAGAGGGAAAATGGACCTATAGACATAGAGTGAGAGAAAGACCTGGGCTTGTTTGGATTTGGAGAGGAGAGACCACAATTAATACATACATTAGCCTCAATCCATTTGAAACCATGTGGCCAAATATTTTACTCTTTTTTTTCTTGAAGAATCAGATAACAGATGACTGATTTTTGACTTTTGTGAAGTGTTGTTTTTGTGAAGAGTGGTAGCACTGAAGTAGTGAAGTGTTGCTTTTTATACTCATGAATCAAACCCTAGTCGTATGAGATCATTTAATCCCCACCATCCAATCTTTAATGTGATCCACCTGTTAATACGCCACCTTATTTACAGACACTTGCAGCACTAATAGATCTCAGTATTATCATGCTTCACAATTTATGTACTACTGTCTGGAAAAATTACACTTTACTATCCTAAACTATACACTAGATTACACTTTGCATCCTAAATTATTTTTTTTTTTTTTGAGAAGAAAAGGAACCACTTTATTCATGTATGGAAAAATTATGAAGTTACATCAACATAAACTAGATAGGTAATGTCGGCTGGAACAAATTCCATCCAAACAGATAAAGGAAACAACATTCTAGCTCTCCTAGCTAAAGCATGTGCAACACCGTTGCCCTGCCGCCTAACATGAGAGAAAGAACAAGTTTGGAACACACCCCTTAAAGACTTACAATCTTTTATAATATGACCGATACTAGACCGGTCTGGGCAGAGGCCTACTAGTGCTTTTACCACAAGCTCGGAGTCTCCCTCAAATACTGCATGTCTCAAGCCCAACTCTTCCATGAATATCATCGCTCTCCTTGCTGCCATTGCCTCCAAGACTTCCACAGTCGGCGGCATTTCAATTTTCTCTGCTAGAGATCCCATGACTTGACCCCAATCATTCCACACCACAACACCAATGCCTGCTTTCTCTTCATCCACAAAACAAGCCCCGTCATAATTCACCTTATACATTCCTGCATTTGGTGGTACCCAACGTTGTGTCTGGGTCAATTTTCTGTCGGACCTGCCAGCAGAATTTCCGTGGAACTCAGTTAGCAATGCAGTTGCCGCTTCAAGGATCTTCTCAGGGGGGTGGTGCTGCTCGTTGAAGTGCCTCTTGTTGCGCCTAGTCCATATCATCCATGCGACCACCATAAACAACTCCATATTTACGTCCTGCTGCCTTGCCGAGAACACCAGGTCTGCAAACGAGCCCATACTCTGTTCTGGGTTTCTAAGTTTCTTGAACCCGTGCCCCCAGCAACCTAGCACCTGATCACAGTCCCAAAGAGCATGTTGGACCGTTTCCCTTGCTCTGTTACAGTTGCTGCATAACGGTGACTGCAACACTTTCTGCCGATGCAAATTTGCCATCGTTGGGAGTGATTCGGTGCATGCTCGCCAGCCAAAGTGTTTTATCTTGTTTGGGATTTTCAAACTCCACATCCACTTCCAAAATTTCCTTGAATCATCAGTGTTTGACCCTGACGCAACCTCCCTGTTTTCCAGCTCACCTAATAGTTGATACCCTGTCTTTATCGAGTAATTTCCATCCCGGCTTCGTGGCCAAACGATACAGTCTTCCTGTGGCGTTCTGCACAGTGGGATAGCCTTAATTCTTTGAGCCAGATATGGAGAAATTTTCTAGTCAATCAACTGGCCATTCCATTCCATTGTTGTCTGGTCTATTAGTGAGCTAACCGTGGAGTCATCCTTACATTCTAGCGTGCGTGGTACTGCTTTGGTTGGAAGGCAGCCCGGAATCCAGCTATCCTCGAACACCCTAATCTGTGACCCATCACCAACCCTCCATAACATCCCTTTTTCAATGACATGCCTTGCTTTAAGGATACTTTGCCAAGCATAGGAGCCTTTCTTGCTTTTTGCCTCCAATATCGAACCCGTGGGAAAGTATTTTGTGCTGAAAACCTTAAACATAAGTGAATTTCTATCCGTTTGTAGTCTCCATATCTGTTTAGCAAGCATAGCCTCATTGAATCTCACCAAATCTTTGAACCCCATACCCCCCTCCTCTTTCGGTTTACATAAAACCTCCCAACTCTTCCAATGAATTTTTCTTTGACTACCACGTTTACCCCACCAAAATTTTCTAATTTGCATTTCAATCTCCTTGCACAATCTCCTAAACTATTTGAATGCACACTTTGCATCCTAAACTATCACACTTATCACACTTTGCACCCTCACATCACTTTTATTGTTAAGTTAGATAGAAATTAATACCACATGACTTGCACATGATTCTCGCTTAGGTGTCACACTATTTAAAGACCAAATCACCCTTTTCACAAACAATTAAAAACAAAATGCTTTTTTTCTGGTCTTTCTCTGCGTATAGCCATTCCCCTCTCTCCTGCCCAGCAGCTCTTCCCCTGTTTGACTGATTGCATTTCTTTTTCGAGAACATCAGAGGTCGAAGCTGGCACCGTATGACTGACTATATTGTATTTAATAAAGCACTGAAGGATATTGCAATGAGTTTTAATTTTCAAAGAACTACGTAATATTGCTAGTCCTTTAATTACATTAAACAAGAGCCAATTCAACACCATCTTTGCGTTGCTTGTAATAACTAATGAGCTAATCTTAGAAATGAATTGCAAAACAAGACCGAAATGTTTTAATCTATTTCCCTCTGTTTGGAAAACCGAACATAAAGTCAAATAATTCCCAGAAAACAAGGGTGGTATGTTTAGGCAAGCCCAAAAGTAGGAAACATCCTAGCTACCAATCACCTCATTTGACCTTAGGAGGACTTGTGCTTATCAGCAATTGATTTGGGGAGAAGAGAAACTGAATAATGGTAAAGAGGAGAAGAGCTGCCATGGACAAGAGAGAGAGGAAGAGCTGTAACTATACACACGAGAGAGAGGAACCTGGAAAAAAAATGGGAAAAGAAACAAGTATTTGATTTTAATTATTAATGAAAAGGGTGTTTTGGTCTTTAAACAGTGTGTTATCTAAGTAAAAATCATGTGCGAATCATGTGATATTAATTTCTGTCTAACTTAACAGTAAAAGATTAATTTCTGTCTAACTTAACAGTAAAAGTAATGTAGGAGTGCAAAGTGTGATAATTGTGATAATTTAGGATGCAAAGTGTGCATTCGAATAGTTTAGGGTGCAAAGTGTAATTTAGTATATAGTTTAGGGTGATAAAGTGTAATTTTCCCCTACTATCTTGGTGACATTTAACAATGTGTGAACGTATATAGTTGATTATCTTTAATATTTAAATAATATTTATTATAAAAATTCGGCATAAAATTATTAACATTATTAAAATTATAAAAACTTATTAACATTATCAAACTTAAATATACTGATAACTAATTAGCTACACTTTAGATTTTTATAATTTAAAAATAATTAATTAAATTATTTATGACGTCATCGGTTTGACCTTTGGTTCGACCCTCGGATCATAAAACCGATAACCAATCTCTTTTTTGATTCTTTGATCGTACTAGTTTTTAAAACCATGTATTTTATACATAATTTTAAATTACAAAAATTTGCAATTTAGGGTGTGTTTGAATTGGGTGAAAACTGTTTCCGGAAATCATTTTCCATAAAACCGGAGTGTTTGGCTGTCACGGAAAATATCATTTTCCGGAAAATGACTTCCGGTTGACCAATATTTTCACCTTTGACCCGGAAATCATTTTCTCCCCTCATTTTCACTTCAAATCACTTCCGGAAAAAGAGAGAGAGAGAGAGAGAGAAGAGAGAGCCCAGATCGCGCCGCTCGTCCGACGATCGCACCGCGCCGACGAGCGGCGCGGTGCACGATCGCAATCGTCGATCGACGAGTGGTCGACGAGCGGCACGATCGTCTGACGAGCGCGCTCGTCGATCGACGAGCGGCGCGATCGCGATCGTCGATCGCGCCACTCGTCGGACGAGCGTTTTGCCGGATTTGATGCATTTTCTGGTAAAATGTTTAAATGAACCAAACACCAAAATTAATTTTCCGTAAAATGAATTTTGTGACAGCCAAACACATGAAAACGTTTTCCTTTCCGGAAAATAGCATTTCCGGAAAATAGAATATTTTCCGGAAATGATTTTACGCAAACCAAACACAGCCTTAAACAATTTATTGATGACATAGTTATTGATTTTTAATTTTCTACAAATTTTGCAAGTATGAAGGATATAAGAAAAAGATGTAATCTAATGGTAGATTTATCAAAATTCACCTCCAATAAAAAGATATTGGTAAGAAATAGAAAAGTAGAGCCCGAAGAGAAGAACTACTTTCGCTTGGTGGAATAGGCTTTTTTTTTTTTTTTTTAAATTTTTTATTTTTAAGAAGACGGTGGAATTGTAATACTACATACATTCTTATTCTCAAGACTATTTCTTTCATAGTACATACATTCTTATTTTCAAGACACTATTCCTTTCACACTAATGGCAAATTCAACCATTTTCACACTGCTTGAATCTTTTTCAATCCATAAACATGTGCAATCTCACATTTTCAACTAAGACCACTCGAACCAATTTCATCTATCTTGCGCGGATTTCATCTATCCTGCGTGGTTTCACTCCTTAGCGGGAGCTGCTCTATTTGTCTCAAAAGATCAAACAAGGTTGTCTATTTTCATGAAAAAATAATGCAAACTACAGTTCCTGTAAAATGGAATATTTCTATCCAAATCTTTTTTTTATTGTGGTAAGTGGATTTTTTTTTCCCTAAAATGATGATTAGTTGAAAACTTTAATTTGTATGAATGCAACAAATTCTTCAACATTTCCATTTTCTCTTTGTTGAGGACAAATTTTCACACCACATGATTTCATTTCATTGGCGATTCGCACCATGTCAACACTATTATGAATTTTGGGAGAATCTATTTTAAAGCCCAAAAGAGTCTATATTCACAATAATGATGCCGAAGCCCATGGTCCAAAATTCATGGCAATATAATGTCATCAAGGCCTATAGTTCGAGCTCATGACTCAACATCTCATTTTTGGCTCATGATCCAAGCTCATGAATCTCATCGGGGGAATTTTGGGAGTCGTGGTTTGGAGAGCCAAGAAGTATGTTCAGTAAAGCTCCAGTGGTTCAAAGTTGATAAAGGAAAGCATGTTGCTTGGCGTGTCTTCCCTAATTCCTTGAACTCTGACGGATCAGTGTGCAATAGATAACATTTGGTAAGCTTCTCATATCACATAACACTTAAAATGATAAAACTCTCCATGCTCTTTACATAAAAATTAATGTTCATCATATAATATAAGTTTAAAGATGTAATTATAGTATTTCATATCAATTATATTATTATCAATTTCAAGCGTATGACTAAATATATATTAATATCTCATATCTATCATTAAAATACTCTCCTTACGCTCTAAGATTTGGTTAAGACACAATAAAAACCATAATTACATTTCTAAAATTTCATCAAAAATCAACCAACTAGTCTATTGCTTACCAAAATTATATATGGACTAAACATATAATTTTCCAAAAGAGAAAACTTAGCTGAAAACACCAAAAACGACTCCAGCGGAAGTTACAACAGCTTCTGCACAAGCTGTAACAGCTCTAGCGGAAGCTGCAACAACTTCTGCAGAAGCTAAAACAGCTCCAACAGAAGCTACAAATAGCTTCTGTAGAAGCTGTAACAGCCCCAGCAGAAGCTCCAGCAGGTTGACACATGTCCTAAAATGATGTCATTCGCCCATTAATGTCTAATCCCAGCAGATGTGGTACTAGAAACAAGAGGATCTCATAAAAATTATCTTACTATCTTTAGCCAAATCATGAATTTAATGCCAAATACTTTCCTCCAAGCAAATGATGTCATTCGGATGACATCATCCAACTGTAACAGCTGTGACTGACAGCTGTTATAGCTCTAACTTCAGCCTTAAAGTCTCAAACTTTTAACTTTTCTCTTTTGGCCAAAAAACAAAAGATCACTTATTTTGTCAAAGATTTTTCTTGATTTGCTAAGTTTCCCTTCAACTAGTTCTGATCTAGTTACATAGCTTGGCTCTATATAAAGAGGACCAAGCTACACACTAAAGGGCTTTCTGATCCCCTCTCTGATCCTTCTCTCTAATCCTCAAGGTTCTAAAACTTGATTCACCTTGCTGCACATATCTCTAAACTTCTCCATACTTCTCCATCTTTCTTACAAAAATATCTCTCTCCATAGATAACAACACAACACACATATTACAACACACCATTATCCATTACACACTATTCATCTCTCCCACACTTCAATACTCTGAAACTTCATCATTTTGCTGTCCAAAAACACATCTCCATTTCATTCTTCATTTCTCATACAAAATCCCCATTCTTAGAAAGTAACATAACCAATGTCATAATACAAAAAACAATCCCAGCAGCAGCCTTTATTACATTTAACCTTCATTTATCCATCTCATACTTCCATTTATTTTACAAAACACATTCCTCACAAAATATCCATACATACTTCTCATATATCTCTAAACACCATATCTCACAATATATACATATTTCTTACCATCTCCACACATCTTAAAATATATTAAACACTCTTCCAATAACTTATTACAAAAAGCCCTTTCTTATGAAAAGAAAAAACTTATAAAATCGAAAGCTCTTCTTATGGAAGGCAATATTACTTATATTTGACTAGAAATTAAAAGACTATTACATGGGAAAAATTATTTAAGTGCACGACAAAGATGATGAACTTAACCAACCTATGCACACGGCTGGACATATTCTCTCTCCCTCCAGTTGCACCAATTTTTCCCCTTAAACATGAAGTCACTATGAAATGATTCACTTCACCATGCTGTTGAAATATTAAGTCCACTGGTGTTGTATGGCTGGAGTTGCAAAGTCTGAAGGTTGCTGAAATGCTAAGTTTACTGATGTTACGACTGGAGCCCCAAACTATGAAGATAAGTTATTATATTTTACCTTCAAACTTATATTATTAAGTATATTTTATTCACTATCATTATACCACTCAACTAATGTTATTATACCGCTAAAATGTCATCAGCCCATTATTGTTACATGGTTAAAGTCACAAATCACATAAAGAACAAAGTGATGCTATACGGCTGGAGTCATAAACATAAAAGAGAAGTCAATCTTTCTCTATTTTCAAGATTACATTATTAAGTACATGTTAATTCATTATTATTTTACCGCTGGATGCAAGTTATTTTAATATCATCTCACTAATACTTCATTAATGAACATACATATTAATAAATCGATCTACCATCATCTTACATATATTATTTGGACATGAACCATCCTTGGACACATATTTTTTTGGACATGAACTACCATTGGACATATATTATTTGGACATGGACCATTGCTGGACACACATTATCATGTTGAACGTGAACCATGAACCGCAACTAGACATGGACTATCGGACTCATCCCATTGTTGGATATTGGACACTTAATTAAACACTTTCTAATATTGGACATCATTTAATAAATATAATAATAATGTATCAACTCACCATTTAATCAAAGATATCATGCTAAGCATATTATTTATTTATTTCAATTATTATCATGATTCTAAGACTTTGAATTTCATCTATTTTGTAAGCTTAAAAATACACTGGAAGCCATTGGTCTATACGGTCCAATGTCGAGTTTCGGGTTGACCTCCCCAAAACAAATCCGGACCTAGCAAAGTCACACCTCCAAAGGCACGTGGCTATGTGCAAAAAACCGCCCCAAACTCATTAGTTTTTGTTTTCTATTTCACATATTAACTTTTCTTATCTTTTTTCTTTTTTTAGAATATTCTATTTCAAATATAAAATAAGTATTACCTATTCATAAAAAAAAACAAAAAAGTAACCTTTATCTTGTGGCTAGAATTTTATCGTGAAGCAATTGAATTTATTTTATTGGGGCCTCTGAATCTTATGCACACTCTTGATGCTAGTTCTTAATTTTATCATTGTTATTAAGCTCTTAATTAACCAGATAGTTATCGATCATTGTTAATACTACAATTATATTGATTCTCAAACGCAAAAAAAATACAATTATATTATGTAGTTACTTTCCAATATTCAATGTGGATTATACTTAATAGTTTGTTATTTAAGTTTAATCGCAATATTAGCACAAACATCTGCCTATTTTTTTCTCAAAAAAATATCTGCCTATGTAGTGCCTACTGCCTAGTGCCTACGACTACTAGAGCTTTAGCCTTTAGGCTACTATTTGTTCCTGTTCTTTCTTCCATTTTTCTCTCCCACTTTGACTATAGTCTCCTGACAATTAAACTGGGAAATTCGAGGCACGAAACACCATAATATCTTTTTTTTATTTTTTATTTTCTGAACCAGAAATTTTATAAAAAGAGAAAACAAATTACTCAGGCAAACAAGTCTTACCTTGAATAATAGAAACAAAGGAAGAAGGGCTATTATCAAAATCAAAAGAATCAAAAAAATTATAAACTAAAGGCCACTTTGTTGAAGAATGAGGAGCCATATTACACAACTTAGGCACCTAACAAATAAAAACTTTAGAAGAAGATGTCAAGAGAATTCGAGAATCAGTACAAGTGGACTTGATTCTTCATTTTCTTTGACTTTGTTTTTTTTTTTTTTTGATAGTATTTCTTTGACTTTGTTGTCTTCATATAATTTCATTCCTTGACTTCATTCCTGAGGTTTTATTTTGCTATCAATATAGCACCTTTTGATTAAATAATAATAACTTTCTCTAAAGTAATGATTTTTTTTTTAATTTTATATAAAATTCTTATCCAAACCTTCACAAAAAGCTGGCAACAGATTTGGTCGGCTGGCGTCCAAATCTGGAAAAACACTTGACCAGTCCACCAATCAAAGTTCTGGCTGTCGCTTGAACTACCAAAAAATAAATTTGTATAGTGTTGAAGAGACAAAAATGTTTCATAATTTATTAAAATATTAAATTTTGAGTGGAGTAACATATCATTTATGTATGGTTTTTGTTATTATCACTAACTAGTCGCACACCCCACGTGTGTAAATATATCATTTCTACAAATATATTATTCTATTTTTTTTGGAAAAAAAATTGGATGTGTTTAATTGATATTATTCTCTTATTATTATTATTATTATTATTATTATTATTAAGAAGAGCTATTATTCTTTTTTCAGGTGATCTATATTCTTCAAACTTTTGTTATAGTGTGTTATGTTTTCCTTTTTTATTTCTACAACTAAATATTTTTAAGGAGATTGTCAAGTTAATCAAATCTCATCACAAATTTAAAATTGATATTTCTCAAATAATTGATAGTCACATTCAAATATTAAAATTGTTCTCTTTAATTGTTAAATGTTATCCTATTGCATTATAAAGAATTAAAAATAGTATATAAGATTTTTTTTTTTTGGTTATCTTTTATTGTTAAATGTTATCCTCTTCTATTATAAAGAATTAAAAATAGTATATAAGAATATAATATTATTCTATTACATAACATGATTTGGATAATTTGGTATTTATTATTATATCTTTTTTTCTTCTTCTCATCTTATCTTATTCACCATTTAAATTCAACCACATCCTCCATATTATTAAATTATTTATATTTTCTCTCATTTTTTATTTTTAAGAAATAAACATATAATATTTTACTTAAATTCAAGTAAATAAAATTTGCAAATTCTCACTTCCAATATATCTAAGAATTAACTCAAATCAAAACTATATGTGATGAGAAACTCACAAAACATACCACCAAAATGCATCGACCCAAGATATTGATAGTAGAGTTGCAAGAAAGAATATATATAATTGTAAATAACAAATTATCCAAGCTATGCTGCGTAGAAGAATAACATTATATAAAATCATTGGATAACATTTAACAATAAAAAAAAAAAAAAGATAACAAATTAAAATGTAACCAAATGCATCAACGCAAAGTAGAGTTCAACCAAAAAATTCTTCAACCGAAATTAGATGTGCAATGAAGAATTAAAAATTCACCAAAAGAAAGAAGAGAGATAGAGAGTATTCACCTGTTTGTATGGGCAAAATATAGATAGAATGGAAGAGAGAAAAGCAACTATTTATGGTAAAAAAAAAAATGGGGAGAAGAAGAGTCAAAATAAAAGGAATATGAAGGGATGGAAGAATTGTATGATTAAGGTATAGAGTAGTGGGAAGATAAAAAGTTAAAAGTGGGGGAAATGTTGGAGGAAGAGTAATTGTAAGGTGATAAATTAACAAGGAGAAAAATAATTAAAAAGGAGAGAGAGAAAATGTGGGGGTAAGAGCCCAAATTGGTATAATGGGCATTGGGCCCTATTCCGGGACATGGATACGTCCGAGAAGGAGTAAATGAGTAGGAGATGCTCAGAGTGTAGAATCACGTAAAGAAAAGATGAATGGATATAGTCCGAGGAGTTTATACTCCTCGGATACAAAGAATATCGGTTAAGCAGATATTTAGGCAATCTAGGTGACCCTCAAGGAGGATCCAGAGATAAGGATAAACTTCAGGCACATGCAAAGATGATAAGAATATAGAAATATCTGGAAGCAAAGGCTGCTACCACCGCATTAAATGCATTGCAGCAACTTTTCTGGCCGCATTTATGTGGAGAAAACCTCTAAACAGTGCAGTTTCAACCACCACCATTCACGGAAGTCAAAGAAGATGACTGATGGGACATATACTCAAGTGGAGGCTTAGATAATGAATAAGTGTACGATCAGGATAGTGTAAAAAGAAACTATATAATGTGAAAGCCCTCCCAGAAAGGAGAGATTGAAAAATGGAGAGAGAAAAGAAAGCAAAAGAATCATCGTAGCACTAAGAGTTGTATTAGTTCTCAAAATCAATTGTTCAAATAACAATTCACCTCCTCAAACATTCAATTCATCAAGCTTTATTTGTGTTTTTCTATGTTTGTTCATCTTTTAAATCCTTGTTATCCGTTAATCCATTCGCTAGGAGCTCAGCTCTTTCACCCACTCTCTACAAATTCATTGTATTGGGCTCATTGGGCGCATATTCCAGATCTTTTAGGCTTGGGCTACGAATTGTGACTCTACAGAAAATGTTAGAAATAAGTGGATGATGTAGCCGCTGATGTAGCTCAACAAGAGTATAGCAATAATAAATGCTACGTTTCAGTTTTTAGGTATATATAGATATAGATTTGTAGTTTTCACTAATTATAATATGTTATAATTAGTGTTCACTAATTTTATATGGTGTTGGTCTTGCTTGCAGTGGCTGAAGCTGAAAGGCAAGAGTTCACATCTATGATCCAGCTTTAATGATTGCCCAACATTCTTTTAGTCAATACCAGATAATCTCTGCAATTGTACTAACAGCTGCTCAAACTTTATGTGTACAAAAGAAACCCTATGCACACCCTTTCAATATACAATTCAACCTGTCCCCATGCATCTAACATTTTATTCCAAGTTAGAAAACCATCAAATTGGGTTTCATTCTTTCTTTTTTTCCCTAAAATCCTCTTTTTCTTTTTCTAAATTAACAAAAAGTAATAAGTTCAAGTAAAATTTCCTTCACTTTAATTATTCTTCTCCCAAAAATGAATTCAATATTTTACATATTTGCTTTATGTTGCAGATCTGGATAAACATGCGAAGCTATGTGATGAGCTGCTCCAGTTACTGAAATAAGAAAGCAGTTAGACGCATATGATATTAAAGAAATATTTCAATATGGATCCTGGCCTATGTTCATATTTGTGTGTTCTTGTACTCAGTCCTGAATGCCAACTTTCTATTGCCATCATTTGCTCAAAGCAGACATAAATTCGATGAACAATCATTTGCTCTGGCACAAGGTAGCATATAACTCTATACATTTATAGAGTTATATATAACTCCAAAACTGTGGTAACAAGATTACAACTAAATGCCAATATATGAATGTGGAATCTCCAAGCAATCAATCCAATCCCTCTTCTTCTTTTTTCTTAGTACCTAATTTACATGGCCAAGTGTACATTTTTAGCTTCTCCTGCCCCAGAAGTTATTAACACAGCTCCTAAGGTTTTGTTATCTAAAGCAACTTTGCATTACTCTTCTTCAAACAAAGCAAGAAAATCATGTTTATTTCTTTAGATATTTTAGGCACAGTTAGAACATGCTGCCTGAAAAGATTATCATATGATTAGCCCTGTTTCTCATATTTATCCAAAATAGTTTCCTCCAAGGGAAGAGAAAGAACTCAAGGTTGCCTAGATAGCGAATCCTCCACCCAGCCTCTGATTTGTGTTTATGCTGTCAGAAACAGCTCCATCACTACCAAAAACCCCCAACTCCTTGATGTCTGCAACAATAGGCAGCCATATAAATTAAATTTTCTATATACTACCTCTAAAAGGAGGTTTCAGGCGATTGATTGAAACTATTAGGTAATCATGAATGGTAGATTATCCTTTTCTTAAGCAATAGTTGATAAATGTACTTCAAAAAACTTATTAAGCATATTTATAATGGCGTATGCTCTAGCACCACTTTGCATTTTAATTTCTCTATTCGTTACTATCTCAAAGCTAAATCAACAGGGAATTACTTAATGTCTTCACTTAAGGCATTTGAATTGATATTTATAAGCTGCAGCAGTAAAAGGATCCTGCAGACCATTCAAATTGCTATCATGTTATAACAACAATAACAAAGGGCACATTCAGGCTCCATTCTTAGCTCTCACATTATCAGTTCTTTTTTATTTCTGTCTTTTTCTTTTTATTACAAAAGTGCATGTACCAAAAAATGGAGCTCAAATTGCACTGCCCGAAATAGACCAAATGTTGCATGGAAGGAAAAATGAGAAATCAATAAAAGGAAAGTCTGAGAGTATCACCTAAAAGTTCTGTTCTTTCACTATACCCTTTCTCTGAAGGGAGATACTGTTACACACCAGCAGAACCAGTATCAGGAGACTTCTTTGAGAAAACTTGAGATGCCTGCAAAGTCAGAGTACTCCATGACTCTTGGCCATTGGGTCCAAGCGGAGTACTCCAGGACTATGGCAAGCATGCAGAAAGCAAAAGGATAAAATCTAATCACCTTAAAAAACAAAATCAAAAAGTAATAGAGAACATCTGTCAAGAACCTTACAACTCTTATGGTCTTACCTTACAGGAATCACCATCGCTGATAGGTAATAATGATGATGTACCTGAAGATGAAACTGCAGGAGCAGGAGCATTGTTGCCACAGGGTGAAATTGATGCAGTGGCAGAAACACCACTAATTGCTAATGTTGGAATGTTATCTATGTGTTCAGTGTGCAAATTGCCTTTAATGGGAAACATTGACATTTTCTTAAAGGCGTAACTGCAGGAACTGACAATTTGGAGCCCCCATTGTTTTACTGTCTGAAGCACCTTGGGATATCTTCTCCTCGTTAAACTGTCAAAAGCTACCAAATTATTTTCAGAGGACATTTTCACAGATTGACCAGCTGAAGATGATATTACTAGTTTTTTCTGGGAAGGTTTAGTAACAGCATCAAAATCAATCCTGCCTCTTGAATTTTCCCTTTTAATTTCCATGGCATTCCTATCTATGGATCCTATGCTACTAGAAAATGCATTTCTCTGCAACCAGAATTCTCATTAGGATAAGAACCATGCATATATTTTCATATAGAGTATGTTATGATAATGACAAAGAATGGGATGGCTAAACAATAGTCATAAGTTTTATTTACAGTATGATATCATTATGAGCAAAGTCATTTCCAAAAATAATAAGGTAAAGTCAACTGAAAAACATGGACAGCAAAGCAATAGCATTTAGGAGTGCTGCTTTGCTAAAGCAGTTTCACTCCATCAACTATGTTAAATATTAGCAACGAGGCATATGTTATACCATGTTGTGTATGCTAGAGTGGATGCGGAAGAGGAAGCATAGAATAGGAACACTGTGAACACGAGGGTTACGTGGTTCAGCCTTGTCGGCCTACATCCACGGAGGAATCCCTTAAGGGCTACATCTTTATTATGTATAAGAGTGTAGTACAATAACCTGTGTTACAATGAGCCATAACATGAGTATATATAGACGACTAAACCCTAGACTACTAGTACAAGCAGGATTGGGTTTGGGCCTATTATATTGGGCTAATATGTCTAATATATATCTCTAACACCCTCCCTCAAACTAAAGGCGGAAGCTCAATGAAGGCTTGAGGTTGGATAAGTATGAGAAGATCTCTTGAAGATGCCATGAATAAAGCCTTTGAAGAAACCACAATGAAGAATGTGCCAATTGACTGATTTTGGAACTTCAAATGAAGAAACGGAGCTCAAAATTGAAATCTACGCAAAAAACTGAGCAAGGTAGGCCCTCTTGGAAATTTTGACTTTTGGTCAAAGGTCAACGCAAAAAGTCAAAGTCAACTGGTCCAGGGTCAAAGTCAACGGATACTGGTCCGGGTCGGTTCCGGGTTTCCGGGTCGGGTCACGGGTCGAGCAATAAATCCGCTGACGTCATCCTATGACGTGTCGCTGACGTGGACTAGGGCTGACGTGGCTCTTGTTGACGTGGACGTGCTTGCGTGGCTGATGATGTGGACTGATGAGTTCATCCAATGACGTCAGATGAAATCAGCAGTTGAGTTCGGCGTGTGTCAGGCGCGTGCTCACTGACCGGCGCGTGGATGAGCAGCCAGAAATCCTAGGGGCGCGTGAGGGCGCGTGTAAGGTCGGATGAGGGCCGAGTTCTCAGGTTCTAAAGATCGGTGGACGTGGAGGCCTTCAGGGTGGCGCGTGTACCAAGAAGACGATCTGAAGTGAGGAATCTGAGGCGGCGCGTGAGAGACTTTCCGAAGCTATCTTCGGCGCGTGACTTGATTTCGGTTGACCGGATTTGTGGGTGTTCCTCAGGGAATGCCTAGGAGCACGTCTGTGGGATCGGTTTCGACAGGCGAAGGCTTGATGTGCACAAATCTGATAAGGAGAGACACGAATTGCTTGGGCTTCAGGATCTAGACACAGCAGTGAGCCATGGCGGCTGCGAGATGCTGTGGAGTCTAGATCCAGCAGATAAGTATGTGTGACTTCTGATGGCGGTGTGCACGTGAGAATCTTCTTTGTTTGCTAGAGATGTTTGTTTGATGCCAAGAACGAAGTTTGGCTCTGATACCATGTTAAATATTAGCAACGAGGCATGTGTTATACCATGTTGTGTATGCTAGAGTGGATGCGGAAGAGGAAGTATAGAATAGGAACACTGTGAACACGAGGGTTACGTGGTTCAGCCTTGTCGGCCTACATCCACGGAGGAATCCCTTAAGGGCTACATCTTTATTATGTATAAGAGTGTAGTACAATAACCTGTGTTACAATGAGCCATAACATGAGTATATATAGGCGACTAAACCCTAGACTACTAGTACAAGCAGGTTTGGGTTTGGGCCTATTACATTGGGCTAATATGTCTAATATATATCTCTAACAAACTAGGTTTGGATTTTGATAGGTGCCTTGTGATCAGGTTGAAAGTTTGACGCAATATGGGAAAAGTATGTCCTTGATAAAGTACCAGTTCATAATTTTTAGCATAAATCTGCACTACACCATCCCAATTTACAGTTTAAAACTGTACAACACACATTCCTGATGTCTTAGACCCTGTGGCTCAAAAGAGTAATTTGATGCAAGTACAAGAACAACAAAGCCCTAGTCCCAAAATTTTGAGGTTGGTTATGGATCCTCAAAAATTTGATGCAAGTTGAGTGAAAATAGTCCAAAGGGAAGCCGAAAATGAGATGGGCAGAAGTGATGAGGAAGGACATATTATCAAAGATGTAATAAGGAAAATGGAATCAGAATTAGATCATGACACTCTCAACAACCAAAATAACATGTTAGCAGAATACTCAACTAAAAGAAAGAAAATAAGCTGCAAAAATGCTGTCTACCTCGGAAATGTTAAAAAGCCAGTTGCATAGCAAACAATAAAACAAAAAGGGGGGCCAGGCGAAGCATGCTATCCACTTTCAAGCACTGATTGAACATAAAGCACAAGTCCAAAGCACGAGCAGAAGAAAACTCAACCTGCTTTTGACCAGAATCATCAGCAGCTCCATCACTATTTGCTCTAGAATGTCTCTCTCCTTAGAGTTGGAAAATGTTCCCATTTATCTCAAACAAGATGCACCATAGGCGAACCGGATATATCCTTTTGCTGGTTTAGTGATCTGCCACAAGTATACACATGAAGGGGCTAACAAACAAAAAGAAAAAGAATAACCAGTACATTAGTTGTAAATGAATGTCAAATTATACCTCATTTCCCCCTCCTTGAAGAACACTAACTTCTTCTGCACTAAAGTTGGCCATTGATATTGATTTCACTCAATGTGTGAATTCCCGGCTAGAATTGTTTCAAACACAGAAATTAGACAGCATATAAATATCCAGAAGAAAAAAAAAAAAAAAATTTACAAGATGAAAATTTAGAAAATTTTTATATGAGCTTGAAATAGCATAGGAGGCAACGTATGGGATTTTTTAAAAAACTAACTACAAAACTCAAACAATATCATTAGTTAGCAAACGTTTCAAACTAATTTTGTTTATAACAATTCGAGTTCAGTGGACTCGATTTAGGGAAAAACTGATGTGGAGAAAACATGGAAATCGAGTTCAACGAACTCGGTTTCCATGTACAGAAAACGAGTTCAATGAACTCGTTTTCCATACATGGAAAATGAGTTCATTGAACTCGTTTTCATTGAACTCGGCAGATGAACCTTATCATTGAACTCGGAAGATAACGAATGTTTGGCTGCGTCTAATGTTTGGCTGCGTCTGCAGATTGTTATCAGATCGTCTTCTTATCAGATCGTGCTCAGAGAGCTTGTTGTTGGGTTTGCTTGATCAGATAACGAAGTCTAGTGCCATCAAATGTTTGGCTGCGTCTGCAGAAGATGGACCTTATCAGATTGTGCTCATGTATGGAAAACGAGTTCAATGAAATGAACTCGTTTTCCATACATGGAAATCGAGTTCTTTGAACTCGGTTTCTGTACATGGAAATCGAGTTCGTTGAACTCGATTTCCATGTTTTCTCCACATCAGTCTTTCCTAAATCGAGTCCATTGAACTCGAATTGTTATAAACGAAATTAGTTTGAAACGTTTGCTAACTAATGATATTGTTTGGGTTTTGTAGTTAGTTTTTTAAAAAATCCCAACAGATGTGATGAGATATGTCAGCATACTGTATTCCACTGCAGATTGTGCAGACAAATGTCTAAAAGTTCGTGCAGACATATTGTGGTCCCTGTTCACAATCCATACAATAGTCAATGTATTGTTCCACAAATAGATTCTTAGGTGCAAGAACCAGGAAAGCATTAATTAATGTAGAAGTTGATTCTGTCATATGAAAACTAAAGCATCTTATATTATACACAAGCAAGAGTAAGCTTTAAATTGAAAAATAAAGACGATTAATAAGATACAAGAAACTCAAGGACTATGTATCCTAAAAGTCTAGGAGATGTTATTCCAAGCTATTTCGAAATAACATCCATCCAACTTGTTAAAATACAAGGTTTAATAAGATACAAGAAACACAAATAAAAAATACAAGTAATATTACTTAAAGTTACACCAAATTTAACTTGAACCGTTTTATGTGTTTTCTATAGGTGGAAGATTCTTGCAAAATAATAATATTAATTCTAAAGGGTTTAGCAAAAGAAATCTAGAGGTTTTACATGATATTTATTTATTTTTGTAATGTGGATTTCTCACGTTATTAATTATATAAAAAAAAATTTTAAAATTTTTTTTAAAAGAAGAAAAAAGAGTAAAAAAAAAAAACTAAAATACCAAAATTTAAAACTTAAAATAAAAAGATACTTAAAATAGTAATTTACAAACTATTGTGTCAATTTTTGTATTGTAAAAAGTCAAACAAACTATTTAACCCATAATCTTGCTAAATGGGCAAGCTTTTATAATGTCGATGACTTTGTTTTTATCTTTCTTTATAATTAGGTTTTTTATTGAGAAATGGGAGATAACCTTCATTCTTATCTTTTCTATCTTCTTATCGGTATTCAATTATTTCTTTAAAGATAAAAAATTATGTTTGTAAAAAGGTAACATGTATTAGCTAGTGGAAGACAGACTTAGCAGATATGTTTGTAATTTTTTTTTAGTCACAATAAATAAACAGTGATTACTAAATATCATCAAAATTTGGAAGGAAAAACTTATCACAAAATTCATCTTTTTTATTTATTTCTTTCATGGGAAACAAAAATCAACTTTGATTTCACGTCAAACACTAATGATTTTTTTTTAATATATATACTAATATATTTAGGGTATGTTTGGTAACTGTTTTTTCCCCTTATTTTCTGTTTTCAAAAATAATTTTCTATTTTTAAAACTAAAAAACTTGTTTGGCAACTCAAAATGGACAGAAAACAAAAACTGTTTTCAAAATTTAATTTGTGAAGGAAACTGAAAACATGCAAAAGGCTGTTTTCAGTTTCTAATTTTCAAAAATCAATGAAAACATACATTTAATTTAATGAATCTTTCTTATTTAATGAGTTAACATTAAATTTTAAATCCTAGTTACAACATATTTTAGTATTTTCTATTTTTTTCTTTAAAAAACTATCTTTTTAATTTCAACTAACCAAACATGTTTTTGATTTCAAAAATACAAGAAAATTATTTTCACTTTATATTCCCAAAAATAAGTTTTTGAAAATAAAAAATAAAAACGGTTACCAAACATAACCTTAGTTTTTTTTTCATGGGCTAGAAAATGTTGCAATCATTTATTTCAGTTTTAAATTTTTAGTAATAATGGGCCCAATTAAAACGAGTATAGGCCCATACCGTTGAACAGTTATCCAAGTCCAACCCTCCCATTTGAATTTCAAAAAATATTACCGTTGAGTTGAGCAACAGTCAAAAATCCAAGGCCACGCCCCTACGGCCCTACCCTGCTTTTCCCATATAGTTATAAATTGGAATCCCTCACATAAGCCAGACACTGTTTTAAATCTTAGATGGAAATCACAGAGAGAGAGAGAGAGAGAGATCAGCAATGGAGGCGTTATTTTGTTAAAAGAAAGAAAGAGAGGAAGACAAAGAAATGAAAGAGGAAACACCGAAGAGTGAGCGAGGAGTGCAGAGAGTGTTATCTCCATTTGCTTCGGAAGTATTCTTCTCATCAATCCCATTGCTACTTCTATTTCTCTCTTATTATTATTCTCTGTGCGTCTGTGAATCTATTCTTATGTATTCCTTTGTCAAAACTCAAAAGATCGAGAGAAAGATGCTTCACTTTCTTTGTTTGATCCGTAGGCACGGTCATGGATTCTTGCACAAGTAATTTCCTTTTAATTCAGTGTTTCTTAATTTTTGTTAGTTCTACACATCTTATTAAGGTTAATATCCTTACTGAAAACAGTTTTGGTTTTAAGGAAAATCTCATATCTTTCTTGTTAAACTTTAAATTTAAACATTTTTTTTTTGGTTAAACTTTAAATTACATTTCTTGGCTTTGCCTGTTTATCAAATCAGCCCAGTACAATATGAAAAGTTATTGGGTTTGTGATTTATTAGTTTATTGAATTCACATTTCTATTATCTTTCGCATTTCTCACTCTGCATATTAGTTTGGTACATAAACTCGGCTATGATGTTGTCTCCTGGTCCCCTTTTTCTTGGGTTAAAAAATGTTGTTTTTTAGTTATTGATTGGCTTTGTGTTGTTGGAATTAGATAATTTGTGATTAGAATACGATATGATTGGGAAATTTGGTCGAAATTAACAAATTGATTTTCTTTTTGACATGGGAAATTAGAGGTTTAATTTTGTTTTATTAACTAATGGGTTTTTTTAATCTATATAATGTAGTAAGTTTTGTAGTGAAAATGGATTTTTTTATTGCTTGTTTGTATAGGAATTAATTGAGGTTTGATTGGGTCTTGTTCACTAGTTTGGATTCTTTTTTATTGTTTATTTAATTCAGTTGAGGACTTGATTTTGCAAAGAAAAGGAGGGATCAATAAAGATTCTATATCATAGCTATGATATAGAATCTAAGATTGAGTACTTGATTTTATAATTCATTTTTTTTACTCTTGTACTTTATTGTGAATGTAATTGCTATTTATTTAGTTTAAGATGTAGGTGAGGAGCCTTGAATCCCCATTGTTATCGATTTCACAATTGAACTGTTGTTTCAATTCTTTCACTGACAAAATTGGTTTCCCCCACCCCCCCCCCCCCCCCCCCCCCCAATAGCTACCTCAAGTCTGTGCATCCTTTGGTCTGTATGCTTAACATTTTTTATTACCACATCACCCTTGATGACCACATCACTTCTTCTATGTTACCTACAGTAAATCGCATCTCGCTTTTCTTCCTTGTTGGCTCACGTTTACAGTCAGGCAAGACCACCAAGCCATCCTTCACCCAGGCACCTTGGATGCTATATAGCTCTTCTACTGAGACAAAAAATGGGGGAGGAATACCGCTTCTCTCCCTTTTTTTGTCTTTGGTAACCTTCTTTGTTTCTTTTTGCTCTCCCACTTCCACTTCTATCTTTGTGAAGTCGAGCTCTTGGAAGGCTTTCATACTGACATGCTGGTTCTTTTGGGAGCCTCCCACCAGTCTTTTTTTCCTCTATAGGATCATAACATATCAAAAGAGAGATCCCTAAATCTACGAATGTAGTCCAGTAACCCCTTAGAGATCCTCTTCCTCTCCTGTTGCAGATTTGATAGAGTAAGCTTTTCATCCAAAGCAAAGAACCTTTTCATGAATTGAGTAGCCTTATTCCAACTTAAGACCGTTGGTGTACCAAGTAAAAGCCCAACCTTCTAGGACATGAGTGTGAGCTGTCAAAACATCTACATACCTCCTGATATGCTCTTTGGTATTTCCAATCATACCACTATATTTAGGAAAAATAACAAGGTGTGTAGTTAGCGGGATAAGGCTTTCTAGTCTTGTGTAATCTAAGCAGAACTCTCCACCTTTCTAGTCTCAAGTAAAATGGCTGCAACGCCCTAGTCAAGTAGGTAGATGCTTAAGGTTCATTGCCCTCTGCTCTTGGTTCAGAGGTGGAACTGCATTTGACCTCTCGGTCTTTCCCTGAGGTGGTTGGCCTCCCTGAGGTGGATGTCCTCTGGCGCAAAGACTGAAACTCTACCCACATAGTGACTTGAGAACATTGAAGGTCCTCTATGGCTGCCACGAGATCTCAGTTGCTAGGTTGTCTGACCTCTTCAAAGGACTTCGTACCCTCAGTGTGCATGGAAACAAGGTCCACGCTTACTTCGACCTGATGTTCTTCACCTGAACCTGCTTGGGCTGTTGCGTTCTTTTTTTTCGGAGGCATTAAACAGCCAAAGAGAAAGATAAACCAAAGATATAACAAAGAATAACCAGAATATAACAAAAGAGATAATATCCAGAGATTGTCCCTAATGAAGTCACCAAAAATGTACGTGCAAGTAAGGGAAAAATAAGTTATGGATCTAACAGTACATTTAAGTGCAAAAGCTCATGAACAATAAAAATGGAAATTCACTTTAATGTCTAGATAAATGTAAAAGCAAAACAAGGAAAGTAAAGAAGGCATGTAACATATGTAAAAAACCCTTTGAAAGGGATGAAGTAAGGGAAAAATAAGTTATGGATCTAACAGTGCATTTAAGTGCAAAAGCTCATGAACAATAAAAATGGAAATTCACTTTAATGTCTAGATAAATGTAAAAACAAAACAAGGAAAGTAAAGAAGGCATGTAACATATGTAAAAAACCCTTTGAAAGGGATGAAAAACCATGGGACTCTCTATTATGTGAAAGTTAAGGTTTTTATACAATGGTGATGTTCTCAAACTTCTCTCACTTTCCTACCCAAACTTCTGACTCTTTTCTCTCTATATATTTCTTAGTTCTCAAGCCCTAATTCCTCCATTTCAAACCCTAATTTTGCTACAATGTGGAAAGCAAGCCATAGACAAGGAAAGGGACATCAGGAAGGCAGTGATGCACGTGTCCTTAGTAGTGGTCCAACACAAGCTCAGCCAATAGGGGTGTTCTATAACTTATGATCATAAGGGGGTCGCTATCTCCCTTTTATAGTTACAAACCCATATTTCGAATTCACCCTTGAAAATTGGCTTGCAATGGAAGGGAGCCCAAAAGCTTATAAACATATGGTTAAGCTAATACTTAATCTATGTGGGACACTAGGATTATAACATACCACCACGCTCTACAACCCACGTCTACAATGGTTCACTCTAGTGACATTGACTCGATGGTAGCCCCTCTTTTGGTGGCTCCACTCACCTATTAGTTATTTTAATCTAGGCTTTAGGTCACCCCCTTTGAGATTCGACCACAAAGTCGCAACTCATTTGATCCCATACTCAATGAGTTACACCCGATTACTACGGGTGGTGGTTGGTTCTAATACCAAATGTTACAAACCTATGAGTAGAACTCACCCTTGAAATACCACCACCTTCCGCAGCCCACGTCCACAACGGCGCGGGGGTAGCCCTTTCTCTTTTGGTGGCTCCACTCACCTATCAATTATTTTAATGTAGCATCTATGTCGCCTCCTCCGAGATCCGATCACAAAACTGCAACCCATTTGATCCTATACTCAATGAGCTACGCCCAATTACTCGGAGTGGTGGTTAGCTTTGATACCAAATGTTACAAACCCAAGAGCTTATAAACATATGGTTAAACTAATACTTAATCCATGTGGGGCACTTGGATCATAACATTTACGCTAATGCTAGGTGTCCATGCCAGGTGCATATCTCACTCTTCCCTAAGATGGTCAAGCAGATGCTCTCTCTCAACCAACATTCCCCTTCCTTTCCTCACAACTGGCTCACGTGTAGGGTCTGAATCCAGCCATGTTAGCATTCACACTTGCCTTGGTTGGAGTAACGTACAACGACAAACCCCACACACATGCACAACCAGAACTTAGTATCTTTGCTTTTTACTATCTTCTTAGAATAAAAATTCATCTTTTACTATCTCCATAGAGAAATTCTTAAAAATTTTATTTTCATTATAAATTTCCAAATTGTCTACCAATAAAAAATAAAATTGGGTATATTGTTTGGTTTTTTATAAGGGTTATTAGTGGAGAATAGCTTTTTCTAAATTTTTAGACCACACATGAATTGACTGAGAAGCCTCATAGTCATAATTTGAAAGACACATTCACTTCTACCGGCCTTTAGGCCAAGGCTTAAGTAGTCTAGGCCATAAGCCGCCCTTGATTGGAGGAATATCAACCATCATAAGAAATAGGAAAAAGACAAGTAGTGCGCAAGATTCCATGACAATGGCAAAAATCAAAACCCACATTAAGAATGTTTTTCCACCAGTAGCAAATCTCATTGAACTAGGCTGTCAATCTGAAAGGGAAGACAAATTGTAAGCTATGCATGACTTAAAGGATTTAAAGGCAAACAGCTAGATGTCATATTTATATCAGCCAACTACCCATTAACATTCCAAGATTTTCTTATAGGAAACTCAAATTGGATGCAATAAACGAGCTCAATAAAACACACTTGCAATCGAAACCGATCATCTATATAACCCCGTCCTCTCTGCAATTTAAATTTAAGAATTTATAGTTCTCTCATTAAAACTGTTATCTCTACTTGTTAGTGCTCCTGATTATGTGTGTTATTATCCTTTTGTTAATTGAAATTCGCAAGATAATAAAACAAGTTACTTTTAGTCACGTGTTCTGTTGTAGATTTTATTGATTTTCTCTCTTTCTTATTGTAATTCTTTAACACTACATCATGTAACGTTGTGTACTATCGGTAACACTACTACTACCAAAAAATAAAAAAAATAACACTACTACTTAGTTTTCACATAATTTCTAAGACAGATTATAACCATTTTATGCAGTAGTGAGAATCAATCAAAATGGTGCATGTTCCTCACATATAATTGATTACCATTTTTTTTGTAAGTAGTATTTTTTTTTTTCATTCAAAAAAGCGTAAAAGGGGCACGCACAATCCTAGTACATTGAACACCCAACTCTTTTACCTTCTAATAGTGCTCAAAGTAAATAGAGGAGAAATTGGAAAAATGAGAAAGCATCTTGCACAAATTAATAAAACAGAAATGTGTAAATTAGCCCTATTACAATAGACTAACATAACACACACACTATAACCTATTAATTTCCCTTTGTTAGGAACCCTAGTTATATTTCAAGCAAACCCATGCAGATGATGTAGTAGCTTTTAGACCAACATTTTCTAGTTGTATGTTAGAAAGAGAAAACCCTACCATAAACTACAAAAATAGAATGGGACAAACATGAACACATAAATTAAGAAGTTTGGGAGAAAGAAAAGGGAAAAATAAAATAAAAAGAAAAGAAGGGAGGCGGGAGGGAGAACTCATAGATGGTGACTTACCATGTGATATTCATAAATGCAGAAACTCCCTAAACTCCCCGAAGGCAAATCAAGAAGGTATCCAATTTGAATAAATATCTGCAAACCAATGCCAACAAAGTCAAGAACATAAAAAGATTCTGACTAAACCAAGGCACTCATTACCATAACAAAATACACATTAGAAAATAAGTGCAAGATAAATGATTTTTCGGAAATCCTAGGGAATTAGAGCAAAGTTTTGAAACCCGAACCGTTCAATGAACCGTACCGTAAAAAAGAGAGGTTCAAGGTTTTTGAAGTTGGACCGAGGTCGAACCGTGATAACGTCATAATTAATTTAATAATTATTTAAAATATAAATAAATATATTAAATTAGTAAAAATTGAAAATTTATCTAAATATAAAGATAAATAATTATATACATAAACATATTATATATATTTAAAATTTTTGTTAGAGCCTTAAGTCTTGTAAAAGCTCATTTGAGTATCCAATAATTTTTATCATTATTTTATGAGACCCAATAAAATGGCAAAGAGATAAATTAATGTCTGCTCGTGTCTAAAGCCCAATTGACAACCCAAACAATTTTTTTTTTTTTTTTTTTTTTTTATGCCCAGAATAGTCCACCATTTATGAACTAAAAAAAAAAAAAAAAAGGACAAATATGAAAGCTAGAGCCTAGAACTAGTGGTTGACAGTTGTTTAAAAAAGAAGAAGTGGTTGACAGCAAAGCATAGTAAAGCAATAGTAGTAAAGCAAGCAAAAAAGAGGACTTCATTTACCAAAAACAGAAGAAGACTCCGGATGGAAAAATGAAGAAGAAGCATTGTCAAAAACACAAAGAGGGAGTGCGAGCGGAACAGAGAAGAAGAATAGGAAGATGGCGGTGCGATCTCAAGTTTGATTGCATCTCACGATGGTTGAAGCTTCAGCCTTCAACAATGGCTGTAAGCGTGTAAGTACTCTGAAGGGAGCTGTGTGATTTACTCTGAAGGAAGCAGAATTTAAAGCTTGTTTTTAGTGGGTTTTTGTTTTTTTTTTTCTTTTAGGTTCAGATTCAAAGGGAAGTGGGGAACCGTGAGAAGTGGTCTGATCACAGTTCTCAAAACCGTGCGGTTGGACCGTGGTTCGAACGGTTCTCTGCTTTTTTGGTATAGACCGGTTATTAAGACTAAAAGAATCGTGTTTGTGAGAGGTTCACGGTTAACTCGGTCTGACCGTACGGTCTGGTCCGAGTTTAAAAACCTTGAATTAGAGTAGAGGGCATTTGGTAGTAAGTTTGAAAAATCATCATATATGACTTAGTGCTAATAAAAACATTTGCCTATAGGAAAGATAAAATTATGAAAGCCTATATATATGACATCACACAAGATTATTTTAGTTGTGATGGAGCATTTTAATATTAATCAATTAAATGAATAAATATTACAACATAAATGTAAAGAGGGTAAATATGGAAGATGAGGAGTTAGTGAAAATGTTTAATCCCACATTGAAAATGAGATAGACTATTTTGTTCCTTTTAATTTTGGTATTTTTCTTTTTAAGTTAATAATATTTAGAAGTATTATTTAGTTTTTCGTTGTGTTATTTCCATTATTATTGTGTTTTCACCAACAAGTCAAAATAAGCTCAAAATTCCAGATCAATTGGTTAGTGCAGGGCTGGCTTTGCTTTCAATATGCCTTGCATAAACATAATATGAGAGTCAATCCTATTTAAAATTCCAATGGATGTTGAACCCACAACCCTACCCTTCACCTAGCACTAGTTGTAGTAAAATTGGGGTTTCTCCATATGATATTCATTCACTTTACTTCCAATTTCCAATTTTGATTGCAAGAATAATAATACACATATTACTCACCAGATAAGATTACTTCCAATTTAGTGCTTCTTAGACTAATTGAAGGCAAATGCTATTAAAAATCAACACTGCCTTCTCTAGATATTTCTAGAGTTTCTCACTCAATCTCTTTCTCTCCACAATTCTCTAGAGCTTCCCTGCATAGTTTAATCATGGCTGCAAATTTTTAACTTGTTTAGAAGGTTGGTGAAAGAGATATATTTTTACTGATAGTGAAATACAATAAAAGAATGTGCTAGAGAATTCATAGTCATTGAGTTAACCGGCTTTAAGCATGTATAAATATGTTGAATTGGTGCTCAGTTTTCGTGTGTCATAAGCACCAAGTCAAAGTAATGTGAAGCAAGTAAAGTCCTCACGGTGTTAGTAATGTCAGTTGGGTGCAAGTGTATTTGGTGAGTGAGTACATTAAATAGGAAGCTAGTGTGTGAAGTGAAAGAAAAAATCGTGATCATCTAAAATTCTTTAATAATTTATAAGTAAACGAGAAGAAGTTGTAAGAAGATTATGGGAACTTGAAGTAAACGAGAAGAAGGTGTAAGAAAATTATGGGAACTGGTTAAGAAAATATAATGCTAAGGAAACATAGAAGATTACTTGAAAGCATGGAATAGAATAGAGAACTAGATACAACAAATTGACTGATATTATTAGATTCAACAAATATTTTACATAGGTCATAAGGACCTCAGAGGGGGCTATTTCTTGCCCATACAGACACACAAAAAGCTTATTTATAGACAACGGAACTCAAATGAGATTCAGATATAATTTACAATCTGATTTTACAAGATGGTAGGGGTCTGGCTTCTGATTGACAAGTGTTGATAGAAATTAGGGGCCTAGCACTTGCTTCTGGATAAGCTTCAGCAAAAGTAATAAGTTCTTCTGATAAACGTAGATAAGGCTGAGCTACTTTAAGACGTTTCTGGGATTTTTTTTTTTTTTTTTTTTAAAGTGTTGGAGTTGTTTAGTCCCATCCATCTCTTCCTTGGAACCATTCATTGTCAACGTCAGCATTAACATCTGGATCATGGTTATCATAATAGGGGTCATCGTGACCAATAAAAGGATTGGGCATTTCCCAATGATCTTCATGTGGCTACTGTTGTCTGCAAACTTCTGGATCAGTTGGTACTACTTCAGATAAGATTCCCTTATTAAGGGATTCTGCTTTTGTAAGAGCCTGGTAACAAGATACCAAAGAAGTGTCCATGTGTGAATAGAGTGTGTCATCCGGGTTTGTGACCCAATGCATTTCTGATGAGTGAAGTTTTCCTTCTACTCAGATATCATTTTTGGAATTGAGCTTAGCAATTAAACATCCTATAGTAATCTTGTGACCAAATCTTGGATGTACAGTGATGGGATACTTTTTCCAATCTCCATTATGAGCATCATTTTTTAGAATTTCAAACCAGAATTTTTGAAAATATCTATTTTCATGAGGGAAAATAAATCTGTAAAACTTTGGTTCAAAATGGAGACACAAATAATACTCATTGAGTAAATACCACATGTAGAGATAATGTATGACTGTCCAGTTGGTTACCCAAAAAGCAAAAGGGGTTTTCCATGGTTGGTCCATGTCAGGATAAATGGCAAGAAAGTGGCTTTGGTGCTCTTTATGGTAATTATGAAGGACTCTAATGATCTTTTTGGATCTGGTTTCAAGGGTCAAGGTCTTTATTTGGTCTTTTATCTCTAGAGGAAGGTTTTCTCTCATATTAAGGATATCATCAAAGGCTGCAGAGGAAGATCCTGAGGATGAGGATGGATCTGTGATAGGATATACACACAAGGTTGGGGGAGCAATTGTGGTGTTGATAACTGGAGGCTTTTTGGAAAGGTAATCAGTAATCAAGTTATCTTTTCCTTTTATATGCTTTACCTGGAAAAACCATTGTGAAAACCAATTTGACCATCTAAGTAACTAAGGATGTGGGAGCATTTTTGGAAAGGAGGAAATGTCCATCTCAACAAGAAAATTACGCCTAAGAATGTGAAATTGGAAATTTTCAATTCCATGTTTTGCTGCAAGGATCTCCTTGAAAGTGGAGTGGTAATGAAGTTCTGAAAGCTTGAATGCACCACTTTTGTATCCACAAATGTTTCTTTTTCTATCAATTTCTTCCAAAAGAGCTGCTGCCCAATACTCGTCACTTGCATCTGTTTGCAAAATTCGTTTGCCTGTTCCTGAAATTTGTAATGAGGGAAGCTTTTCTGCTAATCTTTTCAATTGTTAGACTGCTTCTGTGTGAACAGAATTCCATTCTGGAGGGGTTTTCTTTAGGAGTTAAGCTAAACAATTCCTGTATTTGGAAATCTTTGGAATGAAGTCGGACATATAATTAACAATTCCCAAAAATTGTTGTATCTGCTTGGTACTTGTGAGCTTATCTAGAAATTCACCTAGAGAGACAGCTATGTGAGGCTACAAAGTATATTTTCCATCTGAAATGCTTTCCAATGACCATTTTCTTTTCTGAAAGCATTATTCCTTGGGATTTCACTAAATTATAGAATTCAGTGAGCAACTTTTCATGGGATTCGTCATCTTTTGAGAACAAGAGGATATCATCTACATAAATTAGTACATTGGCCAAGAGAGGCTGGAACAGCATTACCATTGATTTTTGAAATTGGGATGAGGCATTTTTAAGGCCAAAAGGCATGACTGTCCATTGGTAATGGTAGTCTGGGATGCAAAACGTTGTCTTGTACCTTTCTTCTGGATGGATTCCTAGTTACCAAAATCCTACTTTAAGATCAAATTTTGAAAATACTTTTGCATTTGAAAGGTGCTGGAAGAGAACACTTTTGTTTGGCAAAAGGAACTTGTCATTTGCAAGAAAATGGCTAAAATCTTGGTAATTGATTACTAATCTGAGTTTTCCTTGGATTTGCTCAGCATGCTTGTTGACATAAAAAGCTTCACATGCCCATGGGAAGGTTGTGGGTTCAATGAGGCCTTTTGAAGATAGCTCTTATTTGGCTAAGGCTAAATGTTTTGGGTTCATTCCTCGATGATTGGCTTTTGTGGGGTTTACATCTTCATTCTTTTTGAAGTGAAGATGTATGAAAAAGCTTGGGTTCTTCCATAAGGGGTTTGGATTTTTAAGGAGGAATTCAGAATGGCTGTTTGCACAACAATCATTGATGATCTAGATTCTCAAAGAGTCAAAGGGGTCAATTGTAAATAGATGAGGGACTTGGGTCCAAGTGAGAAGGAGTTGTTTGTGCAAAAGTCCTTTTGAGGACCATCTAAGGCTAGGTATTTGGTGAAAGAGATCAAAGCCTATAAGAAGGTCTCTGTCTGTAAGAGGGGATCCAAGAATTTGGTGTTTTATGGTTAGGATTGGGAAAATTCTGATAAGGATAGACTTACTTTTCTGGGTAATTAAGGATGTTTCTCCATTTGCTACACGAAAAATTTGATTATGGGGCAACCAAAATTCTGCAGGTAAAATCTTAGGATGGAGGATTGTTGCTACAGCTCCATCCTAAGATTTTAGGGGGGCAGTTCTGCTGCTCGCTGTGTGCAGTGACTCCAACCTTTGACTCTACTGCTTTACCACTAAGGATTTTTGTTTAAAACTTTTTCAAGAGTCAAGTTGTTTATTTTGGTAAAATAGGTTGATTGGGCTTCATTTTTTAGTTTTATTATTGGTCATTTTTGTTGTTGATCTAATTGTTTTGAGCTTGTATATTTTGTTTTAGGTTTAATTTATTAATTTTTTATGGTCTTTGAAAGGTGGAAAATGCTAAAACTACAAAATTTTTTACAAATTGCTAATGTGGTGAGTGGTTATTGGTAAGTAAAAAAGTGATGTAGGTGTGTGAACCAATAAGAATTTCCTACCTCAATAGTTTGTAAAAATGTTGTAAAAAAGTTTGTGGCTATAATATTACTTTTAAAATAATCGATGGCATTGTTAAGGGAGACAAAGTGTAATTTTATTGAACAAAATTGCTAAAATTTATACCTATTAATATACTAATATTAAAAAAAGAAAGAAAAAAAAAATAGTATGTAGCTCCATCCTTGACAGTCATAATTTGGTTATAACTCATACAAGAAACTACCTACATCATATCAACTGATGCACTTGTTTTTATACATTTAGGTTCATTTAAAAATTATTTACTATCTAATAGGTTTAATAGCGCAAATCAACCAGAATCTAAAGGGAAAAACAGAAGTATGACACCTTATAAGAAAAATTATTCTGCCTAAGGAGCATAAATGATTCAGGGCAAGATTTCTACTTATAATCACTTGTCTGACATGATGAACAACAACTTTCTGCCGATTGGCTTCCCTTAGTCTTTTAATAGACTAAAATTTCCCTTCCAAACATTCTTCATGCACATCAGTTTATAGGCTACCTGCATAGTTAGAAAAAGTGCACAAAACCCAACACTTAATAGTAAATATTACCTTTATATTCAAATGAATAAGCAGAGAACTAGTTTAGATATGCTTGCACAGAAAATTGATGACAAGCTTGCATACTAAAACCAATGGGCCAATGGCCCCTATGTAGACTTGTTTGATGCAAAACAGATGTTCCTAGCCTAAAATTCACTTTGGAAGTTAATACAAGTTAACTAAGGATTGTCTCAAATCCCACTGCGTCAATAATGACTCTAATATTAGGTGATGAAATGGTCCAAAAACCCTTAACCAATGGAAGATTACTGCGAACCCTAAGGTTCTACACCAAACAAAAATGCCCATCACCAAAAATATCCATCCACAAAGAAGAATTCAAGTGAATGACATTAAAATTACAGAAATCCTGACCAATTGTGAAAAGCTTAACAACCATCAACTATGGCGATCTCCTAATATCAGGGCCACCAAAAAAACGGGAAAAGATTGAGTGCTGCACCAACTTGACTAAGGTATTAAAAACATAGTTTCTTTACCATTTTATAGATACTATAACAAGACAAACATTTGAAGTCAAATTGAATAACATGAAGAAAAAAAATCCAGAAAAATTATAAAACATGATATACTAATTGAATGTACTAACAAAACTCTATCATTACATACAATTATGGACTCTGCCAATTCAAGGTTGAATAATTTAGAGAGTGCATACCTCCTCAATGCTGCCATCCTCAACATAAGTAATAAGCTTCTAAATCATCAATATAAAGAGCTTAGCAAAAAAAAAAAAAAAAATCATCAATATAAAGAGGCCCTGGTGGGAGGGAAAAACCAATTTTATCAATGACAGAATTGAAACAATAGTTCAATGTGAAATCGATAACAATGGGGATTCAAGGTTCCTCACCTACATCTTAAACGAAATAAACAGCAATTACATTCACAATAAAGTACAAGATAAAAAATATATATATAAAAAAAAAATGAATAATAAAATTACTGAGGTCATAAAGCCCAAACAAATACCAAAACCCCCATCAATCTTAGATTTCTTCAAAAAGTTCATATCATAGCTGTAGGTACTCAAGAATTCTTTCCCTTTGGCTTTGGCTTTATTGGCTTGATTGCCTTGCCTTGCCTTTGGCTTGAATTCTTTTGTCCCACATTGGAAAGATGTCTTTCCTCTTTCTACCTTATAAGGGATGAACTTAACCAAACTAATGGTACTCTTACTCCATTGGTTCATCCCTTATAAGGTAGAAAGAGGAAAGACATCTTTCCAATGTGGGACAAAAGAATTCAAGCCAAAGGCAAGGCAAGGCAATCAAGCCAAAAAAGCCAAAGGCAAAGGCAAAGAATTCTTGAGTACCTACAATAGCTATGATATAGAATCCTTATCGATCCCTACTTTTCTTTGCAAAATCAAGTACTCAACTGAATTAATTAAACAATAAAAAAGAATCCAAATTTGTGAACAAGACCCAATCAAACCTCAATAATTCCTATACAGACATCAAATTAACTAAAAAAAAGAATCCACTTTCACTACAAAATTTACTGCATTATATAGATTAAAAAAAACCCATTAGTTAATAAAACAAAATTAAACCTCTAATTTCCCATGTCAAAAAGAAAACCAATTTTGTTAATTTCGACCAAATATCCCAATCATATCATATTATCTATATATATATATATAAAACCAAAGCCTCTACTCTCTCCACAATTTTCCATATCAGCATTACTTAAATTAAATAAATAAATAAATAAAAACCGGTTTTCCAAATCAGCATTACTTAAATATTAAAAAAAAAAATCTAATTTTACTATAAAACCGGACAAAATTATTTACTAGGGTTCTAAATTTTCTTTGCACTGAGTGTGGTACTAGGGTTTGAAGATGGCGAAACTTATAGAAAAAGTTCAATGACTCTTGGCAAATCTACGAATGAAGAGCAAGAAAAACCTCACGGCCATGCATATGGGTGAAAAGCGTAAACTATATGTGATTCCTAACCAATACTTGTCTTCCATAATGTTTCAAGCATTACTTTGTCAACTTAAGGAGGAGGAGAAGATCGAGGTTGGGAACAAAGAGCCAATCACGTTGCCTTATATACCAAGATTATGGCTTCTCCGATTTTTGGTAAACAATTTTTGGTTATTTTGATGGTTAACAACTTAACATGTACATGTGTGTATATTTATTTTTAATGGTCTTATATATATATATATATATATATATATATATATATATATGAATTTTTATTTTATTTTTGTTCAGGCCGGTTGATAAAGCAAGACTTGGAGGATTGAATCATCTTCGTCAGTAAGACAAAATACAAGAAGGGTGGAAAGTCATGTTCATGATTAAACATTCAAGGTACGAATTATATGATTCATGGGCAATTTAAATTTCAATTTGATGATGGATTTTCAATTTTAGAATTATTGCATGTGTTGCAAATCTATATTTAAAGTGAGAGAATTTTACATAGAAAGATTTTTAGAATGATGATTAATTTTATGTGGTTAAAATGAATCTTTGTATATAGAAGTCTGATATTAGTTGACCTATTACGGCATTGACCATTGCTACAAAGTACAAACATATACAAAATAAACAGTTTTAGATCTAAAATTATTTGCTAACCAGTAATGTTGGCCTGTTATACTTATAGTTTATTATTTGCATATGTGAAGAGTTTAAATATAATAATTGTCATTGTATATTTAAAGCTTTTATGATTTGACCTCTTATAGTATGTTTTTTATGTTAAATTATGTATGAACCCGGTACAAACAATCATAATGTTCATCCACATGTCTCTTATATTTTAACTTCTTTGTGCTCATGTAGAGTATGAGTATCATCTAATATTCTAGATCACGGAGTATAAGAAATATATTTATTAAATAAAAAATTATATATTTGCCTAGCAGGATTTGTATTGAGGAACGATTCATTTATTACATTTTTTGTTCATCTACATATATTTTAGTAATTGTATACAATTGTTTAATTTTCCTTTAATGTTTGATTATATTTCAAATGTAATTATACTTTTGTAGCATGCTTAAAGTAAATATATATAATTTTTGAAAAACTATCCCGTGCATCGAACGGGTTAGCGACTAGTAATCACAAATTATCTAATTCCAACCACACAAAGCCAGTCAATAACTAAAAAACGTGCTACCAAAAAAAAAAAAACTAAAAAACGACATTTTTTAACCCAAGAAAAAGGGGACCAGGAGACAATATCATAGCCGAGTTTATGTACCGAACTAATATGCAGAGTGTGAGATGCGAAAGATAATCTCTGTAATTGAAAATGTTAATGCAAACACTCTTTTAGTCAATCCCAGATAATCTCTGCAATTGTACTAACAGCTGCTCAAACTTTATGTGTACAAAAAGAAACCCTATGCACACCCTTATATCCACTTTGCATCTTTTTCAAGGTCTGTTTCTCCACAAGGGCGTCTCCAGTTTCTATGTGTTTGTGTGGAGAACCCATCGTGAATTAGTTGGATTAAGTCCTTTTCCAGCCTTGACTGATTAGTCGAGGTGTTTGCAATAACTCATGGATTACCGGAGATTATCCAATAATATCTGGCCTTATACTATTTGCATGGTCACTCTTAAGATTTCTGGCTGCTCTTGTTCTTCATGCTCTTCACTGATTATTCTACCATCAAATTATACACCACTGATCTGTTCAGCGCATCCTTTAATTAAAGACTTCTTTGTGCATCTCCAACTTTACTGCATTCAGTATTATCCAACTTTTTTGTCAAATTGAACTCTGCAGGGTACATTCACTGGCGGTTAGAGTCAGGGTACATTATCCAACTTTAAAAATTTTATGATTTTTTTACCTTAAAAAAAAAAAAAGTGTGACCACCTTAAAATTTTTTTAGGTCCAATATAATTAAATTTTGGACAAAGTTTAGCAACAAACTCAGTGTTTTTTTTTATTGGATATAAATTTTAACAATTTCGAAATTAGATTAATTTTTTTTCTTATATTCTCCATTCTTACAAAATTTCAAAAAGATTAAAGATAAATAGCTTATGTCATCAATCAAATGTTTAATTTTCGAGTTTTTGTAGTCTAAAATTATACCCAAAAAATAAGTTTATAGATCAAATAATAAATAACATCCAATTGACATGAAACTTGATATGTGTTTTAAAAACATTAAAAAAAAAAATATATATATATATATATATATATACAATTCAACGGTTAGATTTTCAAAATATATAGTTATGTTAATTTGTTTAGTGAAAGTTGTAGTCTTAGCCTACAATAAGTTTATAGTCAAACTTTTGTCTTTTTAACAATATATTGAGTCTTTACAAGCGAAAAGAAAAATCCAAAAAAAAATTTATATAACTAAAATTTTGAAAAAGATATAGCTTGCAGCATTGATAATGAGATAGAGCTATCTTTTTTATTAAATATTGTATAATTTAAGTTTATAATGACCGTCCTGGAAAAAATTTCTGGAGCCGCCACTAACATTGAGGGATCTCTCCAAGAAAACTCAGATCATGCTTGTGGTATTATTCTGTTTACATTCGTTTCATAGTCCCAGTAATTTTAATGTCCTTTGTTTTTGGCATTTTTATTCTTTGATTCAGACTGTGGACCTGCCATTCATGCAAATAACAATCTCATTACTTACTCTAATGGTGATAACTCAGCTTTAATGGCTGAGCACTGAATTGCGAGTTATCTTTACGGAGGAGGTCATAGCAATTGCCTCTGGCATCATTCAAGTAGGTCTTCTAGTAATTCCTTTTGTCTTTTCCATCCTATCCAATGTACAGATGTAATAGTGCCTTCATCAATACAAAGGGGTTATCTCCTTTTATATCTTGAGACTATGAACGGACTATCTCTAAATGGATTCATCTTATACTTTCATGAAGCCATAATATTGGTAATTTGTATACCATAACTCCACCCCAATAGTACAGTTTGGTGAAAATCTATGGCATTTTCTTCTTCTTCTCCTCAAATCTTTTTGATGAAACATTTAATTGTCTGTGTGATTGGTTTAGTGTTAGCAGATCAAAAATTACTCCAAATATGAGTTGGTCATTGTCGTTCCCCATGTTCAAAGCATAGTTTTCTTTGAGTTTGAACAATGATAACCCAAGTTTTGGCTATTCTTTCATGTTGCGTAGTTTCTATACTTTTTATTTGTCACCCTAGTATTGCTCCTATTTTATATCTAGGGTCTGTTTGGTCCACAATTTTAAGTGGAAAATGCTCGGTTTTAGATGAATGAAATCGTAGATGGCCTATCATATGCCTCAGCGACCTATCCAATTCCAAACTTACATTTTTATAAATTTAAAAACGTTTCACCGTTGTAATTCACATGGAGTAACCAGTTTTAAAATGAATTAAATTTCCTCTTTTGAAGTCCCCAAATTAAATCCCTACAGATTACATGGTTGAATTGTAGTAATCTGGCTTATAATCTGAAGGGCTGTTTAATTTATCTTCTGGCTACATTAGCAAAAAATAGAAAAGTAGAGCCCGAGGAGGAGAACTACTTTTGCCACGGCCCTCAAGACACTTTCACACCGATGGCAAATTCAACCATTTGCACACATAGCTTGAATCTCATTCAATCCATAAACATGTGAACATAGCTTGAATCTTGTTCAATCCATAAACATGTGCAGTCTCACATCTTCAACTAAGACCACTCGACTAATTTCATCTATCCTGCACGATTCCACTCATTAGCGGGAGCTGCTCTATTTGTCTCAAAAGATGCTCAATTTGTCTCAAAAGATCAAACTAAGCTGTCTATTTTCTTGGAAAATTAATGCAAACTATAGTTCCTATAAAATGATATGTTTCTATCCAAATCCTTTTTTATCGTGGTAAGTGGATTTAAAAAAAAAAAATGATGATTAGTTGAATACTTTAATTTGTATGAATGTGACAACTTCTTCAACATTTCCATTTTCTCTTCAAATAAGTTGAACTAGGCAGTGAGGGAAAAGGGTGTCACTTGTTGGAGTCTCCAATGTGAAACTCATTAGTTTTTGTTTTCTATTTCACATATTAACTTTTCCTATCTTTTTTCTTTTTTTTAAAATATTCTATTTCACATTTAAAACAACCATTACTTATTCACAAAAAAAAAAAAAAAAAAAAAAAAAAAAAAACTAAGTAAACTTTATCTTGTGGCTAGAATTTTATCATGAAGCAGTTAAATTTATTTGATTGGGGCATCTAAATTTGATGCACACTCGTAATGCTAGTTCTCAATTTTATTGTTATTATTAAAATCCTAATTAACCCGATGAATATCCATCATTGTTAATACTACAATTATATTGATTCTCAAACACACACAAAAAAAATACAATTATATTATGTAGTTGCTTTCTAATTTTCAATGTGGATTATACTTAGCCTCTGTTTGGATTCACGTTTCATAAATCACGTTTGCGTTTTGTTCTTTTTTTTTTTTTTTTTTTTTTTTTTTCACGCGTTTTTGGAGGAGTGCGGCTACTGTTCAATGAACAGTAGCCACAAATGTTGACTTTTTCAGTGAACAGTGCATCCGTGCACTGTTCACGGACCCACAAATTTCATTTTTTATCAATTTTTTCATTAAAAATGGGTCCCACGGTATTATTTACACATTTAAAAATTATTTTGCTACAGTGATTTTAGCAATAAGTTTTCAGTTTCAGTAAAATAAGTCCTATCCAAACAGACCCTTAATAGTTTCTTATGCAAGTTTAATCGCAATATTAGCACAAACATCTGCCTTTGTTTTTCTAGAAAAAACAAAAAAAAAAAAAAAAAAAAAATCTGCCTATGTAGTGCCTACTGCCTAGTGCCTGCGACTACTAGAGCTTTAGGCTACTATTTGTTTCTGTTCCTTTTTTCATTTTTCTCTTCCCACTTTGACTATAGTCTCCTGACAATTAAACTTGTAAAATCGAGGCACGAAACACCATAATATCATTATCTTTGACTCTTTGTGTCTTCATATAATTATATTCCTGACTTCATTCATTTTACTATTAATCTAGCACCTTTTGATTAAATAATAATTTCTTTCTCTAAAGTAATGATTTTTTTTTATAATAATTTTATATAAAATTCTTATCCACAACTTCACAAAAAGCTGGTAACAGATTTGGTCGGCTGGCGTCCAACTCTGTCCAAACAAATCCGGAAAAACACTTGACCAGTCCACCGATCAAAGTTCTGGCTGTCGCTTGAACTACCAAAAATAAATTTGTACAGTGTTAAAGAGACAAAAATGTTTCAAAATTCATTAAAATTTTAAATTTTGAGTGGAGTAACATATCAATTTTATATTGTTTTGTTATTTACACTAATCTGTAGTGTTCATTAACATGTTACTTCAATAATCATAAGCGTGTTATAAATAATTTTATGTGGATTAATAACATTAATATTAAATTTTGATTTTTCATAATTTTATGTGAAAAGCTTGATAAATTTTTCTTCATGATGCTTTTATGCTTTTTCAGCAAGGTATACAATAAATTGGGTATCAAGCACGTTAACATCCTCAATACCCACCTAGGAACTAGGAAGAGTAATAAATTTCTGTTTTAAACAACAACATAAAAAATCAAAGTGACCTCATAATAATCAAGGTTGATAAGGAATAGATCGTCTAGGGTCCTTGTCTATTGTTCGTGTATAGGCGAACATAAACAAATGATCTAGTCTCAATCACTAATCAAGGCGCGCAGATTTTTTGAAAAAATAACCTAATGTTTGTGTTCAGCAGAAGGGTGGCCATTGAATATGGGTGTAGTCCTTAGATGACATGGTCTATATCCATAGGGAAAATAGTCTCATGGCCAAGATCTATGCCATCAATAAAGAAACTCCCATTGATTTTGCTCACAATAGCATCCCAAGAATTTCCAATCAACCATTAGGACATAATTGCCTAGCCTACTCGAATTCTCACTACCAGTTGATGGCATCATAATAGATCAAATCGAATTGGAAGTGAGAGAAGAGACAAACAATTGATGCTCACCTCAGCCATCACCAATACAACTATTAAAATGAATGAGTATACAATGTCATCCAAGTGTCTATAAATTTTCACAATCTCAAGTAAAGCAAGGTATGAAAAACCTATCACGTAACATCGTACTTATATTCCTAAAATACAAACACTAACTAGGCATCAAAGTGTCTAAGATGATGTCATATCGGCACCACTTTAGCTTTCTTGTTTGTTCAATGTATCCATAGTTCAACCAATAGAAAGTCTTCAACATTAGGACAGTGTGCAAGCATTGATTCACCATCAAAGATCAATGTAGCATTATTATAGTGCATTTTTTCTTCCAAGTACTTATAAAAAGTGTAAGAAAATGCTAAGTTTTTATTTGAGAACGTCTTATCTAGTTTTTGGCTGGCAATACCATAGATATAAAGTCAAAGTTATATAAAATAAATAAATGTCTCATATGAAACTTACAAATGGTTATGCTAACAAGTGTCTTTAGGGCACTGGTTAAGAATCCAATTAAATAAAGTTTTGACATCATTTTTATAGAAAATGAAAAAAATTGTCAAAACATTAATTGTTTTTTTTTTTTTCATAAAAATTTTCTTTAACTGAATTTTTAACATTTGTTAGCATTTTCCTTAAAACTATGCTTTTTTTTTTTTCCTCCATCTCACTTTTTATTTTTTTTATAGCATGCCACGGCTATAAGTCATTGGATTACACTATTTATGGCAACCCTTATCCAAAACAAAAAAAAAAAAAAAAATCCTCCAACCACAGTTACAAGCACTAAAATTATCTTGGAGGAAAACTTAAATCCGTGATATATATCTCATTCCTTAAATGGACAAACCCTATCTCCTCTCTTTTTTTCCCTTCCTTTTGTTCTGTCGGGAACTTCAAACACACTCCAAAAATCCCAATCCCAATCCCAATATCCCGCACCCGTCAGATCACACTTCCAAACTCCTTCCATTCCCAACTTTCCAGGGGGCCCCACATCCACGTGAATCATCATTTCACCCCCATACACACGCGCAACACACAACAAAAACCCAACCTATTTATATATAAATAGAAAGTAAAAAAAAAAAAAAAAAAATCCTCGACAAGCCGTCACATAAATCACATTCTCTTTCATTTCCAAAAAGGAAAAGAAAAAAAGAAAAAAAGAAAATTTTATTTACCCAATTGAGACTCTTCAAGGAAACACAGGAGCACACCCTGCAATTCTTAGCTATTTCGGGGTATTTATTTTTTGATTGTTATTCTTTCGAAGCTTCTTATTATTCTTCGAGCTCAGCTCACGAATTCTCAATTCTTAGGGTTAGGGTTTTCTTTTTATTTTTTATTGAAGTGACAAAAAAAAAAAAAAAAAACCATGTTTCTTCTTCGATGGAACAGGTTGAGAACTTAGGGTTTGGAACTTTTGGATTTGTATGGTAAAAATAAAGGTTTTGATTAGGTAGATAATTATGGCGGCAGCGAATCCACAGCCTTTGCAGGCGCGTCCGTATGGGGACCACGTGGCGGTGCGGGGACCGATACCGCTTGAGGATGATGACGAAGGTGAGTACGAAGATGGTGGTGGTGGTGGTGGTGATGATGCTATGGATGACTTGGAAGATGCTCACGTGAATTCGGTTAGCGTTGCGGAGTATGGAGTTGGTGGTGGTGGTGGTGGTGGAGTTGGAGGAGGAGTGGTTATGGCGTCTCGGTCGAGTGAGCTTACTCTTTCTTTCGAAGGTGAGGTCTACGTGTTCCCTGCTGTCACGCCTGAAAAGGTATATATGTCTTTCTCTATCTCTATCTCTATCTGAGAGTAATTTGATTATGGTTTTGTTTTAGTTTTGTTATGAATTTTGTTTTGCTTTTTAGGTGGAGATGATATTAAGAACAATTTTTTTTTGAGTTCATTGAATTCATTTTATGCTTCTTACGATTTTTTTTTTTTTTTTGGGTGGTAGTGTATTGAAATATGGGAATATTGGATTTGGTAATTGTACTTAATGTTTTTGGAATTTGTTTGGGTTTTTAAGGTAAAGACTTGAGATTAATGGAAGGCGGTCCCGACAACAAAACGACAATGGGGGATTTTGGAAAGTATTAGATACTTCTGGATTGATCATGTGAATAGTAGAGCAATTAATGGAATGAAAGAGGTAGAGAAAGACAAAAAATAACATTAATAGAAGTAGTTGAAAAGAAGATGTCAATTAAGGAAGTAACAAAGGTTATGAACTCCGATATAGTAGAATGAAGGAAAAGAATACATGCAGCTGATCATAACTAGTCTTCTTTGAGGATTTATAGCTGACCTAAAAAATTTGGGACTAAGGATTTTATCTCATTTTTCACATTATGTGGTTTTTTTTTTTTTTTTTTTTAGTGTGTGTGTGTGTGTATAAAGTAAAATTGGAGTACCCGACAATACGTTATTTGTACTCTAGGAGTACCTAATAGTTACTAGGGAATTTTTCGGATAATTATTAGGTACTCTTAGAGTACTGTGGCACTCCAAACCAATAAAAGCTAGCTGCCTATTACAAAAGTCTTTCTTATTCACATGACTTTTGTTATGTCATTTTTTGTATTAGGTGGCCTGCTTTTATTGGCTTGGAGTATCACATCAAATGTAATCCGGGAGTACCTAATAATTCCTTGGAAATTTAGGGAATTTATTGGTAATTAATGGCCATTGTTATATATTATTTGTTTGGATTTGATAGGGTGTCTTTTTATTAATATTGTTTTAGAAGTTATATGACTTTTTTGGTATATTCATACTGTTTTCTTTTCTTGCAAGCAGAATTCTGTGTTTGTTAATGTACATCTTTTTTTCAAGTCTCTAGTGAACTTGGTGATTTTGTGGATTTATGCATTGGAAAGTAGAAAACTGTAGAATGATTTTTAATATTTGAAGCCTTAATAGTAGAGTATTTGATCATGATAAAGTTAAACCTGATCATCCCTGATATGTTTTCATCTTATTTTTGTGGAAGTTGGACTTTTGAAACACACATAATTATTATGATTGGGTACTGTTGTATGTTATATTGTTGCCCTTAATCCAAATCTTAATGTATGTTGTATTTTTCTTTTTTTTTCCCTTGTTATCAACTGGTCAAATCACTTTCTTATACACACACACACACACACACAGACTACAATCTCTTCAAATGACTTTGCTGGTTTTGGAGTGTGCCCGTTTTGAAGGATGCCTGGGTTTTTTGCCTTGTGTCATGTGCAACAGGTACAAGCAGTGCTCTTGCTTCTAGGTGGACGCGATGTACCAACTGGTGTGCCTACAATTGAAGTACCTTTTAATCAAAATAACAGGGTACCACAAAATTTGAAATTATAGAAAGCAAGAAGTTGCATTTTCTGTGCCTATTCTCATGAGTTGTCGGGCCACTATGTGTAGGGTGTAGGTGAAACCACAAAGCGCTCAAATCTTTCACGAAGAATAGCATCCTTGGTTAGGTTTCGTGAAAAACGGAAAGAGAGATGTTTTGACAAAAAAATTCGGTACACTGTTCGAAAAGAAGTTGCACAGAGGTGAGATGAATTTGTATTTGGTTTTTCATTTTTATCTGTAATTAATGCTTTAATAGTTTGACCATTTGGAATTAAGGTATTTCTTCTTTGGTTATATTGAGAAAATACCCATTTGGGTTTTCATGCATGGTAATAATACATTTGACATATTTAAAAGAAATAAATAAAGGAAAATGATGGAATGCGTTCTTTTATCATAAAAGAAAGTATTAAGCTTTAGGTTTTGTTCTTGGGCGATACAGAAGTTTTAGATGGATGGAAAGAAAAATTTTAGTTTTGAGGATGATTTTTTACTCTATTGGTGCCAACTGCTTGTTTAATCGCCTTCTGTGATTCATCAGAGATTTTTTGTTATTTGAAATCTAGTGGCTGAGGTTTGCCACTAATCACTTCAAGAATTTTTTCCATCTAGCTCCCCAATTGGTTTTAGAAATGGAAGGAATATAACTATGCAATTTTGCAATGCAGAAGTACCATTTTTTTCCCTTTGTTTAGTAATAATTTATCTGTGTAACTATATTGGAATAAGCAATATCCTGTGCACAACATTTAAACAAGTCATACAACCAAAACTTTTGTGAGTTATATTTCTCTGTGTGAGTGTACTTTAGCATTTTACAGAAGAAATGACATTGTCTATTAATTGGATGCTGGTTCATATCCACAAGGCTTGTCATCTTTAATGTTGATTCAAACACATCATGTCATCCATATACGGTTAGATCTCTTAAAATCATCAAAATTTCTTCCTCTAGAAGTATATATAGATGGGATTTTGCATTGATATCCACATGTTCTAGTATTTCCCACACATTTTTTGGCTTTTTGGCCGAGTATGGGTGCATGAATATGAGAAATGAAACTATAGGAAGAATGTGCTAAATTATAGGTGTGGCAAAATTGATTTATTATTGCCCTATTGCACTTTAACCTGTGATTTCAGATTTTAGGTATATACTTATTTAAACCAGTAAAAATGGTGTCGGTGTCAATGATGCATGATTCTTTCTCTCCTTCTTATAATTCTGGTAGGATGCACCGCAAGAATGGACAGTTTGCATCTGTAAAAGAAAATTCAGGTGCTTCTAGTTGGGATTCTCCTCAGAGTTGCCCTCAAGATGGTACTCCTCGTCCAGAATCTGTGTGAGTTCCAGGTTTATATTGGTTGTTGCTTATTTCAGCTTTTAAATAATCCATGATTTGTTAGTGGTACTAACTTTTATGTTCACTGCACTTGTTTCTGGAATTTTTATTTCCAGTTTGCGCAGATGTCAACATTGTGGTGTTAGTGAAAATAATACTCCTGCGATGCGTCGTGGGCCAGCTGGACCAAGGACTTTATGTAATGCATGCGGTCTAATGTGGGCAAATAAGGTTTCTTTTATTTTGTTTTCTGAAGGAGTGTGTTGGCTGTGTTCTATCAATGTGCTTGCTGTGATTCAAAGTAGGTCTGTGTGATTGCATAGTGGGCCATTTTGTATGTTTTTGGACTTGGAATTGTTATGCTTTGGTTTGTAGGAGTTGATGTCATGTTTGATGGAATGCTTGGTCCTGATTTCCTGTGTGCGTGTGCATGTGTTTTATTGACTTCTTCACAATAGCTATTATAGGTGGTAGCTACAAAGAGTTGAAGAGTTGTGGGTCGTTATTTGAGGAGAGTGGTATAACCAACTCAAGATCTCTATACCTTACTAATATGCCACATTGAAGTTGGGTGCACTACTTGTTTTTAAGAAATCTTATGAGGTTTTCTTGGTATAAATGATAATGTTGCTTTACTGATTTGAGATTATACAGGGAGCTAATAGGAATTTAGTGCCAAGATCTGTTCTCTTCTGTATTTGATAGAAAATTACACTTTAATTAGCTCATTTATTTACTCATGACATGTAGATAAAGATAGTTTCAATATTGATTCTATTACTTTTCTTTGTCATTGGATGACTCTTCTACTTGATTCATTTGCTAATAAATGTTTTGTAGTTTGTCATCTATTCTTTTTACTTTGCTGGTTGTGAGGAGTGCTTTTGTGCATTGCATTTTTTTGAGTAAAATAGTTTTGTTAAAAATAAGAGGTAGCAGTTTGAATACATATGTGCCAAACTCCTCCTTAAGCTTTACAATCTCAAGTTCAAATAGGCTGCTGTGTCTTGTGTGAGTGTCAGGGTGTACCTCAGCTTTAGTAGATAATTGCATAAGATATATTTTGTATTGTTGTTATGCAAGTGTGGCTTCAGCTTGAGTTTTGCTGTCTTGCTATTGTTACAGAGATATATCGTTTCCTTTGGTATAATTTGTCTATTTCCCTCACAACTTTCTTGAATGTACAGGGAACATTGAGGGATCTCAGTAAGGGAGGAAGGAATGTTTCCATGGACCACGTTGAACCTGTGAGTACCACAAGAAAGAACCCCAATGTCTCCAGAATATGTATTTTCTTTAAGTTTTGGAAGGATATACCATTTTTGTGTTTTATGATTTTCTTCTTCCTTGTGTATACATCCAGTGTATTAGGGTTGCACCCCATAGCATTTTCTTTTAATGAGTTTTTTATTTATGATTTTCCTCTTGTGCTTTTAATTTTTTTTCCCCTAGGGATGGTGGGTTGTACAACTCTAGGCTTGTGCATTGTCATAATCTGATATTTCTGTGTAGTATTACTCTGCCTCATCTAACGTATGGATCATCCTATTATGTTCGTTATTATGCTTGGAATTGCTGATATCCAGATTGCTAAATGAGTCTACCTAGTATATCAGAATTTGTCTGTTTTACACAATGTTTTATTAATTTTCTGGTATTTGTTATGTTGCTATTGTTGCCAAGATCAATTTACCTAAAGGCTTTAATGGGATCTGCAGGAAACCCCAGTCGATGTCAAACCGTCAATTACAGATGGAGAATTCTGTGGGAGCCAGGATGAGCAAGTATTAAATTTTCTTATCTGCTTCAAATACATTAAAAGTGAATTGGACAAGCTTGTTTCAGACATCTAAACTAATTTATGGTGCATGCAGGAAGCTCCTGAAGACCCTTCTAAATCTGTCACTGAAGGAACCAATAAGTCTTCTGTTAACCCTGATGAGGAAGTATGTTTTTGATCCCTGAGATCAAGCAATAGAGTAATGAAGTCATTTGTCCCTTTTTTATGTCTTTGACTAATTATGTTCTTAATAGCCTTGAAGAAACATTTTAATCAACTGCACTAGTTTGTTTTATATTTGGTACAATGATATGAAATTTACTCTTACACTGATTGCTGTTATGCTGTTTCTTTTGTGACTAAAACAATTTGAGCTTACTGTGAGGATTTGAGTAGGGTTCAAATAGCCATAGCATTTAAAAAATACCTTGAAATCCATGTTTATGTTTTAGTACCCAGCTGTGTATATTTTGTAAGGAACTTGTTAGGCAGCCCTAATGTCAGTTCTCAAAATCTTTAAATTAAAGCTAATTATAAAAATAGTAAAGACAAAAGACTTACACACACACATGCACAAAACCTAATAATTTCCTTACAGTTTTTATGTTTATCAAAAAAGTAGAAGTCTTGGCGGATACTTGGTGGACAGCATTCTTCTTGAATGAGTTCTTCAGAATGAATGGTTTATCTTGTTAAAAACAACAATGTCTTCCTCTCTCTCTCTCTCTCTCTCTCTCTCTCTCTCTCATGTGGAAACATTTTTTTTGACGAAAGATCTTGTTCAGCATATTAAGACATCTAACCCCAGGCTAACTTCCTTCTCATCTCTCACTAATTATTATTTCAACACTAAATTGTATTTTATTTGTTTCCATGGTGACTTTCAATTCCATGTGGTGCAGGGTTTGCATGACACTGCTGTAGATTTTTCGGATCTTACCATGGGGCTTGTCCATTCTTCAGTTAATGATGAGGAGCAGGTATAATAGCTATATCTTGGCTTTTGAGTTAATACCATTGAGCTAGAAATTTACAAAATACTGAGCTCTATTTCTCCACTTCTCACTGCCTCTAGTTTTGATAAATAAAAAGTGGGCTCAGTGCAAAGTTCTGCTGTTGCAGTTTTCTTCATTTCCACGGTGAAGTACTTCCCGTGTAATCACTTTCACCTAACTTCCATTTAATTCTCAACACTTCCCTAAATCCAAACACACAAGAAGTGAGGCACCATTTGTTCTGTCCGTTAGTCTCATATTTTTACCAAAGATTTCAGATAAGAAACGGAAGGAAGTTAATATATTTATTTAGCTATCATTGGTATGTTAATGTACGCGTTTTTTTACATAAATGCATTTTAATTTGTAACTGCAGATATAAAATCTCAAAATTTTCGAATGTAATCTTCTGATAATCGTTACATCATTCATGGGAGGTTCTGATATGGGTTTTTGGATGTACAATTTTCATGTTGAAGTTGTGGTATCTGCAGGAACCTTTGGTTGAGCTTCCTAATCCTTCAGATACAGATATAGATATCCCTGCTAACTTCGATTAGAAGGTAATGATTTTGTTAATTGATTGATGTAAGAGATATGGCTGCTAGTCAGGCTGTATCAGTTTAGCGCCCTCATGTCTTACTAGTTGGTCTTATATCAATTTGATTTCTCTCATGTGATCATGCTACTTTCAGGCCTAAGATTATGATCCTTGTAAAGGAGGGGCCTTTAGGGACTTCAGTTGTCATGACTATAAACAACCATGATGAGAACTCCGAGTGCAACGAAATCATCTTGTGGCTGGAGGAATGCACTGTTGCTTTCAGCTGACATAGATTCCTGGCAATTATTGGCGTCAATACAAGTACCGGGATCTTGCATGTGTTAGAGTTGTTAGGAGAAATGTTTCGAGTGCTTTTTACCTGTATGTGATTTATTTGTTAGGGCTGTTCTAATTGCGGTATATTTAATGTCACCTCTCACATTTAATTCATGTCAAAAGTACCAAGTGCTTGTGATGTTCTGATCTCAACAAACCTCAGTTCAGCTACAAAATGAGAATGTCAATAATTGGTCTGGTCAAGTCATTTAGACGCATTGATCCAGTAATTTCCATACTTTGACAGTTGCTATTGATAGGAGTATAATTTTAACTAGGTTTAATGGGTATACATCCAATGGGTAGGCTTGTCTGTTGTTTTGAGTGCAGCTGAAATTTGCCTGACCACAGTCGCCGCCTCCATCACGTTCTTTTATTATGGAAGTTGGGAGTCTGGGCATGGAAACTGAATATGAATTAGAAAGGTACTTTAGCATGAGGTGATATGGGACTCAGCCACTTGTCCTTGTTGAGTCTAAATTAGCCAAGGTTTTGAAATCTTTTTATAAATATTCTGTAGTGGGTTACAAAAAAGTGACGGAAAGAAACTATGATTACCGAAAGCGAGAGTCAGAGATGTGAAATGACGTTTCTGTTATGTTCGAGTGTTTTTCTTTCTTTACTTTTGGGAATCTGGAAACAGAAAACAAATTATGTCAGCTTTTTGTCCATGACCCTATACTAGAACATAATAATAGGACCTTATGGATATAAGTCCCAAGATGTAAGTCCAAGCCCACCTTAAAAGAGTACTCTAAATTCCAAGATAAGAGTCCAAAGCTAAGCCTAATTTTGCACTGAACATACATAGAGATCCAAATTCCTGCCAAAAAAAAAAAAACTGCGAGTCTTAACAGGGCATAAAGGATCCCCCGTTATTGGTGAAAGCTATTGTCGCAGTTAACGTTAAGGAACCAAAACTTTTGCCATACATAATTTTCACATCCTGTTGGATTTTATTAAACCCACACAAGCGCAGAAGGAAATATAACTTTATTTCTATTGGGTAAAATATATTTTAATGTATGTACAAAATAACAAAATTGTGGTAACTCAAAAATTTTGGAGACTATTCTCTCCCTTTACGTAAGCTACAAAAATATACAAATAGACACCCCCTTGAGGCAAAGGGATTATTTCTTCCCTTGGGCCAAGAGAGTTTAGGATCATGGACTAAGCTGCAGGTGTGTTCGACTTGGGTCCTTGCAGTGAATCACTGTTGAATGTAGGCTCAAGCCATTATGTTTCTAGCTGATAACTTGATATCCCTAAAGTTGCATATTCATCTCGTCCATTCTTGGTGTCCCCCATCTTGCATTATATTTGAAGAGAATGTGGCAGGATGAATCTCTCAAGCCCTTCATCCAGGGTGCTCACAAAACCAAACAAACTACAATTGCTCAATTTCTGTACCCCCTCAATTGAGTAGGTAATGATGGACCCTGTGATGTGTACTCCTTAAAGGCCTTCGACAAATCCCGACTATAGAGATGCTTCTATTCATGAAAATCCTCATAAGGCGAGGATCCACTAGAAGAATCACTCTCATATGGAGTGGTCTCCCTTGGTGACGATGGAAGTGAGTCCTTCTGTTGGGAGGATGAACCTGATACATAAACAAGTCACATCTGAGTTAAATCCATTTTGAGTTTAAATCCTCCAGTCAGTAGGCTAAGTATGAAAAATCCTCCAACCAAATCCACTTAGGTTAAATTCACTAGACACAAAGATCTAGAATCTTGGGAAATAAATGACCAGATATTCCTGACAAGTAACTGATTGCTCTAAGAGTGAAGGGATTGGAACCGTGGTTTACATCCCTATAAATCATCACTATAGATGCAATGAAAACCAAAAAGGTGATAATCATCAAAATGAAGTGAAAAGGCAATAACAGTTTAACGAACCTTTTTGTCTTGAGCGGAACTTCTTTGTATGCCGCCTAATAAGCCTCTTAGCTTTGGTTATGGTGAGCTGCCTAGCAAAGGGAGAAAACTCTGTATCACTCTCACTCCAATCATTTTGGAAATCATTCTCTGCATCACCCCTCATAGTCCGCAACACAAATGCCTTGGCCTTGCGACGTTGAGTATTGAAAAGTCCCCTGATGGAAGTGACAAATCCATCACCTGCTCCATCACTTGGACGCTTAATCCAGGAAATTGGATGCTGATCAGACTTCCCTGCCTGACCTCCTTCATTGTCACTGAAATTTAGGTCACTATCAGGAACACCAGTTCCACTGGATTCCCTTTGACTGTGTACTTTGTCTTTGAACTTCTTACCCTACAAGATTAATGGAAAGACCATGACAATGATTTCTAAAGTGAAAAGGTTAAAGATTGTGGTTTTGCCATTGATTTGAAGATACTAGAACCATTACACTTGTAAGTTCACTTGCTAATGTCATATATAAAGACATTAGAGATCTGTATGATAATGCTGATGAGAGAAATAACTCTTCTTTCTTATGTTCTATATGAGAAGGTACAGCTTTAAGAATAATCCAGCTAATATTTGCAATAGTTGGAAGACTTTGTATAACATTGTCATACTGGCCTAGTCATATATCCTGGATTATTAGCATTTGCAGATGTGATCCAGTGGGAACAAGTACTAAAAAGGATGCATGCAGAACCCTTACCTGCATTCCCGTGACAGACTTCAGGACTCCCCAGATAATATGCTTCTTAACTCGTGAGAATAGTCTCCGCCAAGTGCCAGTGAACTCAACACGATGAAATGTATCCATAAGCAACTTCAGATCATTTACAACAAACCTTGATCCCTCGTAGGTAACCAATAGCTCAACCTATGCCAGAAAATATACAGAGTTTGATTTAAAAAACCAAATTTCAGCAAGACAAAATTATTGGTTTTGACCACACAAAAACTGAACCAACCTGACTTATCTTGATATTGTGGAACTCCATCATTTTTCGAGGTCTAGATCTTTTCTCTTCTTGAGACTTCACTACCTTTTTCTCCTCGTGAGAGGATCGACCAGATTTGATAGCTTTGGACTCTTTCAACTTATTTTTAGAGGATTCATCTGGTTGGTCAACAGAACCAAGTGGCCCACTTTTTGAGGAAGAAATGCTCTGTAAGACAAGTTCATTAGCTACAGATTCTGCAACAGTCTCCTCCCATGATCTATCAAAGGATGATGTTCTTCTTAATTCTGAGGTTGAACCACTAGTATAATTTTCTTTTATGTTTTGCAACTTTGATGCCTGCATGGTAACCACAAGTTTCATAAAACTTTTAAGAAAATGGAGTGAATATATAAATATATGAAAGAATAAATAAAAAAGTTATATTTCACTCCCTCATAAAATATAAAATTCCTGGGTATCCAGGCTTAGGAAGAGTGCTAAATAAGTTTGGTTATACAATGTCTTAATACCAAATGCCAGAAGATATTTGGAAACTTACTTGAGCAGAATCAGCATGGAAAGAGGGTTGATTGGTAACAGGGGCAGAGGCACTTGATTTGGATGCAATGTCAGACTCTTTTGCTGAATGACTGTTTGATGAAGAGGCTTCAAGGATTGATGAGCCTTTCTTTACACGTTTTGAACCAGCAGTCGTTGAAACCTTCCATGCTTCCTGCACGCCACAATGTAAATCATCAATTTCCTTAGGTTCTATGACAAAGAAACTGTTCCAATTTTATTGGCTGGTATAACACCCCCCCAACCCCCCCCAAAAAAAAAAAAAAACAATTTCAAAGCCCAAACGTCTCCAACTAACCTGCCGCCGCTGTGAATCCTGCTCTTCTTCAGGGAAGAAATATTCCCACATCATTCTATACATCGTCTCCGTTAAATGGATCTTAAGGGGATAAATCTCTACCTACAATGTACAGAAATAGCTGGTGTCAAGCAATAAACTCTTAAAACATACAAATTACATACTTATAAACAAAAGCTGCTTCTTCAACAGAAACTATTCATTGAGATCGCTAAAATGTTGATCCTAAATGATTGTGATTCTTTTCATGCAGCAGATACATGATATAATAGAGGCATCAGTGCCAAAATAATGGCATGCATCCTAAGCTATTGTACCACTTCTATCAACAGTAATCACGAAGCTTTATAAATCTTGCTTGGCAACGAAAACTCATAATGTCTTTACTATACAAATAATCATTTCAAACTTCCAACTATGGAACATCCTCAGCAGAATTATTACAAAATATTCCATATTCAGCCTCTTCATGCGCCAAGGAAAAAAAAATTTATTATAGTGCTAGCATTCATAGGGTTTGGCAATGCCAGAAAGATGTGGCATGTAAAAAGAAAGCAGAATCCACAAATTACAATTAAAAACAATTTTATGTTATGAGTAATATACATGTGAGGAAAAAATTAGTCAGAATGTATTAGAAGCATTATATTAATAATATGTGCTGCGTTGGTGTAATTAATTTTTAACCCAACACACTTCTCAAAGATTAACAATTTAAAAGTAACAGAAGTTCTTATTTATTGAAAACAGTGATGTTAAGAATAATCTACTCCAAAGGAAACCAAGAAAACTAGTCACCTGGAAAAGTTCAAGTGGAGAGTTCCCATCTCTTGGAGCTCCCTGCTTTGCATCCACACGAAGCATGACCTTCCTACAGCCAGAAAAGTTAGAGAAGTGTTAAAGAGTCTTATGCCCAAAGGATAGCAGGGAAAAAAAATCGTACAGTTAAAGATTTGGAGGGCTTAGGATGGCAGTTTCTGCTCCTCTTGAGGACCCAAGGAAGAGCTTTAGAAAGAATTTCCTTTTACAATTAAAATTTTATTGTATTTTTATACTTGTTGGAGACACTGAACAAAGTAGAACCACAAAATGTCTATTCTTAGAAACCACAACAAAATGAAAATCGAAAAAAAGATTATAAAGTTTTAATATGAATGGAATAACTAATAGCCAATGGTACCACCAAATGCAACAGACAGGAAAAAGTTCATACTTTCCCCATTCAGGCGGAGGGTTCCATGCAGATAAAAGCATAGCAGACTTGGCATTAGTCAAGCAGTTCCTGACGACAAAAAATTTTGTTGTGAACTGAGCAACACCGACATCTTTGTAATCCCGGTCAAAGTCATAAATCTGTTGGGAGGAAAAATTATAAATATGAATCAGCTGAAAAAACTAAATGCTACTAACACTGTAAAGCATAGCACTTCCCAAAACATTAATGAAGGATAAGCAGCACATGTCAGGAAGCTTAGATATCCAACAATACAAAAGAAATCCATCCAAACCAGGAATATCCACCAAGAACATCAAACTCATGCAAACAAAGATGGTCAATTAAACTGCCAAACGGTCATCATATGCTCCAACAATCATTGGAAAATTCCAAATCAAGTCCTTCCAAACTAGAATCTTAATCATCATTGACCACTGAGATATAGTACTTTAAATGGCACAAATGAAACAAAACAAAACTCTTAAGTTGACATGGAAAAGGCTTTGAGTGGATGAATTTAGAAAAATCCACAATCTTCTTTTCCAAGTGCCTAATCTTTAAAAAACTCATTTCTCACCTACTCTCTAGTGTGAAAAAAAAGTATTGCCTCCCAACATTAGTCACCAATGTGGCCTGCTGTTGTCTTCTAAATCTTTATGTGAGCTAATAGTATGCACCTCCTCATTGCCATCAATCACCAACATTGATTTGAGTGCCTTTAAACTTCGTCTCCCCCTACCTCCCAGGAACCCTTTTATTCATATAAATTTCGCCTATATTATTTTGCTAAAGGTAGCATGTTTGCATGTAGAACCCATAGAACCCACCACATGTGAAGATTGCCAGTGCTGTAGAACAACATCCACAAGGTTCTTAGAACTACAAATAATAAAGCTCTAAGTCAATTGACTCACTTCCAGCCTCCCTAAACTCAACAATAATTGGTAAGTGGTTAAAAGTAGCTTTCAAAAGAAATACCAGGGGAGAAATATATCCTAACCATTGTTTCCCACAATGAAGACATGCAAAATTAATATAAAAAAATAAAATAAAATATAAAAAAAATTCTCTCTCAAATTGTTCAAGGTTTATCCTTAACACCTGATCTGATGAACAATCAACACTTGTCCAACAATCTGATCAAAACAAGAATGATACAATAATGGAAAAAGTTGACCACATATCCTTATAAGCATCTATATTTTTACTATAATGTTCAACATTAATACCATTTCCTCAGAGTTATCAATCTATCACACACGTGGGTGTGTGCGCATAAAAAGAACACAATTCTTTTCTATAGAGAAAGATTTAGCCATGATACAACTGGAATCATACAAAATACTAACAGATCTTTTGCTAGATTTAAAAAATAAATAAATTCAGTTCTGAACATTGTCAGAAACTCACCATGTCATTAATCTCAGCTTCAGCAAAAGCTTTGCCATCTACAAGCATGCTCCAAACAACTTTGTTAATTTGCAAAGAAATACGCATGGCATATGAGGGACTTTTGTTCTTTTCCTTCTCCATCAGTCGTAACTGAGCAGCTTTCTGCAGTGCCATTCTTAATGACGCAGATGCTGCCTTCCTTGATTTTTGTGCATTTACAAGATCTCTCTTTAGACCTTGCACCTGAATAGTGAAGCTCATACTGTTTATAATCTATAAAATATTTTGAAAAGTGATAATTAAACAAAAAAACAAACATATACACATGTAAACATGAACAACAACATGAGAGAGAGAGAGAGAGAGAGAGCTACTAAAAATTATATCTATTTTTTATAACAAGTAAAACAATTTATTGAAATGAGAAGAGATGGATAAAAGTTAACATTTCTTATTTTTACAAAATTGAAAGGAAAAAAAGAGAAGAAATTTTTTTTATTCAGATTTATTTTGGATTGAAAATGGTTTATTAAGATTGGATTTAATAGATATAGGTTCGTGATTTTTGGTAAAATGTATGCATCAAAAGGTGTGCCCATAGTTCCTAAGGATATAGTTGTTCCCATTTCCAAGTCATGAATCCAAATGTAAGATTTCATTTTAGTTCCCAACAAATTTAAGATCAAGAAATTGCATAATATAGCTGAGAAAAGAGAGGAAACACGTACTTCAACCATATTATAATGCAAAAATCCTGAAGGCTGAAGCACAATATGATTGCACCATATTAAATTTTGAGGAAATGTTTATTGGTGACCTAAGCAAATAAAGTTTCTCTATAGACAAGAAAAATCAGAGAGCGCAACAATCTCAAACCCTGGAAGAATTGATCATTATTTTGGTACAAGAAGGTTGATCATGAAATATGCAAAGAAACAGTACTAACATTAGAATCATTAACTGTCATAAACTAGCTATTTAAAGGTTATTTGCAAGGATTATTTCTCACCAAGGTAGATCTTCCTCCAGTTATCATCCACAAATCAGCTTCCTTTTCCGGATATAGGTCGCTGGATGTACTACACCTGAGAGACAATTTCCTAATGTCATCAAGAAGCAACTTCTGCTCTTGCTCTGTCTTTTCAAGGTTGATTTTTGCAAGTTCTACTTCTTCAACACCATCTGGAACCATCTCATCTGCCTCCTCTTCAACATCATCATCATCTTCAGTAGGAAGTGATAGACTACTTTTTCGAGGCCTGAATCACATATGTTAATCAAATAACTTTAAGGGTCAGACAATGCCACACAACTTGTTTATACCCAGAGCACATATTTAATTTGATGAGAAATTAAGAAAAAAAATCATATACTCACTTTGGAAGCCGTGCAAAAAGAAGATTGGTTAACACATCCAGCATGACCTGAAACTGCCGAGATGTCATTGTTGCTGTTATATTATGAGAATTGAAAATGAGCTCCTTTAAGGGCTTCACCTGCAACAGAAAGATGCAAAAGCTTTTGCAATTAAAATGTTCAAATGAGAACCTAGTTTAGTGTTTGTTTGTACACACACAAAAATGCATGTGTTTGTGAATGCATTAAGTCTCACGAGTGAGAGTTTAAGATTTATTAAACAAGTGTGCACATAAGTGCAAACACACACATGCATGTAATTGCACACGTACCTATATGATGGGAAATTACATCAAAATATATACTTGGGGTATGATATCCAAATAAAATCTTTTTTTGATAGGTAACTAACACTTGAACCCACTGAGTGAACACACAATGCTCTAACAAGGGGAGGAGGTGCCATATGAGCTAAAGCTTATTGGTATTGATATCAAAATAAACCATCAAATGGAAAGTAACTGTCTTTACCTTTAGTTCAGGAGTCCCACCTTTGTGCCTTGTGTATCGAACATACATATCACAGGGCATAAAAACCCTTTCAAGTAAAGCACCAGTACGTTTTACTTTTGGAGAGCTTCTAAGAATTTCTGGAAGCCACTGCAATCCAGCCCCTGGGTCAACATCAGTTGGTGCAACATGAGCCTGCACATGCTCCAACATGACAGAGAACTCCATGCGTTTCCATGTCATTTCAGGTTGACATTCAGGGATATGTACATTTCCAGTACCAAGTGCCTGCTCAATCATCTCATAACCAACATGGAGGACTGAATGAAATGATCGGGCCAAAACACGACCACTGACTGCAGCAAGCAGAAATCTACCCTGTTTGCAAAAACATAGTGAGTGTGCGTTTGGCATAAGCTTACTTAGGTTATGTTTGGTAATAGTTTTTGTTTTCTATTTTTAAAAACTTGTTTTTGGGAATATAAAGAAAAAACAATTTTCTTGTATTTTTGAAATCAAAAACATGTTTGGTTAGTTGAAATTAAAAAGATAGTTTTTTGAAGAAAAAAAAATAAAAAATACTAAAATATGTTGTTACTATGATTTGAACTCTAATTCTAACTCATTAAATGAGATAGATGCATTAAATTAAATGCATATTTTCACTGACTTTTAAAAATTAAAAACTGAAAACAGTTATTTACATGTTTTCAGTTTTCTTCACAAATTGAGTTTTGAAAACAGTTTTTGTTTTCTGTCCATTTTAGGTTGCCAAACAAGTTTTTTAGTCTCAAAAATAGAAAATTGTTTTAGGGGAAAAAACAGTTACCAAACATACCCTTAGCTTCTTGCTGATTGTTTTTACTGAATTATAAATAGTTTTTTGTTTCCGTTGTATTACTTTTGCTGCTTCGTGTCTTTTTGCAAGAAGTACTTTTTTTTAATAAAATTTCTCTTATTTATCAAAAAAAAAAAAATGTGAAATCAAACTTATAGAACATTGACCTAACAATAGCAAAAACAAAGGTCCAGAAAAACCAAAGTAAACAATAATCTTTTTTGACTGAAAAATCTCATGCGAAAAAAAAATAAAATAAAATAATTCTGAAGCTGAAGTATCCTTTACAACTTACATTGGCGTCTTCCGAGTGAAGATTAAATTGTGGCTCAATAACATTCACCATGAAATGACGAGTACCATCATCCTCAGAATCATCCGTGCTTAATTTTTTCATTGCTAATCATGAAAAATAAATGGCTCTTAGCTGACTCTCATGGTAGTAGAATATATGATTCTAATGAATAATTTGATGACAAAATATAGCTAGAAATGTGTTCAATGCTGCTGGCAATCATTTGCAACAGACCCTAGAGTAAATTACACTAATGAGATGTTACCAGTTCTATTAGCAATTTTGTACCGCTAACTAATTTCTTCAAACCAAAACATCAAAGGTTGGTTGAGATTTACCAGCAGCAGCAACTGACAAGTTCTCCATTTTAACTGAATGTGAAGGAGATGATGAAGTCTCAGCATTTTGAGTAGAGGGAACACTTGCACTGTGGCTATTAGAAGGGGCCTTAGGCACATCATCTTGATGCGTTCCAACTCCACTATGTAGCTGATTCTCCTCAACTAACTTCCTCTGTGCGTACTGCCGAGAAGGAGATGGCTTTGGAGGTTCAAATGCCTTGGATATACCACCAACCCAGGACCAAACGGCATCTCTATTCTCAATAGTCCATAAAAGCTTGAGGCCATAAACAAAAATGCGCTGACAATTGTCAGCTATTAAGACATTGTACCCATCGTCATCATCTGGGTCAGATCGTGTATGCTCATCACTCTCACTCCCATTTTCAAACTCAGATCTGACATAAGTCATCTCAACATTTCTTCTTCCAGCCTCTTGCCAGGCTAATAACCTAGCAGGGTCAGCCTTTGGGGCCTGCCTTCTGATTGTGAAATAATCAGATGATAACAGAAATCCATCATCACGATGTTTCTCGGTGCATCCAGTCACAGAGTTACTTTTATCATTGGGAACTCTATCCATGGATGCAGATTGGGTGCTTTTCCTTGTCATTTGCACTACTTTTGCAACACTGGTGCTATCTTCTTTATTTAAGAATGCCTTAGGCATATGAAGGTCAAGACCCTGGTAAACGAGATCAAGAGGGTCACGCTTGCATTCGAAAGTATATTTTTGCTTACCTCGACTGTAACAGAGTTCATACTTCAGCTTTGTAATATTAAATGTCAGTCCTTTGGCCGGGTCATCATCATCTAATGGCATATGTTTCATACAAGTAGGCGCAGCATCTACGCGGAGCATAAACTCTGTCATCACTTTGTCCAATGACAAATTCCCTGATCTGGCAGCTCTTGGAATTCCAAAACGAGGCCAGCGAGAGAAGGAACGCAATTTGTGAGGAGGAATATAATTCATGCTCCAGAATTTTAGTATCCATGCTAGATCATGGGCGCCAATATTCACTGTTGGTGAAACATTTGAAACATTCTCAAGCTTATGAGGAGGACCATAGACAGTTCCATCTACACCAGCACTATCTTCCAAGGTGGAAGGTGGGATTTGTTTCTCAGATGATGAAAGAAGGGGTCTAAGAGAGAAATTCCACCGGAGGGACAGAGAAGTTGATCTGAAGGGGTCAAAAACTTTTTCACGAGCTTCCCCTTCAATGGGAAGTGCATATAAATAATGATTAAGTGGATTTCCAGATTCACATTCCCAGTCCATAGTAACTTCGAGAGTGAAGGCTGGGGCTTCCAGTAACGGACCAGACACGCCACTAGGAAGTTTTAAACCACGACGGCTTGCCAAACTATCCAAACTGCTCAATAACATCTTAAAATCCTTAGCTGAAACATAAACACGACCGTCTGACTGTTGGATCTCCATCGAACTAGAGATAATTTGAAGTTTGTCAAGCTTTTCATAAGGATCAGTAGAAGCAAGAACATTCCATCTGGTTTCAGAAAAGATTAAGGTGATATTTCCATGAATGTAATTTCTTACATCATCCCACCATGGTAAGCTCCGTTCCTTTTTTGGCAGTTGAGTTGGAATAGAATTAACATTCCTAGTGCTTAGATTAGCCCTGCGAAGAGCCACAGTAAAAGCATAGCTCACATCAGCAAAAGCTGGTTCATATCCCACTCCAAAGGACACTTCTGCCTTCTGAAAATATATAGGCAAATCTGAGTATGTTTTCACTGGTGGAGTTGTACCACTAGCTGAACGAAGCATGTTCACCTTTCTCCATCTCCCAACAAAGACGTCTTGGTAAATTTGAGGCTGAAAACATGTTGCCTAATTCAAAGAGAGAACAGTCACAACCATAGAGCATAACTTAGATGTCAAGACATTATATGATTATAAGAACACAATCAATGAAGCCAGAGATACGAACAAACAAAAGCGGTTGTAGATGTCATGTCTTCAAACCATTCTATACTCATTTCATTGAAGTAAAGGGAATGTAGAATCACATTTGGTGAAAGAGAAGACGGAATAAAAACAAAATGTTGAGACCTGATAGGGTGGAAAGTGAGACATGGCCACCGATCAAAAAGGTACACATGCTTCCTTCAGGGTCCACATTTTAATCAGGTAAAGATAATTAAGACCTACCTTTAAATGAAATAATCCGTCTACATTTTAATGGATGAACCCCCCCACCAACCCCCACCCCCACCTCTCTCTCTCCTTTTTATTTAAATGAACAATCTAGCAATATATAGGTTGATTATTCTGAAAAGGACACATACTGAAGTAAAACTCTTAAGCTTATAGATAGATTATCTTTTAGCAAGTGTCAGCATAAAAAATAATGTGCTTATTGGATCTATAAATTTCCACATATCCAGTGATGACAGATTTCCCCCTAAACAAAACACATCTAAACGATGTGAGTATATACTAAAAAAGAAAAATCATAGAAGTGGTAGAAAAGAGAGGCAGCTGTGAACCTTACCTGCTGTGCTAGCACAATACGACCTTCACATTTACCAGAAGTCGCAGAAAAGAGAGGAAATGTGTAATTTCGTAGCTGAACAACAAGAGAACCTGTTTGCAAGAGAATATTACTCCCATAGAGTCGAGAAAATGGTATATTTTTTTCAAGACAGACAGGATCAAGCTTCTTAAGAACTTCTATCATCCCAGTATCTCCACCATCAATTCTAGTCAAGGTTACATCTAAATCTGTCGCAGAAATAGAAAGAAGAGAAGTCCTGGAGGTGCTAGGCTTAAAACCAGCCTGAAACCCTTCCCTACAGGCACCTGAACCTTCTGATGGTTCTAGACTCTGACAGGTCTTGTAATATGACCGGAATGACTGTTTATAAATTTCTTCTTCCATTTGGCGAAAATCTAATGGCTTTTGTGCATCAACCTCCACTCCATCAAAGTAGGTCTTTTTTTCTTGAGCAGAATCATTTGTTTCAGATGTTTTAGGACATTGGTTGGCTTTGGAGATATATTCATCAAGAAATTTCAACCTGACAGCTAATTCACAAGCCTCATTCTTCATTAGCCGATAGTGTTCATCAAGCCAACCCTGCAAAGGTTCTTCCTCAATATCGGCAGTTAGCTTGCGTATGCAAAACTTTACACTTCCAAATCTCATTGAACTGGGCTTTTTAGCTTTTGAGCTTTCTTTCTTCATAGGTAATATAAGATTAGTTTTAGCAGCAGTTATAAGCTTCAAACCACGCAACATGTCCTCAATGGCATCATCAATGGCACGCAATTGCAACCTGTATGGCATGCAAATATGAACATCGAGGCCTTGGATTACCCAATCCCATGTGGTGGCTACTGGTGCTTTTGCATCGATAGAGACACTAGGAATACGTGAAATTTGCATCCGGCTACTTCTGAATACTCTTGTCCCATTGAAACTAAGCATAAGCCCTTCCAGTAGTACTCCTATGCGGGCATTCTCAGAGAAGATAGACTGAACCTGAACCATTGCATCGACCCCATCTCCAGCCTCTGCAGATATACGCAACATTTCTACATCAACAGCAAATATTGATTCCCTTTTAGAGTGCTTATCTAAATGTCCAGATTCCATGGTGGCTTCTTTCTTATGCACAGTATCCCCCATGCTAAAGACATCTTCCACAGATTCATTAGCATGTCTGTGAAGCTTCTGATTATGTACCAGCAACTTCAATTGCAAAAGAAGTTCAATTAGTGATAGATGTACATCAGGCTCCCACCTGACCATAATATCGGTAGCACTGAAAAGAGAGCAGACAGAAATGTCTTTCAGACCACCAGTACGACGTACAAATTTAGCATTCTGCATGTCAAACAATGTCACTTTTGTTTCAGGCTTATTTTCCACCAGATATTCCTGATAAACAGATCTGGCCCTTTCAAGTTCCAATTGTGTGGATTGTTTCTCCTTGTTCACAGACAAACTGAAATGGAAAATGTCAAGAGAGAGAGAATATTTCAACTTTTTGCATTCTTCAGAAATTGTGGACATTACTTTTGCACAGCGTGGTGTTCCATCAGCTGAGACACTGATGACAACTCGACCACCCTGTGATCCATAATTGACACGCTTGGGATCTGCAACAACTATGTTCTCCAAACCTACATCACCACAGAAGTTTACAGAACACCGCTCAAGATTAAATTTCAAGAGTCGTGTCCCTTTCCCTGATGATTTGGATGAACGGCCTCCCCGACTCTGTGTTGTTCTTTTTCCAGATGAAGACAGCTTTTTCAAGAGATTTTGAAAGGACATAGCAGTTGATATAAGCGACTCAAGACGCTTAAAAGTAAAGTAAACACCCATGCCAGTTACATCAACAGATAGAACCAATTTACACTTAGGACCATCTTCTTCAGATGACTCCATGTCCTTCTTGCTCCAATCCAAACTAACCTTTGCAATGTTCATTAAAGAACCAGAATTTGATTCCACGCCAAAAAGGCTTTCTTTTAAGCATTCTTGATATTCATCTGCCATGTGCAAATTTATTTCACCAAGTTCCATCTGTACCGCAGTTCCCGTATTTGATATGTTATTAGCGAACACATGTGACGATTGTGAGCAACCCTAAATTAGGAATGAGAAGTTAATATACTGTGCAGTCATAACTTCAGAGGTTAGGGAAAATTATAGAAAGAATGGAGGGGATATACAAATGTGGATGAGCAATTGAGCACATCAAACAGTGAGAGTACAAAATACAGAGATAAAACAACTACTTCACAGGTGGAAATCTAAGGGAAAAATCTACAAAAACAAAGTCAAGTCATCTAATATTTACATTCCAACATAAAAAAATTACAAATGAAATTTACAGCTCCTCCATGAATGCAGTCAAGCAATTTGATATAGAAATAATGATAAGAAAAGTGAATCGGAGACCAAAATGCTGCCTTCAGTATCAAGTTTCTGTCATGGCACAACAACTTTCATCCCTTTTAACGGTGGCAGAGAACTCCAAGCAGTCAACCCCTTCACTGTATTTGCTAATAGCCATAAATAGTGGCTAACTTAAAATTTTAAAACCCTAATATTGTTTATGTTAAGGGTTCATGCAAAGAAAAATTATTATGATTCCACTATCATGCTAACAAATTAATTGGTAAATTGTCAGCTTATGGCTATTAGGTTTTATGTGCTAACTGGTGCATCTCTTCTAAAGTCTTCAAGAATTGAGGAAGTTTTTCTGTGCTGTCACTGGGTTTGCCAATTTGTTAAAATGATGTAGTCTTGCTGAATTTTTTATTTATTTATATAAATTTATTTAATTATTTCTGTGCTGTTATAGTGCTGCTGTTTTTGTCTAGTTTTGGCATGTGGTTGTGTGTAGCAGATTGGTGTGATGCTGGGATGTACTTAATATAGTGTATTCCTTTTTCTTTGGTAATGAATTTATCTCTTGTTAGATTACCAATTGTCCCAAAAGTTTAAACTATTGGAAAATGGTAGATTTAATCATTTAACCACATACTTCTAATACTCCCCCTCACATGTGGGCTCAAACTCTATTTTAATAGGTGAGGCTTAACACGTGAGATTTTAAATGGGAGGAAGAATGGAAGAGACAAGGGTCGAACTTAGGACCTCCTGCTCTGATACCATATTAAATTACCGATTGTCCCAAAACTTAAACTATTGGAAAATGGTAAATTTAGTCATTTAACCACATACTTCTAACATCTCTTATTCATCAAAAAAGAGTTGGTTTTCTAAATTTGACAAAAGATAGGTCTAAGGTAATGATACTCCAGGAACATAAACTGCCCTATAGCTAACAAGCAATAACATAATACCATCTCAAAACAACAGGTTCAAACACTTTCCCTAATAAAATAAACTGTGATAATGATAAATTAGTAAACAGATCACTTACATGATATACTGGTACACCACTGATGCTATAAAGCACAATAGTCATCTCAGGGGCTGAGACTGTACATGTCCACATGATGGCCTTGGATTCAGTAGATCGAGGCTTTTCAGGAGCCGACAATTCCTCCCGAAGCACCATTCTTCTCTTTTTTGAGTAGTGGAGGCGTAACCACGGCTTTAATCTACTCATTATAATGTTACACTGAGTGCCCCCCAGTTTAATATCAATTTCAGCTCTAACAGGCGAGGTCGGCTGAATAGTAAACACATCCAAAGAATATACAGTGAATTAAAAAAACACACCATGCACTGCCTATACAAGATTTAACAACTTCAGATACCTCACAAAAGTGAGAGACCAAAATTATTTCAAAGTAAAACCCAAATAAAGTATTATTATTCATAAATTATACATACAACAGCATTTATATTAACATGCTATGGGTCAATATAGTGATTTTTGCACATTAAAAGCATAATAATTGCCAAAAATCAATTTGTTGCCTTGGCCTGATGATAAAGGGCAATCATCATGGAGCAGACTTCATAAGTCAAAATTCTATCTTATCTTAAAATAAAAATTAAAAAGAAAATTGATAGGTAATAAGACTTTTATTAAAAGAAATGAACATCGTGTTCACAATGATGAACACTCTGAACATGAAACAAATACATATAGAAATAATAAATAAAAATGACAGAAATACTAGGCTGCCATAGTTTAACTGAAACTACTGACCTGTATCGGTATGTATAGAAAAGAAACAACATCAACTTTCAGTATCTCCAAAACTGAAGTACCAGCTTCTCTGAGCAGCTGAAATATAATGAAAAAATCACCATTGATAAATGATGCTGTAACATGGTTGTAAAAACTACAATACCAATAGAGCTTAAAGAACATCAATATCCATACATGAATCTCACTGAAATCCATTTGTACATCAAGGCGTGTACTGTCCCCCACATCTTCACTGGATCGAGATTTGATTATTTTTAGTTGAATGCCCATGATGTTGTTCTCAACAACAAGATCATGCTCTTGATGCACAAATCTCACATCCAATTTTGGCAAAATGAAGCAAACCTATAAATTAAAAACATTATTTTCTGTTAGTTAACATTTAGACCAGTCTGCATATTTTTCTAAGCTTTTCCTGCATTCCAATTAAACACAACCAGGAATTCTATATAAATTTTTATTATTATGGGTAAGTTACACACCAAATGGGTCTAGAACACATGGCCTCACCTTCCACTCCATTCTTTTGGGGAGAGGAAGTGCTATTTGGCCAGAGCTCATTAGCAATATTCTATATATCTTGAGAATTACAAAAAACACATAAAGATATTATCACTGCCACAAGGAACCAAAGAAGATGCTCAATTATATCTACATGCATAGAATGAATAACGGCTAATACAACTTATGTAATAGACATGGTAAAACAATTTGCACCATAAATAACTATAATGATAGTGTTACATCATATAAATATGTTTTGAGTTAAACATAGCAAAAGAGATGCCTGAGGAACTGTAATACAAGGATCCTTCAAAGACAGAAAAGATGGCTCTGCTAGAAGCCAGTGGTGAAGAAAAGATGGCTCTTACACCTGGGACTTATCCAGGTGTAACAACTATAGAATCTCTTTCTTTTTTTACAACAAAAATTTATTGATGAAAAAGATAGCCTAAGTACACAGGGAGTGTACAACTATAGATCTTATGTCACCAATAAGATCAACTCCTATTAATTTGAAATATTTTAAGTAAAATAAAATTCTTCTATTTTTTGGATTTATTAACTTTTGCATATTGAAATTTGCCCGTAACTCCTTTTCTTTCAAAGAATTTTTTTCATGAACCAAAAAAAATCACAAAATACCAAAAAATTCTCTCAGGTTGGTTCTAGGTTTTACTACAATAGTGCTGGATTTCCATCATGAAAGAACTATAACTCCATCTAAGAACTTAGAAATTATGGTTACAGAGTGGAGAATCACATAATGAAAATTTCTTCTACTTACGCCTCATATTTTGAGCAAGAAAAGAAGGGAAAAAAGCCTTTGGTAAATTGAAGTAAATAAACCCATAGTTACCTATTAGCTTAAGCTTTTGGGGCAAGGGCAACTAAAGAATTGTTTTTTCCCACAGGCTCATCCAATCAACCCGAAAGATTAAACCTATTTTTGCAGCTTTCTTTTTTTGATAAGTAACTATTTGTGCAGCCTATCAGGTTCAGGCTAGAAATTTCTGGTGCTAATGTTTATTAATTATTAGGATTTAATGTCTTGCCATTGTCAACCAGCAGAAGTACAAAGAAAACCATTATTTTATATATTTGTATAAAAATGTCTGTTAAGAAGGGAAAAACATTAAATGCTAGTCCAACTGATAAAGCTTCTAAATTCTAATGGAAGACAATGATACTGAAATGGTTTTTTTTTCAATCCCAATCAACTAGGATTCAGCAATAAAATTTAAATATATAACAAACCTTTTCTGGAAACATAGACGTGTACTTTGAAAGGCCTACAAGAGCTTGTTTTTTCTGTGGACTTTTAGCACCCACAGAATCAACAGTTGAGTCCATAAATTTATCAGAATGAGAAAAAGTATCTGATGAACTCTTGCTTTTTGAAAGCAACTTCTCATTAAGATTCACAGTGACCTCTCCACTGGTAATATCCAGATTCTTGATAATTACACCTAATTCCCTACGCCCGAAAGAAAGATTTGTAAGATCTTTAGTTGATAAACCAGCATATTCAAGATCAAAGTTTGAACAAAAAAAAAGTTAACAAGTGGAGACTATCCATATTTAAGATGTTTAATCCCAGAAAAGAAAGCAACACTTGACTGGAAAGTTAGCCAAAAAAAGCAACATCAGGTTTCCCATTAATCAACAGGTTACACTTTTTGCCAGGATAGATTTTAGATTTACATCTAAATAAAGACTAATCATCAGAACATATATATAAAAGATACCTATCATGACCAAATTCACAAGATAGAGAGAATTCTTCACAGCTAAATGGAGCAGAAGATCTATCAATCATGGCAAGGGATGACTGTCCTGCGGAAATGCATCCTCCGCTGTTAAAATTGGATGATTGGTCACAACCACCCTGTGGTTCACCAATGTGAACAAAAATAGGTAATATATGTAGCTTAACAAACAGATTTGACTTGGATCCACCATCTTTAGAAATATCCACTGTCAATTCCTTAACTTCAACAGTAACTTTGGGTGTCTGCAACATTTGAAGAGACAACAACCATGAGCAAATGAATTCCTTGCCACAAATAGAGACAGTAACAAAAAGGAACCCAGGGACTGTTTTAGTGGATGAAAGAGAAAGCACATTGTTCTAAATTCGGCACTTTTCAACCTTAATTTCAGCAATACTCATCTTAACAATTTTGTTGTTAATAAACCTGATTACATTAAAGTTCTGCACTAGCCAGAAATACTTACTCCCCCCCCCCCCCCCCCCCCAAAAAAAAACACACTCCAAAGAAAAAAGAACCTATCACATATCATTTTCATTTTATTCACTCTAAAATTAACAGCATTATAGTGATTTCATGAGTCCAAAGTGACCATACATCCTTATAAGCCTCTCCATACAAAAAATTTGGTCCACAATGAAATCCAAAGAGCAGATAAGTCATATAACGTCTAGAAGTATCATGAAAGAATAGTCAAGAAAACAATCATCCAAAAAGAATACTAAGACAAACACCACATACCTTCACAACCAAATCAGTCACAGAAACGGACAAATATCTTGCAATGTTAGCAACAACCATCCACTTCCCCCTGCCTGAGGTGCGTGGTCTTCGAATTTTAGCCTTCGATGTGCTTTTAGTTGAAGGCCTCACTACAACTTCTAAGTCACATATTAACACTTGCAGCTTTGGATCCTTAGAAACACCAAGTTTGACTAAGGACTGACGTAAGCTGAGTCTAATTTCACCAACAGATACAGATTCAACAGCACCCTGTCAATATCAAAGTCAGAACATCATGAATGTCATAATCCCTAAGAGGCTAAGAGACAGAAATCTGTTAACATAACAAACATGCCATATTTCTACATAGGATGTTGAAAAGTTTCCAGAGGCGTATTTTCTTCTTTGCCAAGAAGGAAGAGCAGCAAGGGGGGGGGGGGGGGGGGGGAGGACAAGGGGAAAGCAACAACACGGTATTATTTACTGGTAGTAGTCCAGTTCAAACAAAATATCTTTCAAGTCTCTTGAAAATAACTTCTATTATATGTTATTTTATTTCTTTAAAAGAGAGGAAAAAGAAGATAAGGTCGGCACTCTAGTCCATTTTGAGAATAATCTACAATCAAATCTACATGGCCACCTAAAGATTTACCTTGCAGTTAGTACACTAAGAGATATTCTAAGAAACCAACCAAATGCATGTTTGTTTCAGTCTAAAATTATTTCCCGAAAAGTATTTTCTACATTTCCATTGCTTGGTATAATTGAAAACCCAATCAATGAAAACCTTTTCCTTAATCAACCAAAATTTTAAAATATATATATATCCTTTTTTTTTTTTTTTTTTTTTGATAGTAATAAAGATGTATATATCCATCATCACCTCAACGTCAAAAATTGCTAACATCTCCCCTAAGTGTGCCCTCCATGGGCACCATCACAAGTTCCAACACCATTTCATGCTCCCCATGGTCTCCAAATCCTCCTCAGTCGCTCCTCCTCCACTCACTCTCTAGGATTTTTCCCTCTCTTTCTTGAGTTTAATGTTGATCAATGGTTCTCTCGGGTCATTGTCATCTCTCATTTTCTTTTTCTCTCAAAATCATTTTTGTACCAGGCAAACAGCCAAAGACCAGTTCCTTACTTCTATCCAAACAACAAACAATAAGTTATTTTCCTTGAAAACATTTCACCCTGAAAAATGTATTACAACAAAACAAACAGAACCATAAGATGGAAATAAATGAAGTAGCCCCACGTTTATTGGAAGAACAACAAAAAATGAGAGCCAATTAATGAGCACCACCCATGGGTAAAGTGATTGTGACCCACATTTTGCACAGATTGAAATATCACAGGAAGGATCTGTCAGTCAACATCATCATTAAAACCATCCCATTTCCAACAATTTGGCCCACCATATCTTGTTAACCAAATACATTTTAGGTTGTAAACTTGAAAAAATTTAGCAAACAAAAGTATTTGGTTAATCATAAAATCATTACCCCAACAGTGATTCGAGAGAATTCTAACCAGTAAAGCATTAGACATTATTATGAGCTGTTAATGCAATAAGGAGAAAAATAAGCCACATTGCCGACCCAAGCAAATAGTAACAAATTAACTACGTTACTAAGTAAAAGAAAAACCTTGTTGAACTTCACCACAACGTCCCGTAAACATTTCCATCCACCAACCCGAAATGTAACAGATGCTCCCACAATCCGGCTTAGAACCCATGCCAGCAACCTGGAAGCAAAGCTGGAGAAAAGGAAGGGGGGGGGGGGGGGGGGGGTGGGGGAGTTCAATGAAGAATGAATCCAAATCACATCATCCTACAAGATGTGCTCATGACAATGACAAAATAATGATATTTTAAAATGGTATTGATGGCAAAAATTTATCCTTAAATCATTTTTTTTTTTTTTTGATAGGTCCTTAAATCATATATCAGCAATGATACAAACAAAAGCACATCAGGGAAATGATGACAATGATGGCAAACCAGTACAGAGAGATGAAGATTTTTTTTTTTTTTTTTTGATAAGTAATAAGATTATATTGATATAAAAAAGGAACATCCTAGTACATAGGGAGTGAACATGGGAAAAGAAATCAAATATAAAAATTGCAAGAGTCTAGGAAATCAATAAAAGAAGGGAATGATTGTCTTTGCAAGGCAAACAATCAATCCCTTAAAGTTCTAAAAAAGAGAAGCTTGAGGTCCGGAATGGATCTCTCAATATCTTCAAAACATCTACTATTTTTCTCCCTCCAAAGACACCACATCACCAAATTAAGCAATGAGGAATGATGGACCAAATATAACCATTTTGATGACGACCAAAGCTGCCTTGCCAACACCTACTCCAAATAGACCCAAAACCATAGACCATAGATCCATAGCAAAAGGACAATGAAGGAATAGATGGTCAACCGATTCACCATTTCTCTTACACATGGAGCACCCATCCAAAATCCACACCATTTCTCTTACACAGAGAGCTGAAGATTTTATGCAGCCTTTGAAGATTAATTTGTTGGTACTTTGCAAATTCATCTATACAACACATATTATTGGTGCCACGTGTGAAGTCCAATTGAAGTAAAGTTGGGTGGTTTTAAAGTTCTAGCTATATATCTCTTAGGATTAAACAAGTTTCTAATTTGGATTCTATTTAATAAGTTAAGGTCAATTTTGAATTCAAGTATAGAATGGTAATTTATGCAATCCCTGCAAATTAAGGATAATTTGGTAGTTTGTTGAGTCTAGAATTTTCTCAGAGTAGGTTTTATTTTCCTTGAGTCCAGCTCAGTCTTTTATTATCTTTTATTAAGTTTTTAGTTTACCAGTCAAACTCGGAGTCCTAATACGACTAGTACAAGAAAGAGTCCTATATATTTGTGCTCAATGACTCAAAGAAGATTAATAAAAATATTGATTTTTGAGCATTTAGGCATGTTGGACTCCGTTTGTTCTTTCTCCCTTTCTATTTTCTATTTCCTCCATCTCCTTCTTGTTTCCCCCTTTTTCTTCTTCCCTACAACTTCAAGTCAAGCCCATCTGCTTACCTATCAAGCCCTAAAACCCCACATAATTTCTTTACTAAATAACCATAAATAAATAAAAAAACTCATCAAACCATAACCCTTTCTTTTACAATTCTAAACCCTAGATCCAAAAATCCTCCTAAACCTTAACCCACCACAAGCACACATACACAGATTTACCAATTTGTCCTACATCAATTTGGTATCATGGTCAAAGTCTTACCACAAGTTCTTCGCAGAAATTTTCTCCAACAACTACTTGATGAAATTTCTCATTCAAGATGATGGTCACCAATTTGGAACTCAATTCAAGGTTTCAGGCTTTTTCTCAAGATTTTGAAGAAAAGAAGTTGCAATGATCGAGTAACATGACGTGTTCCATAGAAGCAAAGCCAAAATAGTTATATACTATGAGACAAACTTTGGATAAGCTGGCAGATTCTATTTTAGCCAAATATTCTGCAAGAATGATAGCTGATGGATTCACTCATGCAAATTTGCTGCCACAACAACCTCAATTGTGGATTGGTTCAATGCCTCAAGGTCTATTAAAGAGAGAAACTCAAACTTATGACTCACCACAAGAACAACTTCAATTTTTTTTTTTTTTTTTGATAGGTGAAAAATAATAATAAGCACAACACTTGAACCTCTGACCTTGTGGCTAACAGCCACAAGCTCTAGCCAGCAGAGCTATTCCAGCTGTTTGTATATTTCAAGAACAACCAAATGAATGCATTACAAGGACAATGAGCTAAAAAGTGTCCTAGAGTTGTTGGCATGTTGGCAATGACATTTTCAACGACATCATAATATAAAAATATGGAGGGTAGTTGTGGTGTCTTTGGCAAGAAAAGAATGTTAGTAGCTTTGAGGGATGTGAAATGACTATTCTGGATCTGAAACTACTGTTTTTAAAATATTTGTATAATTGGATGCTAGCTTTAGGCTTATTTTCCTTTTCCACCCTCTTAGATTTGCTTAATCATTGTACTTACAAGTTTGATTTTGATGTACCTATCGTATACTTCCAATGTACTTGGGCTATACTTAATCTTATTAATAAATATCGTTAATTATAATAATAATAATAATAAAACGATGACTGCGAAGGAGCAAGGTGGGCATAACATTGATCGTGGAAAAGTCAAAACCAATGAAGATATTAATGTTACAACTATGGATCAATTAAGAAAGGATTTTAAGCTGAAAAACCTTCCAAGCATTGATTTTACTATATGGTGGGTTTAGTGAGTAGTGTTTACATATTAAGAGGTAAATGTGCAACAATGTACTAACATTTGCAGGTTTTCAACATAAGGGGTCCCTATAATAACATTTGTTGGGTTTAGAGAGTACGAACAAAATTACTTCTTGTTGCTTCTTTTCTTTAGTGGTAAGTTAAGCACGAACTCACCGTCCGTCAAAATATTATGGGATGACAAAGTGCCATTTGACCTAGGGCTTGTTGCAAAAAATTCTTACAATGCATCTACTATAAAATTTCAACAAATTCAGTTTCTTAACTATTGTTTGGACTCGCCTCTAGCCAGTAAAACCTACGGGCAACCGGCCCCTCCTACCAAAACCAGGTAATCCACCGGCATTCACCCCTGACGAACTAAGAGCATGTTCTAATATAAACATGGCCAATCCTAAAGTGTTATTAGTGTTGAGTTCGCGTGCAATGGTGTCAAATCTCAAATTCAGATGTCATAAATGATCAGCGACCCGAATTTACACAAGCTCTACAGACTCAATTCGATTATGCAAGTAAAAAAACAATTTGCATCACCAACAAAAAAAAAAAAAAAAATTCCAATAGAATCGGCGAAATTGAGGGACTTACATGAAGAGCAACCACAATGTGATGGAAACAAACAAAAATCCGAAGAGGAATTTGACCGGCGAGGCAGCCATTTTCCGAGAGAATGCGCGGGAAAAAAGTTTATCAGAGAATCGAATTTCGGCAGAGGCTGGTGAAATGCGAAACGTTGTTCTGTGCACATAACTTCATATGCCCCTGAGAGAGAGAGAGAGAGAGAGAGAGAAAGAGAGAAAATTGGAATTAAAAAAAACGATAAAACCCTAAAAAGATATTTGCTGTTGTTGTTGTTGTTAAAGATTTCTTTGGACCAAAAAAATAAAAAACGGTGGTGAGGTTTGAGAGAGAGAGAGAGGACCAATCAGACCGAGTCTTCGAAGCGTAGTGATCGGAGTCTCTGTGTGTATTTATAGAAAAAATTGAGATCCGATCCGCGAGGTTGTGATCAGAGGCATTGAGAGAGAGAGGGACTGTTACTTTGATGGAAATGACTAGTGAGGGAAGGGGGGGTGTGTGGGGGGCTTGGATCTGGTGCGGTGAGAGTAGGGGAAGTCGTGTTTTGTTTGTGTACTTGGGAAAACGTGCGTGGTGGTATGAGAATTGAGAAGGGAAAATGGCGAACGTGTCCTCGGGACCGGAGTGGATTTTGTCAACGGTGCGTTTGTCAGTTTGTTTGTTTGTTTGTTTGTTTTTTTTTTTTTTTTTCCGGTTCTTTCTTTCGGTACCGCGGTTGTTTTGCTTACCCGCCAGGCACCAGTTGAGTTTGCAATGCGTTATTTTCAAAAAGTTTTTTTAGAAAAATTATCTTTTTTTTTTTTTTTTTCCTGTGTTTAGTAGTGGCGTTTTAAAACCAACTTGCTAATGTCCTTTGGTGTTTAATATGCATAATATTTTTTTACATTTTTGTATAATTAATTTAACATGTATAATTCTCCCTCAAAAAAAAAAAATATATTTAACATGTATAACATATATATTGTGTAAACTACCTAATGGAAACAATATAAATTGAAATACCCAATTTTTTTTTTTAAATACTAAGTATTTTAATACACACGAAAAGATAGGAGAAGGTATTAAAGAAACTAACAATTTTATATAACCAAAATGGCCTAATTCTTCATTAATGCTATTTGATGGGGTCTAAATTAAGTCTAGATCGTCCATGATAATCGTCTATGACCAGACCACGTCCACAACCTTTTAAAAAAGAAGAAAAGCTTCGTAAGCATGGGTAAAGCCCGTCAAGCAAAAGCATGATCGTCCAAGAAACAATAGTCGTCCATGTCACAAGGGCATGGATGAACAAATAATATTTAGCTAATTTTAAAGAAAACTTTCTAATGGTTCAATATAATCAGACCACGATTCGCTATTCCAAGAACGTGGGGAGGATTCCCCGTAATCCACTCCACTTTCTCCATTTTCTCCATTAACTCCACACATCCTTATGATGATAGTAGATCCGAACAAGTAGACCCACTCCTAACCCTCTATAAAAGGATCAAGTCACATTCAACCAAGGCAAGTACTACTATTCATAAAATCACCATCTTTGTGTTCTAGAGAGAAAACTGACTTAACCGTCGGAAGGTCCTTGGCCGGTTCACACCGGTCACCCTTGACGGTCTTTCTTTTTCTCTTCAAGTCATCAAGCCATCATCATAGCCCGAAGCATTCAACCTACTGATTTTTGTGCATCATCACTATTAAACTAAAATAACATGATAGCATCTCATCAAATTAATTATCAATAATCTTCATCAATGCTGGTAAAGAAAATTCTTGTAAAAAAATTAATTAGAAGAGAAAAAGTTTTTGCTAATTTTATTATTTTATTTTTTTCTAAGAAGCAAAACCTAATAATTAAAAGGGAAAAATATTTCAAAACTAAAATCAAATATGTGTGACAAATTAACAATTAATATACAGAAGAGCATCTTAATTATGCCAAAATAATTACATAGTTTCGAAAAAATTTAAAGCACTCCTTATTGCAAAACAAAACAAAAATGTAAAGTTTTCCCACTAAATACAAAAGCAAATAAAATAAGAAAATAGATGAATAAACAAATGTAAAATAAAGCCAATGGTACTTGCTAGTTGGTAAAAATGCGTTTAAGATGATCACATGCTCGCTCAAATGAAGTACAAAAATAAGGCAAAATAAAAATTAATCAAGAGTTAAGTGTGATGAATAATAGACATATAGTAACAAAAGTAGCAATGGTTGAAGTAATTAATTATTGTATATGAAAAAGATAATATGAAGAGTGGAGATTTTATTTACAATATGAAAAAAAAAAAAAAAATACTTGAAAAAATTATTGTATAGTATAGATCTTGTTCTTCAAAATTTCCCATAGAGAAATTGAGAGAGGAATAAATGTGAAGATATGCATTTGTGCCTTAACCTTGATTTTTTTGAATCTGAAATTTGTATTAGAAACAACAGAAAATTGAAGAAGAGTGGAAGTTATTCTTTTAAATTGTAACTAAAATAGATGATTTGGTTTTTTTTTATTTATAAATATGCTTAAGTCTTAACTTAACGTGACAAATTGGGTTTATTTTTGATAGAATTAAACGTACATAAAAAAATGTGAGAAAGAGAAATAAAAAAGAAAGATTTTATAAGTGGCCTAAAATTTAGGATTTTAAAATTTAATAGGTTTACTTCGATAAGTGAACAAAATAGTAGTGGATAACTCGATATTCTTTTAACTACATAGATAATCTCATAAAAATAAATAAAAACTAAATGGGATGAGGATACACATTTTTTTTACCTTTTAAAAAAAAAAAAATAGTAGCGCAGAAAAATGTGGGGTGATTAAGGTTTGAACACGGAATATTGCCAAGTGGGTCCGACCCGAGGAGAAGGAAGGCCCAACTCCTCATCAGTTCAAGCCCAGCTTATTGATAAAAGTCCAGGTCTTGAAACTAAAGAAGCCGACCACCTGAGGAGCTCGAGGAACAAACAATCCTTGGAAGGATTTAGACAAGCCATTTGAACCAAAAGACAAAATACAAAGAAATGAGGTAGAGACGTGCAAATAAGAAAGAGTGGAAGTTTCCAAGCAAAGTACTCATCACCTCCGCATTTAATGCACTGCATTAACTTAGTTGGCCACATTAATGTTAGAATGACCCCTGAACAGTACCCTCACAGCTTGCAGCATGTTTTACCACCTCCAACAAAGCCTTGATAGGACAAGTATCCAAATAAAGATCAGTGGTTGTACAAGTGGAGGGTTAGGATAGACTCCAAATAGTTATGTAAGGAAAAGGGACTCCTAAAGAGAATGGGACGAAAAAATTTAGAGAATAATCCATATCTTGTAAGAGCAAACTTTGTAACCAAAACTCAAGGAATATATGAACCATTGATTCTCGGACTAACCTAAGGAAGAACTAATTCAGAAACTTTCTTCTTTCTTTTTGGAAACTTCTTGTACTCTAATTAATTTTAATCAAACAAATAAGGCTTGAATGGGTTAACTTTGATAACCCATCTCTATAAATTAATTGTATTGGGTAATCATATATGGTTCCATCCGACGTGGCCTGGGTTAGTTGATTATCTCTCACCCATAAAAAACTTAAGGCAATTTTTTTTTTGGAAATTAGGAAAAAAAAAAAACAGAAGAATACATTAGTACTGGAAACGAAGCGGTTTTTTTTATTATTAAAAAAAAGTTGAATTATACTTGACAACTAATGTGAATAATGCGAGAGAGAAATGTGAAGGTGGGAGAAAAAAATTGATTTTTTAAATTTAGCTAAGGTTTAGGAGTTTTTAAATTAGTAATTTTACATATCTAACCCTAGTGTTTAAACTTTACAAATTGGTAAATTTGAGGGTATTTTGAGTATCAAAATTAAGGATCTCAAACAGGGGAAGCCTCTTAAATAATAATATAGATATAGTAACCTATCCTAAAGCAACATTATACCCATATTAATATCTACAGCCATGAACTAATGTCTTCAAAAATAGTTAAATAGGTCACACAATTCACATGTATACCAGAGAGAAATGTTACAAATTACTAGTATGTTCTCTATAATAGATCTTAAATTCATTTACCACATATGATTACGTGAATATCCATGGATTCACAATCAATTAGTTATGTGAACAATCAGTCAATCACACATATTAATATATATGTATCACATGTATTGGTACAACAATTACTAATAAGGATAATATTTTCACCCCTTAAGTAAACTGCTTGCCACTCTACAATAAACTTGTCCAACATGTCTACCAAGTCGGTTTTCCATCACCACCACCCGAAGTAAGTCGTCCAACTGGATGGATGACCATGGTACCTTCCATTTGAAAATTGAAACTCTCCCAAACAACCTTATCTAACAAATGTTAGTTCTTCCAGATGAGACTCTTCTAGAGAGGACTCTTCATTTGCTCATCTATATAAGGAATGACCCATCAATGATCATACTTATTCTTATTCGTCTGACAAGTGATGACTTGACACTAGAGATAAATGCCTCACTCGTTTAGGGAGACCGTTCATCTAAGGAGACCGTCCATCCAGACTTATTTGTCCATCTCATGTTGGTTCAGTCAAAATAGGAAAATGTTGCCTATTTCTACCATAAGACCGTAATCAACCATCCATGGCATTATGGTCGTCCATACATAGGACTCATCCACATAGATGGTCATTCTAAAGAATAAAGTAACAGTCTCGTCTAAGATGTTGTCCAACACATTTATGACCGTCCATACAAAGGACCATCTAATTACACAAGTGGATTATAAACAATTGTTCATACCATAAGGTTCATTCATATCATGATCGTTTAAGGTAACAGTCATTCTACACCTAGACAAATTCAGCTACACTTAGATGCTACCAACGGAATTTACCCTGCAAGTCCACTACTTCTAAACGTGGGAGCAATCTCCCCAAAATTCACTCCCACTAACTCCACTTAGCACTACATCTCCCATGAGGAGAGTGGCACAAAACAATGAGACCCACTTAAGATCCCCTATATAAAGGTCAAACCTCACTTAAATCAAGGCATGTGAGAAAAATCCCAACTCTTATACTTTGAGAGTCCTTGGAAATCTTTTGTGAGGTTCTAACTTAGGCATTGGAGAAGCTTAGGCCGGCACCCTACCGGTGCCCTTTGGTAGTGTTCTTCCTTCTTGTAGGTTACTTCCAGTGCCTCTAGATGGACGAGTGGCTCACTGCTTTTTCATGCATCATCAATTACCATGTCTAGCAATTCATCCAATCCATGCCGTGAACCAACACTAATCAAACAAGTATGAAAATTGGTATATATATTACACTAATTGATTATGGTTGACATGTTCAAGAATAACAAGGTCAAAACCACTAGGCATTATTGAAAGAGAGAGAGAAAGGGTGTGAGATAAGAGAGGCAGAGACATAGAGTGGGAGAAGAGGCACAAACAACACTAATGAGCCACAAGGCAACAGAGAGATATATTGACAAAGGGAAAGCCAAGGCGACATATAGAGGGAGAGAGGAAAAGAGCAAAAAGCGAAAGCAATGGAGGGAGAGCAAGTGAAGATAAAGATACGAGAGAGACCTTATTATGAGTGCAAGAGTTGTTTTCCAAAAAAAGAAATTTAACGGAAAATAATCTCTAAAAAAAGTTATATTTTAAATAGAGTTTTCCTTTGACTTTTTTTTATATTTTTTTTATTGCTGCCAAACATAAGAAAACCCTAAAAACTATATTCACATAAAATTTTCTAGCGAAACAAATAGAGTAATAAGTGATTTATTTTTTTTTATTTTTTATAATGAGATTTTTTAGTGTGTAAGTGATTTTGTTTACTATTGGAATTTTTTGATAGAATTATCATTGATAATCTTCTCAACAAAAGAAAAAAAAAAAAAATATATATATATATATATATATATATTGATAATTATATGCACTTCTACTCATGTCTTTATTCTTCTATCTTTGCTCTTAGAGCATTTCCATCAAGAAATGCCAGAAAAATGCATTTTACATTTTTTAAGAGTCACTTTATCTATTTCACATTACTACTCTAACAATACAACATACATCTTATACTATATTCTATTACCACTATATTAGATTTTTTTTTTTTCTATCTAAAGAAAAGAGAGAGAGAGAATGCCACCTAAGATTAATAGAAGTGGAACAAAACAATGGTATTTTAAGGAGTGAAGCTTACTAAAGATCTATTTTTAGATCTTATTGTAGCAAAATGTAAAGATATGAATAGAAATAAAGCTCTGGATGTGGGGCTATTTAAAGCTTTTGGTGATACAGTAGGAAGCAAAATAGATAAAAACTCAAAGTAAAACACTATGTGGGAATGCTCTTATACGAGAAAGAATGAAAGATATGTCATTTGAGTTTTTTTTTTTTTTTTTTTTTTTGAGAAACCAAAAATTTCTGCCATTTATTCAAATAACTGGTAAAGCAACGGACACGATATAAATATGTCATTTGAGTTATTGTTAGTAAAATAGGAAAATGTTTTTCTTAATCTTGTTATAAAAACATCTATACAATATACGGCAAAAATTATTCAATTTCTCCTTGTTGTCACCTTATGCTAGGATATTTTTGTGTATGTAATGTAGTTGTAGGGACCAAAAGAACCAGCGGCCCAAGCCCACTAAGAAGTGTGGCTGGTTTGGTCCAACCGTGACCCTAAACAATGATTTTATAAGAGAGGGAAACAAACAACCAAAGGGGGACTCTGCCCAAGGAGAAAAATAAGGAAGAAAAGGCCAATCTTATTATGGAGATGAACCACTTTCTTAATACTGATTGGCCCAAGGAGACCACATTTACATAAGAATTACTACTATTCACTCTTCTCTCTCTAGATTCTCTGAGTGTTCTTCTTGTTTCTTTCTTTGTCCTTAGATATTTGTGTTCAGATCCCCTTTTCTTGTAAACCCCTTCTTTCTTATATACTTCTCATTTCTTCATTTCTCAACCATCCATCCCTACCTAACTAGCTTTCTCTCATGACACTTGTCTCTTTCTAACTCTGAAGAAGGTGGTGGAAGGAGTTTGCTTAACCGTGACTTACACGGTTCAGGTCACCTCCTCATCAATGCTGCTGATAAAGCTGTTGCCCACCATTTAATGCGGAGGCGACAAACTACTCCAAACTAGAAATTTCCCTTATGACCACTGACTCTCTCTCTTTAGATTCTCATTCTCACTTGGAATGCTTTAGAGTACTCTGACTTATCCCTTCCTCCCCTCGAGTGACCTTCCTCCTCGAGCCTGTGGCCTGTGGCATTCCCACACTAATGTTGCAACTCTTCAACTTCATTCTCGGTCCTCGGGCACCCATAGTAGTTAATATTAAAATTAATTTAAAGTATACTAAAAGTGTCTATTTGGTATAACTCAACTTTATTGGCTTGCTAAATAAGTTGGACCCAAAAAAAAAAAAAATGTTAAAGAAAATGAAGTTTCTAAAAAGTTATTCAGAAGATGGGATAAAAAGCAACCAATAATCTTATAATTCAATTGATTCTTTTTAATATTTCTAACGAAAAAATTTAAGGTTCAAATCTCTCATCCCCTTATTATTGGATTATCAAAAAAAAAAAAAAAAAAAAAGTGATGGGCTTAAAAGTAAACAAGCTTTTACCATTAAACATATTTCATATGACAAAAAGTTTTCCATTTTGTTAATCACATGAAATTTAACCATGGATTGAAAAAGAAGAGTAATTTAACCATAGATATTAACCATATAAACCCGGTTTAAAACACCAGTATTACTATTTTCGTGTGTGTTCTAATAAAAATTGTTGTTTACTAAAAAAAAGGGATGTTTATACTACATTGGTTGTGTGTCTAGTGTCTGTTGTTTATAATTTCAGTCTACAACTACAAAGGTTAGACCCTTTTGTAGCTGTACTCTGGTTATATAATGTATTATAAACCCGGTTTAAAACACTAGTATTACTATTTTCGTGTATGTTCTGATAAGTATTACTGTTTACTAAAAAAAAGGGATGTTTATCCCATATTGGTTATGCGTGTCTAGTGTTCGCTGTTTATAACCCCAATCTACAACTACAAATGTTAGGCCCTTTTGTAGTTGTACTCTAGTTATATAATATATTATAAACCCGGTTTAAAACACTAGTATTACTTCATCTATCCTACTTTTTTTGTTCTGTTTGAAAAGTTAAACTTTTTAAGGGAACATCAATTATTGTCTTGTCTACTTTTTAAAAATGTATAAGTTTCCAAAACTACCCTTAAAAAAATTTATCAAAAAATTGAATTAGTAAATTAATAGGGGTATAATAGGAATATTAGTAAATTAATGACTTTTATTTTTAGAAACAGGACAATATTTTGGGACATCTCAAAATGGAATAGAGGACAAAAAAAGTGGAACAGAGGGAGTACTATTTTGGGGTGTGTTTTAATAAGTATTACTGTTTACTTAAAAAAAAAAAAAATTTAACATATATTTCGTGGGCCAATCATAAGCATAGCTACACCGCTTCAAACATAGGACCTTTCATGCGTGGGCTTTGAACATCAATATCCTAGCCCCTTTTTAAGGCCCAATATGTGATTTTAGTAATTACTTTTATTAGTATATAACTATATACGAATAAATATGTAATATGTACCGGTTTCGGTATATATATATATATTTTGTTGAGAGGAGGCTTCCGACGAATAAATTAGTTACAATTTTTTGTTTACAATAACTAAAAATAAAATTTCGTAAAAGTAAAAAAAGGGAGTACAAGTTGGGTTAGGCCAGGCCCGTTCCATAGCTTTATATGGCTGGATGTGGGCTGCAAAAATCAGTCCCAAACTTGGCTGGGCTAGCACTTTGTAATCACATAGTCCTGACCCCACCCAGATAAGTATTTTCCTTTTTGGGAAGAAAGGCAGAAAAATTTTACTAAGACAAGAAGGCTAAATCAGCCTGAAAAACAAAATCAACTACGGTGGAGCTATCTTTAAAGAGGTAAACAAATCTGGTATTAGTGTTGTTATCCGAAACAAGCAGGGCCTAATAATAGCATCTTTGTCCCAACAATTGCCCCATGCCCACCCAGATATATATTCATGACAAAAATGTTGCTTTAGAAAATGATTATCTCCATTATTATATGGTTTTAGATTAAATATTTCAAATTTAAAAATTTAAATGATGTAACACTCAATACACTACTAGATATTAGAATTAAATCTTAACCATAAAATACTGTCACTCTTTTTCTCTATAGTACACACTTTTGTTTTGTTTTGTTAAAATTTTATGTACCATACTACATAATCTTAATAGTTTGTATGAACCAAGGCTAACCTAAGCTATTAATAGGACATCTTGCTCATTTCACCAAAAGTTAATTAGAGTTCATCTCGGCCATCTACGTGCCCATGAAGATCGATAAATCATAGCCGCATATTTGTATAAGGAATATTTCGAGTCCTCGAGGGTAGTTTTGAAAATCTATGGCAAAAATGTTCCTAATGGCCTGTTTGAATGTTAAAAAAAGGAAGGGGAGTAGAGTAGAGGGAATGAGAGTAATCAATGGCAAAAATGTTCCTAATGGCCTGTTTGTTTTGTTTTCTCTTTGGTTTAGTTGTCAAGGTATATACTATATATAACACTATAACACATGGTATACTTTGCCCTGCTCAATCAGTTCCTATGTCACAAGATGGGTTGAGTTTAAAAATTCAAACAATTAGATGGCTGGGAAAACAACTAGTTATGCACTACAATTATGTGATCTTGTCAATGAAGGCTGGTCATAAACACCACTGATAACATTCATTAAGTGCATTAATGATAATGAATATTGAATCGTACCTTTCAAGTCTCACACAGAACCAACACAACTCTCACCACTGCCTGAACTGAAAAAAATAGATGGGGTAGCTTCCAATCACCTAATACAATTTGAAAAACATGGTGCAATAGTCGAAAAGCCTCAATTTCTACACACACACATATATATAATCCAATGGTGATTCGAAAAGGAGTGTTGAAAGGGTTAAAACCCGACTAGTGAGTGTTGAAGGGGTTAAAATCCAATGGTTCAATCAAGTGCTATAACTTGTGACACAATTTGTCCATGTGGCAAGTTGTGGTTGGTGGAGGGATGTCCCCATATGGACCCACTATTACCCCTCCACTAACCACAACTTGCCACATGGGCAAGTTGTGGCACAAGTTGTGCCATAAGTTGTGACACCAGACTTATTATTTATGGTTCCAAGAAATGTTATTGTTCATATCTCATAAAATTATTAACAAAATATCAAAACCACACATCTGTGGTGAGTAAACCATATTTAACAATACGGGTAAAAACCTGTACCAAACAACATAACATAAAAATCAAGAGAATTTTGAAACAAATAATATAGAGATAGAAGAATGGGAGAAGAAGAGTGCACTTTGCTGCGTCCACTGCTTGCTAGCCATCGACCTCTAGTACGTGAGGGAAGTTTTTTTACTCAATTTTTTTTTTTCTTAAAATGAGGAACAAGCAAAAACTAAGAAGAACCCTTTCTATTAAGTCAATTTCTTTTTTAGGGATTCAGTTAAATCCAATTTTAATAAAAATATCAAAATTTTAATGGGATTTGGGGGGCCAATCAACCTACATACTCAAGAAAATTTTTTTAATTTTTGTATGACTCATATATTTGAGTATATATATTTGATTTTTTTTTTTTTTTTTTTTTTGGGGGGTGGGGGAGGCCCCCTTGGGCTTCTATGTGGCTCCGCCTCTTAGGGAGGGCTCGCTAATGCAAGAGGCACCTTAGCATGTTTAAGAGAATGTTAATGTACCCCAAAACAAACAAGAAGTGCAAGAAACTTTTATGGCATTGCATGATGCAATACTACTTGGCAAAGAACGGTGTGGCAGTAAATGTCAAGAAATTTGTAACAACTTTTATATTGTACTAGTTGTTGGTTGGCATGATATGCAGAATTTTTTTTTTTTTTTTTTTTTGTTAAATGAAAAATGAAAATAAAGGATGAAATTTATAAGTGTTAGTCTCAAACATTTCTTAAAGTGATGTAATTATTTTATAAAAAAAGTATAGTTGAATACTATATAGAATTTTTTAAATTAAGCTATCCATATTTTTTATTTAAAAGTGTTTCAAGTATTTTTTTTTCCTTCTTTCAAGGAAACATAATGATTGCTCGAAAATGGACCAAAATGGACTGACTAGACCAAACTGGACCGACAAGACTGAAGTGGACCAAATGAATCGAAGTTAACCAAACTCAGGGGCGGTGCTACACTTTGTTCAGAGGGTTCAATTTTTTTTTTATATATATATAATATTTATTTTGTTAGTTTAATACTTTAATTTATTCTTAAAAATATTTTGCACACCTTGACTTAAATCTTATACACCCTTATTACAAGTATTTCCAACTCTAAGAGTAAGAATAAGTGTTTGTGAATTGTAAGTATCACTCTTTATTATAAATTTATATTATATGTGTGTGAGTGTGTCTAATATTGATTGTGTGCATTACTTTTTGTTATAATGTTATTTGTGTGAGTAATGATGTGTGTGGATGTTTGTGTGTACAGTATAAATATAATATAATTTTGAGATGGGTTCAAGTTATACCTGGTGTAACTCATCTAGAGTTACACATTTTTTTAACCATTGATTTCAATTAGATTTGATTGCTAAAAAAACACTATTGTCCACATCAGCTTGTCTAATTAAGAGTATATTCTCTCTCTCTTTCGTCATTAAATTCCAAACCACTTTAGCGTAGTGAGAGAGAATTAATTTTCTTAGTTTTGGGTCTGGATTAGGTCCAATGTCTAGTGACACTGGATCCATCGGAATTGTGACACATGTCCATTTTTAGACACATGTTACCATCTCAACGGGTTTAGTGCACTGGAAGTATTAGACCCAAACTGCCCCCCTTAGTTTTTTACCTTTTTAGTTTTTCTTACTCTTTCTCTCTCTCTTCTCACATTCTTCTCCAACTTACGGCTTCTCTCTTCCCTTCTTTCTTTTGCCAATCTCCATAGATCTCCATAGCCAGCCAATATCCACATATTTTCTTTTGTTTATTTGTTCTTTTGCTTAGTTTCCAATATTGATTTTTAACATAAGAAATATTAGATGTATTCTCACTTAAGAGAAACCAAATAAAAGGACTCTTTAGTGACAAGATTCAAGAAATATAGATAAACTTTTTTTTTTTTTTTTTCGATTACTAAATTGACATTTAGATCAGAACTATCTCACTTCATTGCCAAGGGACAAGACTCTAATGAGTTTGACCAGTAAAATATTAAAATTTTTGGTCTCCATTGGTTTTACATTGAGATCTAAAATTAAATTATACTTCTGGATTTAACAACCCAAATTCTACATATAGCTCCAGTGAGTTGTGTGGGTCAGTGGAGGAGAAGGACGTGAGTGGTCTAGAGAGAGAAGAAGAAGAAGATGGGAAAGGTGGAAGGAGTTAATGATTTTTTTAACAAGAGAATTAATGACTTTTAATGGATTAGATTACTTATTTTTAGAAGTTGATGACATGGCAGCTTGTGTGTTATTAACCATTAGATCTAATTGAAATCAATGGTTACAAAAATGTGTAACTTTAGATGAGTTACACCAGGTGTAACTTGAATCCATTTCTATAATTTTATATAATTTAATAATTAGGAAATAGAGAGGGTTTGTTACATGTGTGTGTATTATTTTCATTTTATAATAACTGTGGGGTACAGGAATTTAAATAAGGTAATTGCGCGCCAAGGGGGCCATTATTGTGCCGAGGAGGTCACACCCTTGAATAATAAGGCCACGTCAGTGATATGTTACCAGAGGAGGTCATACTATAGAGAAAGAGTTTCGGAGAAGGGGTTAGCTCTGACATGACTAAAGGGATAGTGGCTGCCACCACATTTAATGCATCCCACCAACTCTCCTTGCTACATTTATGTGGAGAAGACCCCTGAACAGTGCTGCCTTGGCTGCCGCAACTCATAAGGGGTTTGGGAAGGTGTCTGATAGGATAAGCACTCAAGTAGTGGCTTGGACGATCAACAAATGGAGGGTCAAGATAATCTAAAGGGAGCTATATAATGTAAGAGACCCTCCAGGGAGAAGAGATTTTAAAATCTGTAAAGAAAACACTGTAACAACAAGAATAGAAATTGCATCTTAGTTTAAAAGAAACATACATAAGGACCACTCTCCTCAGCAAAAGCCAAGGAAGGGTTTCTTTGCACAGAGTTTGTTTTTCTTTACTTTCATACTATCTTTGATTCACTGTGAGTGTTGTTGGATCTATTGAAACCTAGCTTTTAAGCTCACTCTCTACAAATTCATTGTATTGGGCTCTTTAGGCCTTACTCCATTCATCTTTTGGGCTTAGGACCCAAAACCTGCCTTTATAATTGGTGTTGTCTGTGGGAAGCTTGAGCTTTAGTGAGTTCAATGTCCAACCATGGTAGGATCAAGGTAAGATTGGGAGGAGTCTATTGGTTCCCAATGTCAAGATTAGTTCTTTAACCTTGAGCGAAGGAGGAACCGTGAGGTTAGTGTGCACACCATGCATACTAACAAGAGCTAGTCTCGAGGCGAGAGTTACATCTCTCATGAGGAGAATACTAGAAGCATGCAGTTGGAGATTGATTGTCTTCGCAGGAGGCTACGCCGTGAGTGACGGAGAAGGACTTCCTCAGATTCTAACCCTTCTTCTGATGATGATAGAGATGGTAGCTACAGGCCTAGGTCCAGGACTCCTCCCAGTGAGTCCTTTTCGTACGATGAGGACTGTCATTACAAGCGGAGGAGTAAGAGTCCAGCTCGCAAAGGTCTGGGCAATGATGCTATGAGTAGGGCTCTTAACCAAATCTTTAAATCACAGTTTGCACATAGAATTGAAGGGGGAAAGCTTCTTTGAGGTTTTACTCAGCCAACATTCACTATGTATAATGGCAGAATGGATCTTGTGAAGCACGTTAGCCACTTCAACCAGAGAATGCCCATTCACTCTCGGAATGAAGCCTTGATGTGCAAAGTGTTCCCATCCAGTTTGGGGCCCGTGGTGATGAGATGGTTCAACGATCTGAAAGAAGGTTCTATTAGCTCATTCAAGGAGCTCATTAGGGCCTTTGGGGCTCGTTTCATGACTTGCAGTAAGGTTCTTCGGCCCTTGGATTCCCTGTTGTCTATGACCATGCGAGAGGGGGAGACCTTGAAAACATATTCTGATAGGTACTGGGAGATGTTCAATGAGATAGATGTGAATTTTGATGATGTGGCTATAAGGACTTTCAAGGTCGGCTTGCCCGTCGAGCACGATCTGAGAAAATCTTTGACCAGGAAATCAGTTAGAAGTGTGCGTCAGCTCATGGACTGTATTGATGAGTATAAGTAGGTCGAAGAGGACCAGCAGTAGGGAAAGGGGAATGCTAAGGTGGTCCCTTACGACAGAAGGGATCTCAGGTCAGATAGGTATAATAACAACTAACCTTAAAGAGATTTTATGAGGCATTCTGGATCTACTACTACCCAGGTAGTTAGTGCCGTGTTCCGAGAGCTAGTACATCAAATCTTGGAAAAAATCAAGAATGAGTCATACTTTCAATGGCCAAATAGGATGGGGGGAGACCCTACGAAGCGCAACCAAAGTCTTCATTGCCAATACCACTAGGAACGAAGGCATACTATTGAGGATTGCAGGACTTTGTGGAGCCACTTGGAGCAATTAGTTAAGGCGGGAAAGTTGAAGCAATTCTTGTACCAAACCAACGGATAGGGTGGTTAGGCAAGGTCGGGGGCTTAGAGAGATGCTTTTACAAAACCACCTTTATGTACAATCAGTGTCATTCTTGCTGCTCCAGGAAGGACTGGTTCTCAGCCATCCAGGGTAATGTCTATAGCTTGGCCATCCGCTGATGGCTCGTCCCCTGATTCGAAGAGGAGTAGAATGGAAGTCCGACCGGCTTTAAGCTTTTCGGATAAGGATAAGTTGAGACCTTGCAGTCACATGATGATGCCCTGGTGGTCACCCTCAGGATAGGTGGGTACAATGTGAAGAGAGTATTGGTAGATCAGGGCAGCGGTGCAGAGATTATGTACCCTGACCTATTTAAGGGACTGAAGCTGAGGTCCGAGGACCTGACTTGCTATGATTTCTCTCCAATAGGGTTTGACAGGAAGATTGTCTTTTTAAAAGGCCAAATCCGACTACCCGTTTAGATAGGGACAGAGGTCGTGGAGGTGAACTTCATCGTGGTAGATGCCTACTCCCCCTACACTGCTATTGTAGCAAGGCCTTGGCTTCACGCCATGGGAGCAGTACCTTCTACCCTGCATCTGAAGGTGAAGTATCTGTTGGGGGATTAGGTTAAGGAGTTAGTGGGGAGCCAATCTATGGCCAGGCAATGCATGGTGGCCGCAATTAGACATCAGACCGGGAGTGAGTCCTCAGCCTCTGTGGGGCGGGACTTATAGCAATCAAAGATGTTAGTGCTGTCCACGAAGGTAGAGGAAGAAGGTGCAAAATGCGAGCAATTGGAAAGAGTTGTCATTGGCGATGATAAGGAGAAGTTCTTTTAGGTCGGAGTTCAACTGCCTCCTTGAGAAAGGTAAGAGCTGATAGATTTTTTTAGAAAAAATATTTACGTGTTTGCATGGAGTGCCCATAAAGCCCCTGGGGTGGATCTGAATTTCATTTGCCATCGTTTAAATGTCAATCCATTTGCCATCCTTAAAAAACAACCACCTCGGCACTCATCTAGGGAACATTCTGACGTTGTCAAGGGGGAAGTACTCAAGCTCAAGCATGCTGGGGCCATAAATGGGTTGTTTTACCTCGAGTGGCTAGCCAATATAGTAGTGGTAAAAAGAAAGCTGGGATGTGGCGAATGTGTGTAGACTTTATGGATTTAAATAAAGCTTGTCCAAAAGACCCTTTCCCCCTATCTCGGATAGATCAATTGGTGGACACAACTGTAGGCCATCCTCAGATGAGATTTTTGGACGCCCTTCAGGGCTATTATCAAATACCGTTAGCTTTAGACAATTAGGAAGAGACTACTTTTCTTACACCTATTGGGAATTAGCACTACAAAGTGATGCCATTTGAATTGAAAAATGTAGGATGATGACCAGGATGTTTGAGCCTCAATTGGGCAAAAATATTGAGGTGTATATAAATGACATGGTGGTGAAGAGTAAAGTAGAGTTCGAGCATATAGATGACCTCGGGAATATTTTCGGGATACTAAGGAAATACAAATTGTGCCTTAATGCCGCTAAGTGTTCTTTCAGCGTAGGCTCTAGCAAGTTTCTGGGTTATATGGTTACCCATCGCGAAATTGAAGTTGACCTTAATCAGATTAAAACAATTAACAACCTGCAGCCTCTTCAGAATCCCAAAGAGATCCAGAAGTTGAGAGGAATGACTGCTGCCTTGAATCGATTCATTTCTCAGTTAGTAGACAGGTGTAAACCCTTCTTCTAGTTGTTGCATAAGTGGAAGGGATTTGAATGGACAGAGGAATATTCCTTGGCCTTCCAGCAATTGAAGGAATATCTTTCTCGACCACCTATTATGTCCAAACTCGAGGAGAAAGAGGTTCTATTTGCCTAAATTGCTGTAGCCTCGCACGTAGTGAGTCTGGTGCTAATACGGGTTGATGATGGGGTACATAGATCAGTTTATTATATGAGCAAATCACTACATGAGGTAGAGGTTTGTTATTTATCCTTGGAGAAGACCATCTTGGCGGTAGTAAATGTTGCACGGAAGCTCCCACATTACTTCCAGGCTCACACTATTGTGGTTCTAACCTAACTCTCTCTTCGACCACTACTTCGGAAAGTTGATTAAACAGGGAGGATCGCAAAATGAGGAACGATCCTAGGAGCTTTCGATATCAAATATATGCCTTGCACTTTTATAAAGGGCCAGGTCCTTGTAGATTTGGTGGCTGAGTTTGCTGAGCCTTCCTTAGAAGAAAATGGTGAAAGGCCAAACATGGATGGAGAATCAGTGGGGATGATCTCCTTGCAGAAACATCTATCTTGGAATATATATGTCGATGGCACAACAAATCAAAGGGGATCAGGAGTGGGGCTAGTTGTAGTATCTCCTGAAAGGATCATCATTAAGAAATCCTTAAGGCTGGTTTTCTCGGCCGCGAACAATAAGACTGAGTATGAGGCCTTGTTGGTGGGAATGACTATGGTTCAAAAAATGGGAGGAAGAACAGTAGAGATATTTTTAGATTCGAGGTTGGTCGTAAGCCAAGTAAAGGGAGAACTGGAAGTTAGGGATGTAAGAATGCAGGTCTATTTGAAACAAGTTTGGCACTTGTAGTCGGGGTTTGAATCTTTCTCCTTACAACAAATTCCAAGGAGCAGAAACACATATGCTGACTCTCTTGCCACTCTTACAACCTTCTCGGCGCAGAGTTTACCTCGGGTTATCTTGATTAAAGATCTATACAAGCCTTCTGAGATGAGATAGGAGATGGTCTTTATTCACCAGACCAGGGTGGGGCCTAGTTGGATGGATCCTATTGTGCTATTTCTCAAAAACGACATCTTGCCCGAGGAGAAGGGCGAGATTGATAAAGTGCGAAGAAGAGCTCATTGGTTCTGGTTATCTGAGGATCAAAGGTTATGCAAGCGCTCTTTTTCTGGGTCATATTTGCTATGCATTCATCCTGAGGTAGTAGACCCACTCTTAGAGGTGCTACATGAAGGGATTTATGGAAGTCATACAGGGGGTAGGTCACTGTCTCACAGGGCCCTTACCTAAGGGTATTGGTGGCTAAATATGTAAAAGGAAGTGCATGAGTATGTAGAGAAGTGTGACCAATGTCAGAGGTATGCCCCAAATATTCATCAGCTAGGGGGTGTCCTCAACTCTTTGTCTAGCCCCTGGCTTTCTGCTCAGTGGGGCTTGGACATTATGGGTCATTTCCCTAAAGCAACAGGAAATAGGAGATGACTATTGGTCAGCACTGATTATTTTACCAAGTGGGTTGAAGCTAAGCCCCTGTCAAATATCAAAGATGTGGATGTCAAAAGGTTTGTGTGGAAAAATATTGTCACTCGGTTTAGGATCCCTCATACCCTCATCTCGGACAATGGTCTTTAGTTTGATAGCAAGGCCTTCAGGAGGTACAGTTGTGCATTGGGTATTAAGAATAGGTACTCCACCCTAGCTTATCCACAGGGGAATGGATAGACCGAGACTGTCAATAAGGTTATAATGAGTGGAGTCAAGAAGATGCTGGATGATGTAAAGGGTAGATGGGTGGAAGAGCCGCCGCAAGTTCTTTGGACATATTAGACTACCCCTCATAGGTCAACAGGGGAGACTCCTTTTTCAATGACCTATGGAGCTGAGGCCTTGATTTCTCAATGTTGAGGACAAGCTCGTTCACCCCAAGCAGCGATGACAACTTGTTGGAGAAGAGTTTGGATTTGATTGAAGAGCGGAGAGAAAATACCATGGTTCAATTGGCATACTATCAACAAAAGCTCAAGGAAGGGTATGGCACAAGTGTGAGATTGAGGCCGTTAGCGCCTGGGGACTTAGTGCTAAGAAAGGTTATGGATGCTGCAAAAAACCTAGCATGGGGAAAATTAGCGCTCAATTAGGAAGGGCCATACCGTGTTACCTTGGTAGCAGGCATATGTGCGAATTTCTTGGAAGACTTAGATGAAAATGCTGTACCACGTCCCTGGAATGTAAGTAACTTGCGAAAGTACTATTATTAATGAAAGGAAGCTCTGCCATGTTCTTCTTTCTAGCATTATGTGTTATCTTTATTACTTGTTTGCATATTAAACAGAACATTGGTCATACGTGACTCCTCGGATCACATACCTTGGGTAAATTAATATTCTGGGCTACTTGTTTGAATATTAAATAGAACCTTGGTCATGCCTACCTCCTCGGACCACATACCTTGGGTAAATTAATATTCTTGGTTATTTGTTTAAGTGTTAAAGAAAACCTTGGTTATGTCTAGTTTCTTAGACCACATGCCTTGGGTAAATTAGCACTTTCCATTACTTGTTTAAGTGTTAAACAAAACTTTGGTTATATCTAGTTTCTCAGACCACATGCCTTGGGTAAATTAACACTGTCCATTCTTTGTTTAAGTGTTAAACAAAACTTTGGTTCTATCTGGTTCCTCAGACCAAATGCCTTGGGTAAATTAACACTCTTCATTCTTTGTTTAAGTGTTAAATAGAACCTTGGTTATGTCTGGTTCCTTAGACCACATGCCTTGGGTAAATTAACACTCTCCATTACTTGTTTGAATATTAAACAGAACCTTGGTCATGCCTGACTCCTCGGACCACATACATTGGGCAAATTAATATTTTGGGCTACTTGTTTGAATATTAAACAGAACCTTGATCATGATTGGCTCCTCGAATCATATACATTGGGTAAATTAATATTCTTGGTTATTTGTTTAAGTGTTAAACAGAACCTTGGCTATGTCTGGTTTCTTAAACCACATGCCTTGGGTAAATTAACACTCTCCATTACTTGTTTGAATATTAAACAAAACATTGGTCATGTCTAACTCCTTGGACCACATATCTTGGATAAATTAATATTCTGGGCTACTTGTTTGAATATTAAACAGAACTTTGGTCATGACTGGCTCCCCAGACCATATACATTGGGTAAATTAATATTCTTGGTTATTTGTTTAAGTGTTAAACAAAACCTTGGTTATGTCTGGTTCCTTAGACCACATGCCTTGGGTAAATTAACACTCCCCATTACTTGTTTAAGTGTTAAACAGAACCTTGGTTATGTCTAGTTCCTCAGACCACATGTTTTAGGTAAATTAACACTTTCCATTCTTTGTTTAAATGTTAAACAGAACTTTGGTTATGTCTGGTTTCTCAGAACATATGCCTTGGGTAAATTAACACTCTCCATTACTTGTTTGAATATTAAACAGAACCTTGGTCATGCTTGGCTCGTCGGACCACATATCTTGGGTAAATTAATATTCTGGGCTACTTGTTTGAATATTAAACAGAACTTTGGTCATGCCTAGCTCCTCGGACCATGTACCTTGGGTAAATTAATATTCTTGGTTATTTGTTTAAGTGTTAAACAGAACCTTGGTTATGTCTGGTTCTTTAGAGACCACATGCCTTGGGTAAATTAACACTCTCCATTACTTGTTTAAATTTTAAACAGAACCTTGGTTATGTTTGGTTCCTCAGACCACATACTTTGCATAAATTAACACTCTCCATTCTTTGTTTAAGTGTTAAACAGAACTTTGGTTATGTTTGGTTCCTCAGACCACATGCCTTGGGTAAATTAACACTCTCCATTACTTGTTTAAGTATTCAACAGAGCTTTGGTTATGTATGGTTCCTCAGACCACATACTTTGGGTAAATTAACACTCTCCATTACTTGTTTAAGTATTCAATAGAGTCTTGGTTATGTCTAGTTCCTCGGACCTATGCCTTGGGAAAATTAACACCTAGCAATGTCACCAAGGATGGGTCCTCAGCGTATTCATCATATGAAAACAAGGGCTCACCTTGGGTTTTGGTTAAAGGACTCTGAGGATACATTTATAAGGTACTATTAAAGTGAGAGACCTCAGACACCCCCCTTTTTTCCTACTAAGTGTTTTGTTTGTCTCTAAGGACTTAGACCTCCCTGTTGATTACACCATTTTTAGTACCAACACATAGTTATTTTTCTTACCATTCACATGGGTTTAATTTATTTAAATTAACAACAATTCATTACTATTAGCTTTTGTTAAAGTATGGGAGTTCGGCCATAGAAATATCAGCGATCTAACCTCTCAACAAAAGACAAAACACAAATAACAGCCAATCGGAGATAAGTATTGCAGGAATAGAAAAAGTTCATAAAGCAAAAATTAATGTCTTTTCATTCAACAAAAGGAAAAGTACATCATGAACTGGGGCAAACTGCCACAACAAAAGGAAAAAGTACAAAGAAAGAAAAATCCTAAGCTAAGCCTTGGTCGGAGGAGGGTCTTCTTTGCTGACTGGAGGGAGGACAGGAGGATCAGCGGCCTTCTTCTCCTGGGCCACGACCTAAGGCTTGGCTGGCTCAGACTCCTTTGCCTTAGGAGCGGCTTCCTTGCCTTTGCCTTTGTCCGCTAGCTGAGCTCTACTCTGGCCAGTCTTCTTACCCTTGGCCACTTCCATCCCATGACCTTGGTCACTAGTCTTACCAGGCCCTTTAGTGTTGGGGAAGAGGGGGGAGGGGGGAAGAGGGGCCTAGGTAGGGGGAGGTAGCATAGCCGCGTTAGAGCAGGGGCGGCTTCCTCGGGAGCTGCCTTAAAAGATTTTCGGAGGTCCTTGGAATAGTAAATGTTCTCAGTTTTCCTCCGCACCGAGTCCATAGGAGCTTTAGCCACGTTCAGGGCCTTAGTTTAGACCTTGAGGCAATAGTCCCTATAGACCATAGCCAACTCATCAATTAGTCGAGCCTCGGTCTCTTGCACTTTGAGGTCATAGAACTTCTACCCTGCAGCATCCGTGGATACCTAAGTTGCCTGGGCAGCCTCTTTAGCCTTTGACAGCTCCACCTTCAGCTCCACCACTTGTTACTTGGCCGTGGCCAGCTCTGTCTCTGTGTAGTGGAGCTTTTAGCGCTGCTCGTCCGCTTGTGCCTCAACGGTCCTAAGGCCAGCCTCTGTGCTCCTCTAGTCCCTATTTGCAGTAGCCAGCTTCAGAGCCAACTCCTTATTCCTGCTCTCGGTGGTGGCGAGGGACTTGCTTGTCTCTGCGTGGAGGTTATCCGTGAGCCTAGCCTCGTTTTGGGCGTCTTTCACCCACTCCTCGGCGGTGAAAACCTCCTGGGTTGCCTGCACAAAGACAATGAAGAAACACCCTGTCAAATAAGTAAAAAAAAAAAAAAAAAAAACTGGCATGAAATCAGTAGGGCACGTCGAGAAACTTACCAAGGCCAAGTCCTTCTTCAGGGACATGAAGAGATCTTGCTACCTTACGTTCTTCAAGGCGTCCATATCCTTAGGTAGCAAGAGAGGCCGCTCTAGAGCGTTGGGCATTACCTCTCTGCAACTCCTTGATGGAAGAGTTACAGGGTATTCTCGTGCCATCTAACTCCAGCTGGGGGTTCCAAGTTGGATGGCGCACATCAGCCGCGTGCTCGGCCTCCTTACTCTTGACCAAAGAGGCCCTTCCCTGGCCCTTGGCCATTTTCTGCTGCTTGGGCTCCTCTTAAGGGAGCAACTCCCCCTCCTTGGCCAACTCCTTCTCCTTCCTCTTCTTCTTTAGGTTGGCGATAGCAAACATGTTAACTGTAGGAAGAGGAGGAGGGGGGAGAGATAGGGGAGGCTGAGACCCCGAGGCGTCCTTGGGCGTCGGCCCCTTGGCCCTGTCCGCGAGGAGGTCACGTAAGCCTTTCTTCCTGTTCAAAGCCATTTCTTCTTCTTCTTCTTCCTCTGAACTATCGTCCACCCGAGCAACTATGAACTTGGGGGTATGAATGCCAGAAGACTTGTCAAGCTCGTCCTCCGAATCTGAGACTTGGACCATAGGTTCTTTTTGCTCCTTTCTCTCTTCCTCAAAATGAAACTGGTCTATCTCTATCTTGAGTGACAGCTGCGAGGAAGCTATCTCTTCTCTCAGGACTGTTGCTTCGCAGGGAGAGCGACGAGAGGGCAATTTAACTGGCACAATATATTCTCGGGCTAAAAATCTGTTGAACAGAATTCAACCACACTGGAATGGATGGTATAAAGTCCTCCAACTTTTCATACTTTTGGAGAACTTCCAGCTATCAAGGAGACGAAAAGCTATGTGAAGTAAAAGAAGAAAAGGTCGCCGACTGCTACTAAGAACCTAACAGAACTTTTCAAAATGTGGGTTCTAAAACCACTTGTGTAGGTCGGGGTTGAGAATTGGGGGGCCGACGAGGCTAGGGCCCCATTTTCCAGCAATGACCGGTCAAGGTCAATCAAAGTAGGGATTCACAAATGATTCTCAGCATAGAAAAGATCTTAACACCCTTTTCAGATAGGGGGCTCATGAAAGCGCTATTTATTGGTAAACTTCACTTAGTTCCTCGGCTAACCCTTTCATTCCCGAATTGAAATAGGGCCCCAATTTATACTGACGATCAACTGATTCTGGATCGGGCACCGAGACATCTATCTGAGCTAGTCGAGGATCGCTTGCTATGATCGTGTGGCTTACGTCCTAAAACTTGTCGGACAAGGGCTTGAAGTCGAGGATGAGGTGGACAGCTCTCAGTTATCTGTCTTCGCTCACAAACACTTCAGCTCTCAGCACCTTGTTGAGGTCCGCGACATTGACAAAGTTAAGGTTGGGAGCTATGTGCCTTTTATCTGTGAAGACAGTCGAGAAGCAAAATCACAGTTAGAAAGATGAACCTTTAGTTAGAAGAGAACAAAGTGTTAACGAATTAGAAAAAGAAAAAGAAAAAAAAGAGGTGAACCACAAAACTAAGTCTCGTGTCAAAAGACCTAAACCTAGGGCACCCCACTTGGTTCTCCTTCTCGGGTTGGGCAGTGAAGATTGTTATGCCATTCACCAGAGGTGATTAGGTAATCATCTTTCATGCCCTTGTTGGACTTGGGAAGACATGAGACAAGCCTAACAACTGAAGACCTAGACTTAAGGTAGTAGTTTGACTTTGCTAGCAAATGGCACTTGTACATCCAAACGATGTCGTGTCAGGTGAGGTTCAACCCCATTTACTCGTTGAGAGCGTTTACACTACCTAGAATCCTAAATAGGTTGGGTGCGCATTGATGGAGGCACAGCCTATGGGCGATCAAATAGTCCCTAGTCATATTACCCATGGGAAGCCTCATTCCCCTTTCTAGGAAGGCGATCATGGGAATGATGACCTCCCTTTCATTCCTGTGGGTAAGCCATTCACTTGGGGAGCAGTATCGCAAGGAAACGCCTCGGGGAATGTGATATAAGGCCCTAAACCCCTTCATACTAGTAGGAGAATCTACTAGGTGGGCGAACCTACCCATTAGAGCAGACTAGAGAGAAGTGAAGGAAATATTTGTGAAAAAGAAGTAAAAAGTAGAAGGCCGAGGAGAAAATAACATAAGAACGAAAAAACTTACGAAAATAAGGACAATGGTCACTTTAGGAGCTTTTTGAAAGTTTGAAGATTTGGGAAGTCTTGAAAGTTCGAAGATTGGGAAAGTGAGAGAAATTGTAAGGTTGAATTTAAGCAACCATTTTATTGGCTTTATTCCGTGCCAAATTTGCTTGTATTTTAGCAATTAGTAACCCTGTATTTAGGTGAGAATCATGTAAGGGTGGTGTGTGAGAGAGTGTGAAGAAATGCTCAAGTTTGTGCAAAGTAGTAGGGACTCGTGACTGGACCTCGCGGGTAGCTTACGGCTTGCAAGCCGCCAGAAGTTGCACACGTGCCAAGCATGCAAAGAAGCTGAAGCATCATGCCAGCTGGAACACTATAGGACAAAAAGTCCAGACTGACCATTTAGTTAGTTCGCGGCTTGAACTCTAGGCTCAGTCAAGTCGCGAGGCCAAGCCACCAACTAGCTTTGTTTTGGAAAAACTGACTCTTCGCATTCCAAACACACACAAGTATAAATACCCCTCATACCCACAAAATATAGAGAGCTTCCAGAGAGAATATTGAGAGAGAAACCCCAGAGAAAAACAAGACTGACTCATCCACAATCTTCACATAGAGACTCTTCAAATTCCTCTACTTTCACCCTCTTCATTGTTATATCCTTGAGAGGTTCATTACCAAAACATTTTCTCACCATACCCACATTTGTGAGAAGGCCATTTGGTGCTTGGGAAGCAGTTAGGAAGGGACCAATTTCATATTGGTTGATGCTATGGTTTATAGCGGAATCCGGTAAGCTAAAGAAGAAATAGGTTCGGCGTAACCTCGTTGGAGTAGGAGCTTGGAGGGCTTAGGTACACTGGGTAGATTAGGCTTGGAGGGTCTTCTACTGTTCATGTATCCCAACTACATTCTTTAGTGGACTATTTACCGCTTGGAGGGCGGCGGAGAGGTTTTACGCCGAAAGCTTTGGTTTCCTCTTTGAAAACACATCGTGTGTTGTCCTTGTGTTTGCATCTCTCTTCCCTTAATCTTTGCCATTTAATTTCTGCTGTGGATATGATTTTGTTTGGTTTAGATTGTTTATCAATTCTGTATTAAGCTTATGTTCATATTCCGCACATTAATTGTTTGATATTAAGCTTGAATTGGTAATTTATTATTTGGGAGTCTAAACGTTCATAGTGTTTTATACACTATTTGAACTTTCAGAAATGAATCCCCCAGGCGCCTTATATAGGAAGCGGAATTTAGTAGAAGTTATCCTGCCCAAAATTTGAGGAGAAATGCCAGCTGTAGGATCTCCATCTCACCGTAGGATGTGGGAAACAAAGCGCTGCTTGGAGCATTTAATGAGACGTTGCGGACTCCGAAGCACCATAATGGTTGCGGGGCTCGCAAAGTGACATTCTCACGTGTGGAAGTCAAAGAAACATGTGGAACTAATTATCCAAGGTTAAAACCCCACTTTTCTCCTCGGATAAGAGGAAAAAACCGAAGTTTTGAGGGGCTATTGTGGGGTACAAGAATTTAAATAAGGTAATTGCGTCACATGTCATACCCATGGCCAAGGAGGCCATTATCGTGCCGAGGAGGTCACACCCTCGGACAGTAAGAACACATCAGTGGCACGTTACTAGAGGAGGTCATACTATAGAGAAAGAGTTTCAGAGAAGGGGTTAGCCCTGACATGACTAAAGGGATGGTGGTTGCCACCACATTTAATGCATCCCACCAAACCTCCTGGCTGCATTTATGTGGAAAAGACCCCTGAATAGTGCTGCCTTAGTTGCCGCAACTCACAAGGGGTTTGGGAAGGTGTCTTGGACGATCAACAAATAGAGGGCCAAGATCATCTAAAGGGAGCTATATAATGTAAGAGATCCTCTAGGGAGAAGGAATCGGAAAATCTATAAAGAAAACACTGTAGCAACAAGAACGAAAATTGCATCCCAATTTAAAAGAAATATACACAAGGACCACTCTCCTCGGATTTTGCCGAGGAAGGGTTTCTTTGCACATAGCTTGTTTTTCTTTACTTTCTTACCATCTTTGATTCACTATGTGTGTTGTTGGATCCATTGAAGCCTAGCTTTTAAGCACACTCTCTACAAATTCATTGTATTAGGCTTTTTGGGCCTTAATTCATTCATCTTTTGGGCTTAAGAACTCAAAACCTGCCCTTACAATAACTTTTTTGTTATAAAGTTAGAAAAATTCATGAAAAAAAAGTTGTAAAGTTAGTGATTGTTCAATTATTTGATTGGTTAAATAAATACGTAGTGTATTATTTTATATATGAATAAGTATGGTTGTGTGCGTCAATAATTAATACAGAGCCAATAAGTTGAGTTTATTCATTTAGTTTAAAATATTTTTATAAAAACAATGATAACTAGATAATAACAATTGCATAAAATAAAAATGTTAGACATACTTAACAAAATAAAATGGTTATAACTACCCACATTGACAATAAATACTCATAATGAACTATCATGTAACAATTCAAAATTTGAAAACTCGTAGAATGAAATAGTAAAACTTCAAAATTTTTTTTTGGGTGATAACTCGATATATTCATGTTCTCTTTTTATTAATTTTTTTTAATTTAAGTTTCTTAATGATCCCCCTAAACAAAATTTCTAGAGCCGCTACTGGACAGAATGAACCAAAGTAGATTGAATTAGACTGAAATGCTATGCTAATATAGCTCAACAAAAGTGTAGTAATAATAAATACTACATTTTAACTTTTAGATATTATATAGTTTTACATCCCATAAGAGTCTTACACTTACCTCTCCCCTTGGCCTATATAAGGGGGAAGGTTGATCCCCACAAACACGACTCAGAATCAGAAAACACAGCACACTCACCTTCACAGCTCAATGCTCAATGCGCATATTATACTGTCCACTATTTTTCCTCATTTTCTTCAAGTAATATAGTGGCAAAAAGTAGAGAGTTCTCTCTACTTTTCAAACAGTGTTTTTGCACCCCTCTTGCTCAGGCAAAGGAGTTTTCCATGTAAAAATTGTGTGCTCTCCGCATCATTGTTTTTCATTAGCCTTTTATCACTCCAACAGCAACTTACCAACCTGCCATTGATGCATCAACCAAATGCATGGACAGTCCAACTTAAATCTAGCGACTTTTAAACCCTGCTTAAAACCTAACAATCATGTATATCGTTAATCTATTATTATAAAATATATATTAAGGCCGGTATGATGATACATACCCCAAAGAAAAAAAAAAGTGTCATAATGCTCTCATATAAACAGTATGTCCTTTAGTGCAAAAATTTCAAGAGCAAAATGCAAAGCAGCTGTGGGCACAGAACAATCGTTTGTTTTCAAAGATAATGCTGTCTTTTACACTAGTTTATCTAGTGTGGTTCGAAAATGTTTCTTTGCAAATCAACTACCACTTCTTACTCCATGCCCCTAGGCTATCTAGGGCACATTTTAATTGAACGTTTCTCTATAATATGTTGGTGCCTTATTGCTTGTTGAAATTTAGCACATTTTTTAATCTCACCTTTTAAAAAAGATAGATGATGGAGTGGGTAAGATGAGTCATTCTTGTTTCATATGCATTCTAGCTAATTTTTAAATCTCAAATGATCTTTTACTTATATGTTTAATCACAATATTATAATTAGGGACGGAGTTGTTCATTGACTAGGGGGCAGTGGCCCCCCCAATTTAAAAAAAAAAAAAATTTATAATATGTGTATATATATATATTGGATTCTTTTAACATTTAGGTCCAAGATAATTTCTCTTGGCCCCCCTTTCCCCAAAAATTTACAAATTGGCCCTTAGAACCCAACCAAAAAAAAAAAAAAAAAAAAAAGCCCATCACTTTATTGAAAAATTTTAAATTGGTGAAAAATACTATATCTAAGTTTTGTTTTCAATATATATTTAAAGTGAGCTACAAATTTTAGTAGATAAATATGATAAATTTATGTGTCATTGTTCACAAAAAAGTAATTAACATTTGTTTATTATGTGTTGAAGTGGACCTAATCACATGCTTTAACACATGAGCTTATAAGTTTTTTTTAGAAACCTAAGAATATATATATGAGCTTTTCTTATGTTCTCTTTGTTTACATATTTTTTTTTAATTTTCAATTAGTAGAGCTATAAGGTTTAAAATTGATGAAAGATTTGAAAATTAATTAAATAAATAACAAAAAAAACTAATAAAAAAATTAATTTATATAAGATAATCTCATTTAGTTACAAGTCTTATGTTTTGTCCCCTTTAAGTCTAAAATCTGGCTTCTTCTTGATTATAATGTTTGTTATACTTTTAAAGGAAAACCATTATTATTCTTTTTATTTTATGTCAATCTTGTCTTTTCTTACTTTGGTTGAATATAAAATTTATTAGAGGAGTTTATGGCTAGAAAGTATGGTGCATCTAGTCACCGCAACTGTGTCGGACGCTTGGGGATGTGGCGTGAGACACGGTTGCACGCACGTCCCCAATAATATATAATTTTTTTTTCCAACGGGCACTTTCTCCCTTCTTCTCTCATTCTTCTAAATCTTCTCCCTTTAGTGTGTTACGGATATGCCCAAGATGCCCACGCATACGGTTAATAAACCATACACTTTACAATAAGTGAAAATAGCCAAATACTACGTTTTGACATAATTTGTGGCAAATTAACACTATTTTAAAAATATTTAGCAATCTACCACTATACTATTTTAGTACTCGAGTTTCACAAAATTTAGTTCTAAATAGTGCTCGAGTTTATGAAACTCAAGTTTCTAGATGAGTCGCCAGCGTGGCATTGCTGACCTCCTAAAATAGTGTGGCACTATTGACCTCCTTAAATTTGTGTAATTAGAAAAGTAATATGGTACTCGATATTATGAAAATCGAGTACTTCTTTATAGTACTCGAGTTTCACAAAGTCAAGTACCTTGTTTTTCTTTTCTTTTTTTCCTACTTTTTGTATCTTATTGACTTCCTAACAAGGTTTAAGGCTGGCACTCCTGAAGAATTTCCTGAAAATCCATCCTAGACCCACTTCTTCTATATGGTCTTCTTTTCTTTTCTTTTCTTTTTTTTTTTCTTTTTTTTTTCCTGCCAGCTGCTACCATTAATTTTCTTTTGAGATGAGGACAACACCACATGTGATATTTGAGAACTTGTCAGGCCTCAAGCGTAGTCTATTTGACCTTTCTTATTCACCCAAATCCACACTTTGGTAACTTGTGCAGAACCAAACCCAAAAGTTTAAGGGTCCGTTTGATAAGTGTGTTTAAAAAACAGTTTTCAGTTTTTTTAGAAATATGCGTGAGTGAAAAGTGTGTGAAAATACGTGTAATATTGTATAAAAATTGAAAACATGTGTTTAAATACATGTAACAAACAGGCCCTAAAAATCTGTAGCTTCTTTTTTACACTTCACCCACTGGCTTAACTTCTTTGTTTAAATTTCATGTTAATGTTAATGTTAGCGTTTTATAGTTTAGCTGTTTAGGGTTTTTTTTTTTTTTTCTTATAAAAAAATGAATATTTTATTTCTATTTTGGGAAATTTAAATAATGAGTTTTTTTTTTTTTTTTTTTTAAATTTTTATTTATTAAAAAAGAAGAAGAAGAACTGGGTTCAGATATTCACATTGTGTGGAAAAAAGGAAGCGATGAGCTAGTACTTTGTCATTCTTTAATGGTGGATAGCTTTCATGGGTCAAAATCAAGCTTTTTTCGTCTCTCTCTCTCTCTCTCTCTCTCTCTCTCGCTCTCTCTCTGACTGTATTTTTTTTGGGTTCAAAATTGAATTTGGTTTGACATTCACATGTTAGATACTGGTGGAGTAATAAAGGATTGGGTATGGGTTTTAGGTTTTCTTTGAAGTTTGAGAACTGAGAGGACTGAGCATGAATGTGTATATACATGAATGAGTCCACTGTACTGCTTTCTCTGCTACTACTATTGCTTGCTGCTGCTATGCTATGCTGGCTTGCTGAGCCAATATGCATGTGCAAAGTTAATGCTTTGACTCTGATGGATTTTCCTTTACTTTACTTTACGTCTCAAGTTGCTTGATTTTTAGGATTTTGGGTTGGTTCTGCACAAGTTACCAAAGTGTGGATTTGGGTGAATAGGAAAGATCAAATAGACTAGGCTTGAGGCCTGACAAATTCTCAAATATCACATGTGGTGTTGTCCTCATCTCAAAAGAAAATTAATGGTAGTAGGTGGCAGAAAAAGAAAAAAAAGGGGAAAAAAAAAGAAAAGAGAAGAAAAGATGACCGTATAGAAGAAGATGGGTCTAGGATGGATCTTTAGTAAATTTTGTTAGGAAGTTAGTAAGATACAAACAGTAGGGAAAAAAGAAAAAGAAAAACAAGGTACTCGATTTTGTGAAGCTCGAGTACTATAAAGAAGTACTCAATTTTTATAATATCGAGTAATATATTACGTTGGCGACCCACCTATGAATTCAAGTTTTGTAAACTCGAGTACTATTTAGAACTCGATTTTGTGAAACCCGAGTAATAAAAAAGTGGTAGATTGTTAAATATTTCCGAAACAGTGCTAGTTTGTCACAAATTTTGCCAAAACGTGGTATTTGGCAATTTTCACCCTTTACAATCAGCTACCACCTCTTCTTTTTTTTTTTTTTTTTTTTTTTTTTATCTTTTTCTTTTTCACAACTTCCAAGTTTATGCATAAATATTTTATATAAAAAATTATTAAAACTAAAAAGTTTTATTATATAAAGAGTAATGTTATGAGCACAATATTTTCACAACAATTTTACAAAAAAAATTTGGTAACAAGTTGTTAATGGTTTTCATTTAAACTCACCACTTAGTTTTGATAAGTTGTACTGTTGAGTTGATTTCTTGATTGAAAAAAATATGTGTTAATTTCTTATCTTTTTTTTTTATAAGTAAAAAATATGTTGATTGCTTTTTCCTTTTTTTTGGATAAGTTTTACTATTAATTGAAAAAAATATGTTGATTGCTTTTTTCTTTTGTTGATTTATCATGTAATGGTTAAGTATTCACTTTATTATTTATTATTGCTCTTAAATTGATATATATTTACTATTATATGAAAAAAAATGCTTAGTAATATATAGAAAATATAAATAAAATATATTTGATAATTAATTAATAAACTTATCCTACAACATCCGTATCATACTTTTTCAAAAATTGTTGTATTCCTGTGGCACTTGCACTCAAATTCGTGCAAGTGCTTCCTAGGTTCATGTTAATCTTTTTTTTTTTCTTTTTTTTTTCATTTCATTTCGATTATTATATATCCATTACTAATTTTAGCTTTAACTAAATTAATGCATTGTCTAAATGCACTAGATCTTGCAAATCTTCTTGCTGATCGATAACAATTTATAAAAGGATTACACCAAATCCAAAAATAATGTCCATAACATTTTTTAGATGCCACCAGGACAGCGCACGTGAAAAGATTGGTCAAATGCAATATGCACATGCGTGAAGATCCGGAAAAGTTGTCATTATTGTTAATTTGATAATTTCTTATTGCAGCTATGGTCCATTAGAGGAGACATGATTTCTCGTTCAATATTAGTGCCTCTTGAAAACATTTTTTTAGTCTGAATTGAAAATTGTAAGAATCACCAAAGTTTGCACTTAATTAGCAAAGTATTAAATAGTATATAGTGCTTTATAAAACGTTCTCCCCCACCTCTCACCATTTTTTAAGGATAAAGTTTAATTACAAAATTGGTTGTAGTTTAACATTACAACCTTACTTAATACCCTTTATATTACTATATATTTTGAAAATCTAACTGTTGAATTGCATGTTCTTTACATTCTTAATATACATATCAAATTTTATGTCAATTGGATATTATTTACTATGTAATTTATAAGCTTATATTTTATGCATAATTTTAAACTGCAAAACTTGCAATTTAAACAATTTATTAATGACATTGTTAGGTTCTAAAGTTTAGGATTTTATATATTTAGAACTCTAATGTGTATTGTTGGCAAACCATGATCAAAACAATGTGTTTAGAAGTGTTTAAAGCTAGCTCAAAGTTGTGTGTCAATGTAAAGTTGGAATCGAGTTAAAGTAAGGAGGCTTTGTGCCTTTCGGCCTGGCTTGATCGATCGAACAATAGGTTCGACCGATCGAAGCTCGGGCAGAAAGCTTTTCTGCAGATTCGTCCAACTCAGCCCTATTTGTTTTAAAACGTTTTTAGGGTTTCTTATTTGTCCGAAGTATAAAAGGCAAACCCTAGCCACGTTTTAGAAGAGCTCATATTTGCGGTTTATGTAAATCTCTTGTGAGATCTAGAGGAGTTTTCCTTTACACAAACTTAGGGTTTTCAAGGAGAAGATTTATCTACGCCTTGATGATCGATTCAGTTGTTGCCATTGAAGCTTAAAGAAAACACAAGCGGGTGTGCTTGTATATGGTGGAGAATCCAAGAAAGAAGGAGTCCGTGGATTCAGAGCTTACACGTGGTCGTGTCAGTAAGTTCTACTGGTTGGTAGCATTAGGAAGTCGAGCAGGGGTGCTTGTAAGTCCTTTTGTATGAACTTCGATTCTTTCAAGATAGTGGATTCAGGTTTACCTTGAGGATAGCTAGGTCAAATCCTCCCCAGGTTTTTACCGGTTTGGTTTCCTGGGTGATCATATCGTGTGTTATTTATTTTCCGCTGCTTTGCATGATTTGATCTTTATTATTGTGATAACCTAGACTTGTTTAATTGGACTAAGTAACAACTTGGCTAATTACCTAGGTTTACTCAATTGTTTAAGGGGTCTAAAAACTGTCAAGTGGTATCAGAGCGGGTATCTCTTTTGTTTGTGATCTTTTGATCTTTGAGCTGATCCTTGACCCCTTGGTATGGATTTTTGGAAATTCTTTCTGCTTATTCATCAACTTGCTTACTTTGTGTATTTTGTCCCTTGTTGAGTTTGTTAAATCTTTCCTTGAATATCTTGGTCTTATCATATGTGGTAATAATTATTTGTGTTATATTGCCTTAACCGCCTTAAAGGCACGTGATTCTTGTTTTTGGTATTTGGATAGTGGTTGTTCCAGGCATATGACAGGAAACAAAGGATTATTCAAGACCCTTTTTGAAGGAAAGATTGGGACAGTCACTTTTGGAGATGGAAGCAAATCTGTCATCAGAGGCATTGGAACTGTGGACATCCCAGGGTTACCGGTCTTTGAAGATGTTTGGTATGTTGATGGACTAAAGGCAAATTTACTTAGCATCAGTCAGATTTGTGACAATGGACTAAATGTTCTCTTCACTAAGCATGAATGTGAGATATTTGATGGTGGAGGTGACTGTATGTGTGTTGGTGTACAAACAGCGGACAACTGTTATGGATTGACACCAAGCATAAACAACAAGTGTTTTAGTGCAAAGATTGATCAAGTTGATTTGTGGCATCAACGGCTGGGGCATGCTAGTTATAAGCAGTTAGAAAAGATTTCAAAATGTGATGCTGTTGTTGGTTTACCTAAGTTTGAGAAGATAGATAAATGCATATGTGGACCATGTCAGATAGGTAAACAGATAAAATCTAAACAACCGTCTGTGGCTAGTGTTCAAACTTCAAGACCTCTGGAGTTATTGCACATTGATCTTATAGGTCCTGCTCGAGTTCAGAGTTTGGGAGGAAAGAAATATATTCTAGTGGTTGTGGATGACTTTACCAGATATACTTAGGTTGTGCTCTTGAAAGATAAAGCTGAGGCTCCTGAAAAGATGATACATCTGTGTAAGAAATTGCAGGTTGAAAAAGATGCAGTGGTAGCCAGAATCAGAAGTGACCATGGAAGAGAATTTGAGAATACCAAGCTAGCTACTTTCTGCAATGAACAAGGCACACATAAAGAATTTTCATCACCCAAGACACCGCAACAAAATGGAATAGTTGAACGAAAAAATAAGGTCATTCAAGAGATGGCACGTGTGATGTTGCACAATAAAAAATTGCCAAAATCTTTCTGGGGAGAAGCAGTTAACACTGCTTGCCATACACTAAACCGGGTGTATTTCAGACCTGATTCCAAGAAGACTCCCTATGAACTCTGGAGAGGAAAGAAGCCAATCGTCAAGTATTTCAGGATTTTTGGCAGTGATTGTTACATTCTACGTGATAGAGAGCACCTAGAGAAATTTGATGCTAAGAGTGACAAAGGATATTTTCTAGGATACTCCTCTACTAGTAGGGCATATAGAGTGTATAATCTGAGAACCAAAACTGTCATGGAATCTTCAAATGTTGTGATCAATGATGAAGTATGTTCAGAAGCACATCCAGAAAGTACTAATCAGGTTCAAGGTAAGCCAGTGGAAGTTAATGATACTCTCCCTGTTGAATATGTTGTGAAACATAGTGATGAGGAGCTAATGGTGTTGAATAATGCAATATCTGTGCCATCAAGTCCTGAACCATCTACTCCAGTTCATGAGACTCAACAGGTTCAACATGAGTATAGTCCTCCATCAGAACAGAGAGGTACATCCAGATCTCTGGTTAAAGGTCCTTCCTTTAGAATAAGGCTTAATCATCCCTCCTCAAATATATTGGGAAGTCTGAATGACAACATGAGATTAAGGTCAAAAGCCTTAAGTGTAATTACACACTCATGCTATCTGTCCCAATTTGAACTGAAGAAGGTAGATGAGGCACTTCAAGATGCTGATTGGGTAAACTCTATGCATGAAGAACTTCATCAATTTGTTCGGAATGATGTGTGGGAATTAGTTCCTAGACCAAAGGGTGTGAATGTAATTGGAACTAAGTGGATCTTCAAGAACAAGTCAGATGAACATGGCACTGTCATCAGAAATAAATCAAGACTTGTTGCTCAAGGCTACACACAAGTAGAAGGGATAGACTTTGATGAGACCTTTGCTCCAGTAGCATGATTGGAATCCATTAGGATATTGCTGGCTATAGCTAGTCATCTGAACTTCAAGTTATATCAAATGGATGTCAAAAGTGCTTTCTTGAATGGAATGCTGCAAGAAGAAGTTTATGTTGAGCAACCTAAAGGATTTATTGATCCTCACAGATCGAATGATGTATATAAGTTGAAGAGAGCTCTGTATGGTTTGAAACAAGCTCCACGGGCTTGGTATGATAGATTGACTGCATATCTTACTGAGCACGGCTTCCAAAGGGGATTTGCAGACACTACTCTCTTTATAAGAAAGGATAAGAATAGTTTTGTTGTAGCTCAAATTTATGTAGATGATATTGTTTTTGGTGCTACTAATGACTCTCTTGCTCATTCTTTTGCAGATGAAATGAAGGCGATGTTTGAAATGAGTATGGTTGGTGAACTAACATATTTCTTGGGATTGCAGGTGAAGCAAACGGATTCAGGGATCTACATCAACCAAGCAAAATACGCAAAGAATCTAGTCAAGAGATTTGGACTGGACCATGCTGCCCATGCTAGAACACCAATGGCTGCCAATGTAAAATTAACAAATGATCCATCAGGTGAGTCTGTTGATGTTACATTATACAGAAGTATGATTGGATGTTTGTTGTATTTGACTGCTAGTCGGCCTGATATTGCATTTAGTGTTGGTGTTTGTTTTAGATTTCAATCTAATCCTAAGGTTTCATACTTAAATGCTGTCAAACGAATAATTAAATATGTTGCTGGAACTTGTGACTATGGATTATTTTATAGCAAAGAGTCTAATCTGTCTCTTGCTGGGTTTTCTGATTTTGATTGGGCTGGTAACACTGATGATAGAAAAAGCACCAATGGTGGATGTTTTTATGTTGGTGCTAACCTTATTGCTTGGATGAGCAAAAAGCAAAATTCTGTGTCCTTGTCTACTGCCGAGGCAGAATATATTGCTGCTGGAAGTTGTTGCTCACAACTTCTTTGGATGAAAAAGGTTTTAACTGATTATAGGATATCCCAAGATACCATGGTGGTTTACTGTGATAACTCTCGTGCTATTGACATATCTAAGAACCATGTTCAGCATTCTAAGACTAAGCACATAGAGATTAGGTATCACTTCATTAGGGATCTTGTTGAAAGAAAAATTGTGTGTCTTGAGTATATTCCTACTGAGCGTCAGAATGCCGACATTTTTACCAAACCTCTTGATAGAAGTAAGTTTGAGACTCTTCGTCAAGTGATTGGTGTGATTCTATGTCCCTGATTTGTCTTTATCCTCTTGGTCCTTATGCTACACTGCTCTACCCTTTGTGACCATTGTTCTTTGTTTTTTTTTGTTTCTAGGATTTGCATAGCATAACATTCATGCATTTCATTCTAGGTGTTTGTTTTTTTATTAATATAAAAAAAATAAAAAAATAAAAAAAGGAAGAAAAAGGATACACATTTTGTTTTGCACTATTCTTCTTGGTTTTTGAGAACAAGGTTGGTCAATTTATTTTCACATAACATGTCTTTTGTACCCTGTTTAGTTTTGATGAGCTTATTTATTGCACTCTACTAGTTGAAGATTTGTAGTGCATGTTGTGTGGGAAAGATGTTTATGGTTTTTGATTACCATGTCTTAATCTTGAAGTCACATGTTTTTAAATGTTGGACTTGAACTTTTAGAGAAATGCATAAATAACCATCTCACCACTGTTCATTAGCCAATCATGAACACCTTAGTGCATATCTTAAGATTTTGTGCTCAAGAAAGTGTAGTACATGCATAAAAAGAACATAAGGTGAAACCTCGGTTTAATTGCTAAATGCTTAAAATTGGTGTGTACTATTAGGCTTGATGCCAAATCACTTAATTAAAATTGGAATGTATATTATGAGGCATAAATTCAAGAAACTTACATGATTGCAAGCTTATGATCTAGGAGATGTGGGAGTTATATGATGTAACTCTTTAGATGATAGTCTCTTTTAAATCCTTTGTAATGAATTTTGTAGACTTTGTGATTGATTGCTATTCACATATCACCTCACATGTATCTCAAGTTTTTGCTAGTTGCACACACTACACGAGTTACTCTTTGCTAAACATTGTACATGTTATTGTGTGTGTTTATGGTCTGACCAACCAAGTTATTGCAAATACTTTGAATTATGTGCAAACTTAATTTGTTGCTTGAAAATTTTGTGGAGATTGCAAGAAATTTTGTTTTTGGGAATTTTGGGCTTAATATTCTTGATTTGAAAATCATATCATCTCATACTCATGCATTTTTGTTCTTAAATTTCAATGCTTTGAGTTAAATCATGTTGTTTTTCAAAAATTGTGTTTTTCCTGAAAAATATGGTGAGCCTCTGCCTAATTCGATCGGTCCATTCTGTTTTTCGATCGATCGAAATTTTGAAAATTTAAGAGAGGGAGTCTCTGTCTGTTTCGACCGATTGAAACGCGTGAATCAGCTTTTTTAAAAAGACAGACTTGGACTTTTTCAAAGTTCTTTTCTTCTTTCTCTCTCCGTGTTGGCTCTAGGCTCCACCATTCAAATTTTTGTCGTTTTCCTTCAAGATTTTTGCAAGGTTTTTGTCCTTGGAGGCCGGTAAGTCCCTTTTGCCCTTCTTTTTCAAGTTTATTTCTTGTTTTCATGCATTTTTCATGCATTAACATGGGTATTTTCGGAACTTTCATCATATTGGGGTTTTTGATGATTCGAATCTATTCTTGTGAAATTGATCAATGGGTTTTTGTGCTATGATGCTATAATGATGTTCTCTTTAGTTTAATTTGATCAATTTCGTGGTTTTTGAAAAATTGAAAATTCTAGGGTTTTGAATTTGATCCGAATTGGGGATTTTGTCAAATTGGCTTAAATTGATGAAATTGGCTTATCAAATTGATGTATTTGGTCATTATTTTTGTTATTATATCATGTGTAGTGATCAATTCGTCAATATTTTTCAAATTGATCAAGTGGTTTTCCAAATTTGTTTTTTTTGTGTTAAAGCTCTTAATGTTCAAGCCAATTTTGTAATTTGAATCTTTTGGGCTTAATTCGCTGCATTAGAACATGCATCATGACATTTAAACTTGTTCATGCATCATATAAATGTTTATTCTATATTTTTTTTTTGGTGTTAATTTGCAGTCTGCCCTTGGTTTTGTTTTTTGTTCTTTCGCTTTGTGTTTTGATTCTTATCTTAGCACCATGCCTAGGAAAACTAGAGCTCATAGGACCACTTCCACTTCCTCTGAGTCTCCCACTAGAGTTGAGCTGTTTAAGAATGATAAGTGTAGAGAAGCCTATGACACTTTGAACTGTAGGCGTAAGATCTGGTCTGAGCGAGCTGTTGTGTTAGATGAGCTTGATCCGGCCATTAGGGCCAATTTTGAGTCTAGAGGTTGGTTGCCTCTCTTAGAGATAGATCATCCACCTCTGACCGCCCTGATTAGAGAGTTCTATTCGAATCTCTCTTGCCACATCTATGATTCTAACACCCTAGTTAGGAGTTGGATACGAGGTATAGAGTTCACTATTACCCCTCGGGTAGTAGCTGAAGCTCTTAGGGTGCCGGTTGTTCGGGATGCTATCTATCCCTATGATGAGTCACCCTCATTAGACGTTGTCATGTCTTACATCACTGGGTCATCTATCCAGTGGGGTTCTGATCCTCGGATCATATCCGCTGAGCTTACCGAGACTGCCTATCTTCTCTTTCGGATTGTGTGTCATTCCTTGTGGCCTATCTCTCACTTCCACACCATCCTTTTAGAGCGATGTGTGTTTTTGTACGCCTTTGTTTTTGGAGCGTCTATCAGTTTTCCTCACTTGTTCCTTCATTCTTTGAACGAGGTTCATAAGAGTTCTGCCGTAGGACATGCACTGATTCATCCTATTTTCATACATAGGATTTTGCTTTACTTAGGTCTAGATGGTTTTCCGTCTGGTGAGCCTGTTCATGTGATTGCTCCCATAGGTGCCACCTTTCTTCGTCAGAGGGCTGCTCAGTTGAGAGTTGCTCCTTCTCGTCCTAGAGGTGCGTCATCTAGTGGTGTTCCCCCTTCTCCCTCTTCTACAGGTACTGCTGCTGCTGAGACTTCAGGTGCTGCTGTTGATGCTGATGTTCCTCCACCGACTGCTTCGGATGATTCAGACATTCGTCGCACGTTGGATCATGTCTTGACCGTTCAGGCGGCTCAAGGACAGATTTTGGTGGATGTGCTTGATGAGATCCGTGCCTTGCGTGCGGAGTTGGCGCAGTTTAGACCACCTCCCTTTTGATGATGGATGGCTTGTTTGCCCTTTGGCATTTCGTCACAAAAAGGGGGAGTACTTTGGAGTACTTTAGGGTACTTTGGAGTACTTTGTAGGGTTTTTGTTTTCAGGGGGAGTTTATTTGTTTTGGGTTGGAGCTTGTGGAGTTTTAGATTGTATCTAGGTGCTTGACTTTGTACTTATGCATTTTTAGCTCTTACCTTGTTTTTGATGGGATATTCTTGTTAGGGGGAGTTTTATGTTTGGTTGGTACTTTATTTGTTTCTTGTTTCAAACTGCCTATTGATTTATATTTATGAGATATTCATTGATATATGTCTTTATTTGTGTGTTGTTTGAAATCAAGAAGTTATTTTGTTTACTTGTATTATTTCCACACATGCGGTTATGCATTTTGTTTAGTGTTTCAAGAAATATACAGGTTGATTCAATTGAGCTGCTGTCTACACTTGCAACTGATGGATAGTAGTTAGGATTGAATTTGGTTTATGAGCATTATTTTGTAAAGGGCTTTTTATTTTTGTAAACTTTGAGCTTCTAAGTTGTGTTTTGTCACGGATTGCCAAAGGGGGAGTTTGTTAGGTTCTAAAGTTTAGGATTTTATGTATTTAGAACTCTAATGTGTATTGTTGGCAAACCATGATCAAAACAATGTGTTTAGAAGTGTTTAAAGCTAGCTCAAAGTTTTGTGTCAATGTAAAGTTGGAATCGAGTTAAAGCAAGGAGGTTTTGTGCCTTTCGGCCTAGCTCGATCGATCGAACAATAGGTTCGACCGATCAAAGCTCGGGCAGAAAGTTTTTCTGCAGATTCGTCCAACTCAGCCCTATTTGTTTTAAAACGTTTTTAGGGTTTCTTATTTGTCCTAAGTATAAAAGGCAAACCCTAGCCACGTTTTAGAAGAGCTCATATTTGCGGTTTGTGTAAATCTCTTGTGAGATCTAGAGGAGCTTTCCTTTACACAAACTTAGGGTTTTCAAGGAGAAGATTTATCTACGCCTTGATGATCGATTCAGTTGCTACCATTGAAGCTTAAAGAAAAAACAAACGAGTGTGCTTGTATTTGGTGGAGAATCCAAGAAAGAGGGAATCCGTGGATTCGGAGCTTGCATGTGGTCGTGTCAGTAAGTTCTACTGGTTGGTAGCATTAGGAAGTCGAGCGGGGGTGCTTGTAAGTCCTTTTGTATGAACTTTGATTCTTTCAAGATAGTGGATTCAGGTTTACCTTGAGGATAGCTAGGTCAAATCCTCTCCAAGTTTTTACCGGTTTAGTTTCCTGGGTGATCATATCGTGTGTTATTTATTTTCCGCTGCTTTGCATGATTTGATCTTTATTATTATGATAACCTAGACTTGTTTAATTGGACTAAGTAACAACTTGGCTAATCACCTAGGTTTAATCAATTGTTTAAGGGGTCTAAAAACTGTCAGACATAGCTATTGATCTTTAATTTTATAGAAATTTTGCAAGCATAGAGGATATAAGAAGAAAAAGTAATCCAATGGTGAATTTGTCAAAATTCTCCTTCAATAAAAAAATATTAAATAAAGTTGTAGCCTTAAGTTACAATCAATTTTGTAATTAAACTTTATTCTAATAGTTATTAAAATACACTTTTAGTCTTTAAAACTCGGAATTATTTTAATTTTGGGTAGTTTTACATTTTAAAATTTTCATTTTGGATTTCCTATTTCATTCTATTTTCATATTTACTCTTTACATTTCCTTCATGTTTGATTAAGTTTCTATTTGATCATTTAGGTTCAAAATTTCTATTTAGTCTAACTAGGTTTATAAACAAGACAAGCTGAGTAGAGTTGAGTTTTAACAATTTAGGCTAGTTTTATTTCAAAAAAGAGCCGAGCTCAAAGCTCTTTATTAAACAAGATTACATATTCAAAACTAGTTTATTTTTTTTTATCAAACAAGCTTGAACTTATTTATGAATTATTTGATTAATTTATTATTTTCTCATATATAGCCAAGCCATGACTAAAATTTTTCACCATTCACAAATCTAAAATTTTTTATTAGGAATAAATTGTTTATATTATCAATAAACTATAAATAAAATTTTAATATTATGTTTGAGCTTGACCTGTTTAATAGTATAGCTTAACCATAGAATTATTAGCTAACAAACGAAGCTCAAGCCATTCGTAAATAATTTTGTGGAATTGCCCTAGGTCCAGGTGGAGACATATCAGCCAACGAGGGCTTGGCTCAGCTGGTAAGGTTCGAACGCTTCGTCTAACCCACCTAGGTTCGAGTCCCGCTGCCAGCAGGCTTTTGTTTGGTGGGCATCCTTAGTGGGGTTGACCCCCCACACAGGCTGGTAAAGGTAGTTTCGGGTACGAAAGGCTCCATATTCTATCGGCTACCACCTGGCGCCCTGCCCGGGGGTTAAATATAACCATAAACACCTCCATTTTTCTTTCTCAAAAAAAAAAGGTGGAGACATATCATATATGTCCAGAGTCCACTTGCTCTTAGAGTGGACAAACAACGTTATAAAACAAAAGTCGCTGTGCTTTCTGCGGCTGCTTAATAATTGCAGTGGAATTGCCCTGGGTCCAGATGGAGATACGTGTCTACTTGCTCTTAGGGCGGACAAACAACGTTATAAAACAAAAGTCGCTGTGCGCTCGGTAGCAATTTCTCAAAGAAGCCATAAAAAATGACACAGAATTCAACAAAACGACTTGCAGCCAAAGGCCCAAAGCAGCAACTAGGAAATAAGTCAATAACGAATAGCAATTTCTCAAAGAAGCCAAAAAAAAAAAAAAAAAAAATGCTACTCTTTTTCCACTGCTACTAACATAATTAAACTAGTGCACTATATAGTTATCATCTTTATATGAAATGTAAAAGCTAATAGGGTAAAAAGTTGTCTGGATGCTTTTTATTGGTTGTAAAAGGTTTTCCTGATTAATTTTATACTCACCATGTAATTACCATCCCGTTGTAGTAAAAGTTAATAGGGTAATTGCATGGTGCACCGAATCCAAATCCAGGTTGTTCAAATGTTGCCTCCAACCACTAATGCTCATAAGATGCAAAAAGAATAGTTACTGCAATATCCAAACAAAACCGAAGGATCCCATCCAATCTAAAGTAAAGATTCTTGTCAAGAACACAAACAAGGAAAATCTAAAGTAAAGATTCTTGTCAAGAACACAAACAAGGAAATTTAGACGGATTTAGATCCAGTACAATGTACAATAACCCAAATTCACTTACCTAATAATTCAGTTAAAACCACGCTTGTGTGTAATTTTCTTAAGAATATATAGGAAAATGATTATACTCTAATAGTACCTAATAATTTTCATATATATATATATATTAATGAAAGATATTCTACTTCTAAAGCAATACCAATATATTACATTGGGTCCTTTTGGATAGACTATTTTAAAAATTGCGTTTTAAAAAAAAACGTTTTGAAAACACAGTTTTAAAAACCACAAATAAGCGTTTGACAAAAATGTGAAAAAAGTGCATTTTCTAATTTTAAAGTCACTGTAAGTGTTTGGATAAGCTGTTTAAAAAATTGTTGTTTTGGTGTAAATTCCAAAAAAGGACTTAACTATATTGGATTTGATCTTTAATTTTCTAGAAATTTTTCAAGCAAGGAGGATATAAGAAGAAGATGTAATCTAATGATGGATTTGTCAAAATTTCTCTCCAATAAAAAGATATTGAGTAAGATTGTAGCTAAAAGTTACAACCAATTTTGTAGTTAAACTTTGCCCTAATAATTATTAAAGTACACTTTTATTCTTCAAAACTAAGAATTATTTTCATTTTGGGTATAATTATCATCTTTATGTGAAATGTAAAAGCTAATAGGGTAAAAAGTTATTTGGATGCTATTTTATTGGTTGTAAAAAGTTTTCCTGATTAATTTTATACTCGCCATGTAATTACCATCTCGTTGTAGTAAAGGTTAATCGTGTAATTGCATGGTGCTTCGAATCCAAATCTAGGTTGTTCAAATGTCAAGCCTCCAACCACTAATGCTCATAAAATGCGAAATGAATAGTTACTGCAATATCTAAACAAAATCGAAGGACCCCATTCACTCTAAAGTAAAGATTCTTGTCAAGAACACAAACAAGGAAATTCAGACAGATTTAGATTTGGTGCAATGTGCAATAACCCAAATTCACTTACCTTATAATTTAGTTAAAACCACACTTGCGTGTAATTTTCTAAAGAATATATAGGAAAATGATTATACTCTAATAGTACCTAATAATTTTCATATATATATATATATATATATATATATATATATTAAAGAAAGATATTCTACTTCTAAAGCAATACCAATATATTACATTGGGTCTGTTTGGATAGACTATTTTGAAAAACAGCGTTTTGAAAACACAGTTTTAAAAACCACAAATAAGCGTTTGATAAAAATGTGAAAAAAATGCATTTTCTAATTTTAAAGTCACTGTAAGTGTTTGGATAAGTTGTTTTAAAATTTTTTGTTTCGGTGTAAATTCCAAAAAAAGACTTAACTATATTGTATTTGATTTTTAATTTTCTAAAAATTTTGCAAGCATGGAATATATAAGAAGAAGATGTAATCCAATGGTGGATTTGTCAAAATTTATCTCCAATAAAAAAATATGGAGTAAGGTTGTAGTCTAAGGTTACAACCAATTTTGTAGTTAAACTTTGTCCTAATAATTATTAAACTACACTTTTAGTCTTTAAAACTCAGAATTATTTTCATTTTGGGTATAATTATCATCTTTATGTGAAATGTAAAAGCTAATAGGGTAAAAAGTTATTTGGATGCAATTTTATTGGTTGTAAAAAGTTTTCCTAATTAATTTTATACTTAACATGTAATGACCATCTCGTTGTAGTAAAAGTTAATAGGGTAATTGCATGGTGCTTCGAATCCAAATCCAGGTTGTGCAAATGTCAAACCTCCAACCACTAATGCTCATAAGATACAAAACGAACAGTTACTGCAATATCCAAACAAAACCGAAGGACCCCCCATCCACTCTAAAGTAAAGATTCTTGTCAAGAACACAAACAAGGAAATTCAGACGGATTTAGATTTGGTGCAATGTGTAATAACCCAAATTCACTTACCTAATAATTCAGTTAAAACCATGCTTGTGTGTAATTTTCATATATATATATATATATATATATATATATATATATATATTAACAAAAGATATTTTACTTCTAAAGCAATACCAATTTGGATAAGCTATTTTAGAAATTGTTGTTTTGGTGTAAATTTCAAAAAATGACTTAACTATATTGTTAAGGTTACCCTGTCAATTTATTTTCTACTGATTATCATTTTTGTAAAGGAAAATTTCTAATTAACATCAATAATTGATGATAATGATGACGACGACGATAATGATGATGATCAAATTCTTAGAGAAAAGTTTCTAAAAAAAAAAAAAAAAATCATCAAGAGAAAGACATTAAAATGATTAGAAAAATAAATTCTGCAGCAGTGTCAGCCTTAAACCTTTTTAGGAAGGCAGTAAGATACAAAAAGTAGGGAAAAAAGAAAAAGAAAAATATGGTACTCGATTTTGTGAAGCTCGAGTATTATAAAGAAGTACTCAATTTTTATAATATTGAGTAATATATTATGTTGGTGACCCACCTAGGAACTCGAGTTTCGTAAACTTGAATACTATTTAGAACTTGATTTTGTGAAATTCGAGTAATAAAAAAGTGGTAGATTGCTAAATATTTCTGAAACAGTACTAGTTTGCCACAAATTTTACCAAAATGTGGTATTTGGCTATTTTCACCCTTTACAATCAGCTACCACCTCTTTTTTTTTTTTTTTTTTCACAACTTCCAAGTTTGTGCATAAATATTTTATATAAAAAATTATTAAAACTAAGAAGTTTTATTATATAAAGAGTAATGTTATGAGCACAATATTTTCGCAACAATTTTACAAAAAAAAATTTGGTAACAAGTTGTTAATGGTTTTCTTTTGGACTCACCAATTAGGTTTGATAAGTTGTACTGTTGAGTTGATTTCTTGATTGAAAAAAATGTGTTATTTTCTTCTCTTTTTTTGATAAGTAAAAAATATGTTGATTGCTTTTTGCTTTTTTTTTTTTTTTTTTGGATAAGTTTTACTATTAATTGAAAAAAATATGTTGATTGCTTTTTTCTTTTGTTGATTTATCATGTAATGGTCAAGTATTCACTTTATTATTTATTATTGCTCTTAAATTGATGTATGTTTACCATTATATGGAAAAAAATACTTAGTAATATATAGAAAATATAAATAAAAATATATTTGATAATTGATTAATAAACTTATCATACATCATCTGTATCATACTTTTTCAAAAATTATTGTATTGCTGCAGCACTTGCACTCAAATTCGTGCAAGTGCTTTCTAGGTTAATGTTAATTTTTTTTTTTTTTTTTCATTTCGATTATTATATATCCATTACTAATTTTAGCTTTAACTAAATTAATGCATTGTCTAAATGCACTTGATCTTGCAAATCTTCTTGCTGATCGATAACAATTTATAAAAGGATTACACCAAATCCAAAAATAATGTCCATAACATTTTTTAGATGCACCAGGACAGCGCACGTGAAAAGATTGGTCAAATGCAATATGCCCATGCCTGAAGATCCGGAAAAGTTGTCATTATTGTTAATTTGATAATTTCTTATTGCAGCAATGGTCCATTAGAGGAGACATGATTTCTCGTTCAATATTAATGCCTCTTGAAAACATTTTTTTAGTCTGAATTGAAAATTGTAAGAATCACCAAAGTTTGCACTTAATTAGCAAAGTATTAAATAGTATATTAGCAAAGTATTAAATAGTATACAGTGCTTTGTAAAACGTTCTCCCCCACCCCCCCCCCCCCCCCACCATTTCTTAAGAATATATAGGAAAATGATTATAATCTAATAGTACCTAATAATTTTCATATATATATATATATATATATATTAATGAAAGATATTCTACTTCTAAAGCAATACCAATTTGGATAAGCTGTTTTAAAAATTGTTGCTTTGGTGTAAATTCGAAAAAATGACTTAACTATATTGTTAAGGATATCTTGTCAATTTTTTTTTCTACTAATTATCATTTTTGTAAAGGAAAATTTCTAATTAACATCAACAATTGACGATAATGATGACGACGACGATAATGATGATGATCAAATTCTTAGAGAAAAGTTTCTAAAAAAAAAAAATCATCAAGAGAAAGACATTAAAATGATTAGAAAAATAAAAATATTAAAATTTTTACATAAGTGAACTGCTATAGTTATTAGGAAGTACACAGGCTGGAGTAGTAAAACCTGAAGAGGCAACTTCTACTAAGCCAACTTCTTCACCATATTGTACATTTATTATCATATAAAATGGAAAGTTGAGAAAGGGATAGGCTGAGTTAGCTCTAGCACCCTTGCTTTCATTAAATACCTACGTGAGTTGCCTTTCACTTCACCAACTTGCTCAAAATCCTCATTTTGTGTGTGTGAGAGAGAGAATGGAAACAAAGGAAGCTCAAGCATTGCTAGAAGGCCAAGCAGAAATTTGGCAACATTTATTTGGCTTTGCAGACTCCATGGCATTGAAATGTGCTGTGGAGCTCCGCATTGCTGACATTATAAACTCTCATGGTGGTCCAATCACTTTGTGCCAAATAGCAGTCGGAATAGTTAACTCCCCTTCTCTTGATATTCCCTACCTCGCACGTATCATGAGATCACTAGTCCGCAAAAAGATCTTAGCCGCACATAATCCATCAGATGGTGGGGATACTCTCTATGGATTGACCCCTGCATCAAAATGGCTTTTGCATGATGCTGAACTAAGCCTAGTGCCAATGGTATTAATGGAGAACCATCCATGGCAATTGGCACCATGGCATTACCTTAGCCAATGTGTCAAAGAAGGTGGTATTGCCTTTCAGAAGGCTCATGGCTGTGAGATGTGGGACTTTGCATCAAAAAATCCTGAATTCAACAAGATCTTCAATGACGCCATGGCATGTTCGGCTAAGATTGTGATGGGGGTGGTCCTAGAAGAATACAAGAATGGGTTTGATTGCTTGGGATCATTGGTGGATGTAGGAGGTGGAACAGGAGGAATGATAGCTGAGATTGTGAAAGCACATCCACACATCAAAGGTACCAACTTTGATTTGCCACATGTTGTTGCTACAGCACCAATTCGCAAGGGGGTCTCCCATGTTGGAGGTAACATGTTTGAGTCCATTCCTACAGCTGATGCAATCTTCATGAAGGTAAAACAATAGCCTACCATGAGCTTATATTGTCATTCTATTTATTAGGTAGTGTAACAACTTTTAAAGTTACGCAAATCGTAACTTGATATCTTCACCCCTCTCTCTCTTATATTTAAAATAACAAAATTTATGGTAGTATGATTTTGTTGCAGTGGGTATTACATGATTGGAGTGATGAACATTGCATCAAGATATTGAAAAATTGCCGAAAAGCAATATCAGAAAAGATTGGAAAGGTTATTATTGTTGATATTATTCTTGAAAAAGACAACAACGATTTATTTGATGAGACCCGCATGGTATTTGATTTGTTGATGATGGCACACACCTCTGGAGGAAAGGAAAGGACTGAGCTGGAATGGAAGAAATTATTGGAGGAGGGAGGTTTCCCTTACTACAAAATCATCAAAATTCCAACTATACCATCTATTATCGAGGCCTATCCAATGTGAGGTAGAATTATTGGACTTGTTTTGGAAATGAAGGAGAAGAAGAAAATAAATCCAACACAAATAAGAAGCAATTATGTTAAATAAACGATTCGGTTTAGTTTGATTAGTAAAACAAACCATTGTCATTTCTTTTCATCTTCAAAATTTCCCTTTCATTTTGATTGGTCAATATTACTTGTTTGAGATCATGTTATAATTAATATGTTATTATGCTCAATGGATTGTGTTATGAACTCAATTGGTTTTGTTGGTTGCTTTGAGGGAACCAAGACCTCTTAATTGATAAATTGACTACTTTGAGGGAGTCCAAACCTCCAAAGTGAATACTTTTTCAATAATAATATTTTTTAGCTTCCTTTATTAATCAACATTAAGCTATATAAATTGATGGCTTTATAAGATAAAACTATCATTTAAATTTTTTAAAAAACTAATCTTTATCTACTACAAGTAGATACGATTTATTCAAATGCTAAGTTAACAATCTATCCTATCATTATCTAATTACCCAACTCCTAATAACAAAAATAAAATCTTATGAGCTCAATCTTCCCAAGTTGCTTCTCACATACTGGATCACTTCTTGGGCTTGAAAGGATCTTATGATTGAGCATCCGCAAAGATGGTAAGCTTTTTGGTGTTGCAAACTTGATTTAAAAGTTGTTGCATGCTTGAATTGTGTGAAGGTGGAATGATTTGATTTTATGGAGCTCCGATGGCTTTTTTATCTTCGAGTTTGCATTGCCCATCACTTTCCTTAATTAGCTTCTCTTGTTCATAGAGAGCCAAATTCCTCTTTTTGGGTGCGCACTGTCCACCACCCTCTTTAGTTGGTGTCTCTTGTTCATATCTAGCCAAACGCAAGGATTTGCATAGCACTTGCATTTTCTTGATACTTTTCATTTGATCAACTGCTAGAGATTGTATCTCTTTCAGTTTCTTCATGCATTCCAACAATTGTTCCTTCATGCTTGGCTCTAATGCCAATTGTTATGAATCCAATTGCTTTTGTTGGTTGCTTTGAGAGAACCAAGACCTCTTAATTGATAAATGGACTACTTTGAGGGAATCTAGATCTCCAAAGTGAATACTTACTCAATAATAATATTTTTAAACTTCCTTTAATATTAATCAACATTAAGCCATATAAATAGATGGCTTTACAAGATAAAACTAACATTTAAATTCAAAAGGAACCTAATTTTTATTTATTACAAGTAGATAAGATTTATTCAAATGAAGCTAACAATCTATCCTATCATTATCTAATTACCCAACTCGTAATAACAAAAATAAAATCTTAAATAATAAAATTAAAGAAAAACTAGTCACTTGATGGATATTTCAATCATGGTATGCAATTTATGATAGAAAGAACAAGAAATTGGTTGGTATTATGCCCAGGCCAAACTAATAGAGCACAAATTGGTTAGTTCAAAATATTTGGAGTCAAACCATTTGCAGTGTAGGCAAAGTTCATATTGGGCACTTTTTGGTGCCAAATTAATCGTTTTAAGTTCCTAAAAAAAAAAAACAAAACAAAATGTTCATAACTTTTTATGCTATGTTGTGATGTAACCAAACAGAGTCATATGAGCCCACTCCATTAATATGGCCAAGATATTTGTGTGACAAATTCTTGTGCAATTGAAGTTTGTAGAAGAAAAGCAGGTTGGGAAAGCCTTTCCCATAGTCAAGAGAGGGAGATGCAAGGGGAGATTGGGCAGTCAGTTCCTATGTGAGGGATGCTAGCCATTAAATTGAAAAAAAAAAAAAAATTTAAAGGATAGCGATGAGTAAAAATAATCCTTTTCATTTGAATTTGATCTATTTCATAGTTTAAATTAAATATTACAAATTTAAAGATATTTTTAAGAACAATGTGTGGAACATGAGAGAGTAATAAATATATTATAAAAACCTTTTACAAAATCAATCACTTAAAAGTTGTAACTGTATAATTTTAATAGTAGAACTTTTGTGATATGTAGCACATTTGGTTGTGCTGAAAGAACTTTTAGAGTTCTAAAACTTTTTATTGAAAAAAGAGAAAAAAAGGGGGGGGGGGGGTTGACAACTACTAAAAAAGAGTTTTAAGGGGTCTTTAAAAATAAAAATGTTAGACATACTTAAAATAATAAAATGGTTATAGCTACAAACATTGGCTATAAATACTCATAATAAACTATCATGTAACAATTCAAAATTTAAAAACTTGTAGAAGAAAATTGTAAAACTTTTTTTTTTTTTTTTGGTGATAACTCAATATATTCAAGTTCTTTTTTTATTAAAATTTTTTAAATTTAAGTTTCTTAATGACTCTCTTAAGCAAAATTCCCAGAACCTTGATCAAATTAGATAGTCTGAATCAAAGTAGACCGAATTAGACTGAAATGCTACGATAATATGGCTTAACAAGAGCGTAGTAATAATAAACACTATGTTTTAGCTTTTAGATATTATATAGATTTACATCCCATAAGAGTCTTACACTTACCTCTCCCCTTGGCCTATATAAGAGGAAAGGTTGATCCTCACAAACACGACTCAGAATCAGAAAACACAACACACTCACCTTGCTCAATGCTCAATGCGCATCTTATACTGTCCACTACTTTTCCTCATTTTCTTCAAGTAATATAGTGGCAAAAAGTAGAGTTCTCTCTACTTTTCAAACAGTGTTTTTGCACCCCTCTTGCTCAGGCAAAGGAGTTTTCCATGTGAAAATTGTGTGCTCTCCGCATCGTTGTTTTTCATTAGCCTTTTATCACGCCAACAGCAACTTACCAACCTGTCATTGATGCATCAACCAAATGCATGGACAGTCCATCAACTTAAATCTAGTGCCTTTTAAACCCTGCTTAAAACCTAAAAATCATGTATATCGTTCATCTATTATTATAAAATATATATTAAGGTCGGTATGATGATACATACCCCAAAGAGAAAAAAAAGTGTCATAATGCTCTCATATAAACAGTAAGTCCTTTAGTGCAAAAATTTCAAGAGCAAAATGCAAAGCAGTTGTGGGCACAGAACAATCGTTTGTTTTCAAAGACAATGCTGTCTTTTACACTAGTTTATCTAGTGTGTTTCGAAAATGTTTCTTTGCAAATCAACTACCACTTCTTACTCCATGCCCCTAGGCTATCTAGGGCACATTTTAATTGAACGTTTCTATATAATATGTTGGTGCCTTATTGCTTGTTGCAATTTAGCACATTTTTTAATCTCACTGTTTCGAAAATATTTAGTAATCTATCACTTTTTTAGTACTCGAGTTTATGAAATTCAAGTTCCTAGGTAAGTCGCCAGCGTGACACTGTTGACCTCCTGAAATTTCTGTAATTAGAAAAGTAATATGGTACTCGATATTATGAAAATCGAGTACTTCTTTATAGTACTTGAGCTTCACAAAGTTAAGTAAACTATTTTTCTTTTTTTTCCTACTTTTTGTATCTTACTGACTTCCTAACAAGGTTTAAGGCTGGCATTTCTGTAGAATTTCCTAAAAATCCATCCTAGATCTATCTTCTTCTATACGGTATTTTTTTTTTGCCACCTGCTAACATTAATTTTCTTTTGAGATGAGGACAACACCACATGTGATATTTGAGAACTTGTCTGGCCTCAAGCCTAGTCTATTTGACCTTTCCTATTCACCCAAATCCACACTTTGTAACTTGTGCAGAACCGAACCCAAAAGTCTAAAAATCTGCAGCTTCTTTTTACACTTCACCCACTAGCTTAACTTCTTTGTTTAAATTTCATGTTAATGTTAATGTTAGCGTTTTTTAGTTTAGCTATTTAGGGTTTTATTTTTTCTTATAAAAAAATGAATATTTTCTTTCTATTTTGGGAAATTTAAATAATGGGGTTTTTCTTTTAATTTTTATTTATTAAAAAAGAAGAAGAAGAATTGGGTTCAGATATTCACATTGTGTGGAAAAAAAAGTCATGAGCTAGTACTCTGTCATTCTTTAATGGTGGATAGCTTTCATGGGTCAAAATCAAGCTTTTTTCGTCTCTCTCTCTCTCTCTCTTTGACTGTATGTTTTTTTGGGTTGAAAATTGAATTTGGTTTGGCATTGACATGTTAGATACTGGTGGAGTAATAAAGGATTGGGTATGGGTTTTGGGTTTGCTTTGAAGTTTGAGAACTGAGAGGACTGAGCATGAATGTGTATATATATGAATGAGTCCATAGTACTGCTTTCTCTGCTACTACTATTGCTTTGTTGTTGCTATGCTATGCTGGCTCGCTGAGCCAATCTACATGCGCAAAGTTAATGCTTTGACTCTGATTGATTTTCCTTTACTTTACGTCTCAAGCTGCTTGATTTTTAGGCTTTTGGGCTTAGTTCTGCACAAGTTACCAAAGTGTGGATTTGGGTGAATAGGAAAGGTCAAATAGACTAGGCTTGAGGCTTGGCAAATTCTCAAATATCACATGTGGTGTTGTCCTCATCTCTACAGAAAATTAATGGTAGCAGGTGGCAGAAAAAGAAAAAAATGGGGGGGGGGGGGGGAGAACAGAAAAGAAGACCGTATAGAAGAAGATGGGTCTAGGATGGATCTTTAGTAAATTCTGCAGCAGTGCTAGCCTTAAACCTTCTTAGGAAGTTAGTTTAAGATACAAAAAGTAGGGAAAAAAGAAAAAGAAAAATATGGTACTTGATTTTGTGAAGCTCGAGTATTATAAAGAAGTACTCAATTTTTATAATATTGAGTAATATATTATGTTGACGACCCACCTAGGAACTCGAGTTTCGTAAACTCAAGTACTATTTAGAACTTGATTTTGTAAAACTCGAGTAATAAAAAAGTGGTAGATTGCTAAATATTTCTGAAACAGTGCTGGTTTGCCACAAATTTTGCGAAAATGTGGTATTTGGTTATTTTCACCCTTTACAATCAGCTACCACCTCTTTTCTTTCTTTTTTTTTTCTTTTTTTTTTCACAACTTCCAAGTTTGTGCATAAATATTTTATATAAAAAATTATTAAAACTAAAAAGTTTTATTATATATATAAAGAGTAATGTTATGAGCACAATATTTTCGCAACAATTTTACCAAAAAAAAAAAAAAAAAAATTGGTAACAAGTTGTTAATGGTTTTCATTTGGACTCACCACTTCAGTTTGATAAGTTGTACTGCTGAGTTGATTTCTTGATTGAAAAAAAGGTGTTAATTTCTTATCTTTTTTTGATAAGTAAAAAATATGTTGATTGCTTTTTCCTTTCTTTTTTTTTTTTTTGGATAAGTTTTACAATTAATTGAAAAAAAATATGTTGATTGCTTTTCTTTTTTGTTGATTTATCATGTAATGGTTAAGTATTCATTTTATTATTTATTATTTCTCTTAAATTGATATATGTTTACCATTATATGGAAAAAAATGCTTAGTAATATATAGAAAATATAAATAAAATATATTTGATAATTAATTAATAAACTTATCCTACAACATCCGTGTCATACTTTTTCAAAAATTGTTGTATTGCTGCAGCACTTGCACTCAAATTCGTGCAAGTGCTTCCTAGGTTCATGTTAATCTTTTCTTTTTCTTTTTTTCTTTTTTTTTCATTTCGATTATTATATATCCATTACTAATTTTAGCTTTAACTAAATTAATGCATTGTCTAAACGCACTAGATCTTGAAAATCTTCTTGCTGATCGATAACAATTTATAAAAGGATTACACCAAATCCAAAAATAATGTCCATAACATTTTTTAGATGCACCAGGACAGCGCACGTGAAAAGATTGGTCAAATGCAATATGTCCATGCCTGAAGGTCCGGAAAAGTTGTCATTATTGTTAATTTGATAATTTCTTATTGCAGCAATGGTCCATTAGAGGAGACATGATTTCTCGTTCAATATTAGTGCCTCTTGAAAACATTTTTTTAGTCTGAATAGAAAATTGTAAGAATCACCAAAGTTTGCACTTAATTAGCAAAGTATTAAATAGTATATAGTGCTTTGTAAAACGTTCTCCCCCACCCCACCCTTTTTTTAAGGACAAAGTTTAGCTACAAAATTAAATGTAGTCTACAACCTTACTCAATATATTTACATTACCATATATTTTGAAAATTTAACTGATGAATTGCATGATATTTATGTTCTTAATATACATATCAAATTTTATGTACTACAAGAAAAATGCCTATTAGTGACCAAGAATTTTTTACGAACCCAAAAAACCTTCTAAAAGAATCTTATTTGTGATGGCAAAATAAAGCCCTCGCAAATACTTGGTAAAATGTGAAATATTTGTGACAAAAAAAAAAAAGCTGTCACAATTATGTGTTATAGCCGTCACAAATACTAATATTTTGGAGGGAAATTTTCCATCCATATTATTTGCGAGGGACAATTAAAAATCCCTCGCAAAAAGTGTATTATTTGTGACGGTTAAAAAAACCCGTCACTAATACTAAATTATTTGCGAGAGCTAGAATTGACCTTCACAAATAATCATTAAAATGTCAAAATTTTTGGAGAGAAATGTTCCCACCAAATTATTTCCGAGGGATAATAAAAATCCCTTGCAAAAAGTTTATTTTTTGTGTGGGTGAAAAATATGCCCTTACTAATACTAAATTATTTGCGAGGGCCACGATTGACCTTTGCAAAAAAATCATTAAAATATTAATTTTTTTTGGAGATAAAAGTTATTCTAAAATTCAAAGAAAAATAAAAAGAAACGCCTAAACATATAGCACTTTGTATTCTTTAGATGAACATTTTGTTTACAGTCTAAAAAAAAACCTTTTACATACATTCTATATAAGAAAGGTCTGTCCTTATTTTCTAAACAATTGTACCCATAAAAAAAATGATAGTACTTTCAACTTCAAAATGGTAGCCTAAAATTCAAGAATTTTAGCCTTTTGTACTCTCTCTCTCTCTCTCTCTCTCTCTCTCAAAAGTGAATAAGAATTTCTTCCTATTAAAATAATGCATAAAAGATAAGTTTATAGATCAAATGATAAATTACATCCGATTGGCATGAAAATTGACATGCATGTAAAGAACATATAGAACACGTAATCCAATGGTTGGATTATCAAAATATGAATTCAATAATAAGTTATTGGGTGATGTAACATTTTTTAGAGTTACAACACATAACTTGAATCTAACTTTATATTTCTTAATTCGATGTGAATTTTGACAAATCTACCGTTAGATTACATTATCTGCACATATTTTTTATGCTTATGAAATTTCAAATTGATCAAATATTAATTTTCATGTCATCAATAAATTGTTTTTGTAGTTTAAAATAATGCATAAAATATAAGTTTATTGATCAAATGGTAAATTACATCCGATTGGCATAAAAATTGGCATGCATGTTAAGAACATATAGAGCATGTAATCCAACGGTTGGATTTCCAAAATATGAATTCAATAATAAGTTACTGGGTGGTGTAATATTTTTTGGAGTTAAATTAGGTGTAACTTGAACCCAACCCTATATTTCTTAATTCAATATGAATTTTGACAAATATATCGTTAGATTACATTATCTTCATATATTTTCATATTTACAAAATTTCAAGGTGATCAAAGATTAATAGCCATGTCATCAATAAATTGTTTTTGTAGTTTAAAATGATGCATAAAAGATGAGTTTATAGATCAAATAGTAAATTACATCCGATTAACATGAAAATTGGCATGCATATTAAGACCATATAGAACATGTAATCCAACAGTTAGATTTTCAAAATATGATTTCAATAATAAGTTATTGGGTGGTATAACATTTTTTAGAATTACGTCAAGTGTAACTTGAATCCAACCCTATATTTCTTAATTTGATGTGAATTTTGACAAATCTACCGTTAGATTACATTATCTTCGTATATTTTTTATGCTTACAAAATTTCAAGATGATCAATTATCAATAGTGATGTCATCAATCAATTGTCTAGATTCAAGTTTTAGTAGTTTAAAATAATGCATAAAAGATGAGTTTATAGATCAAATGGTAAATTACATCCGATTGGCATGAAAATTGGCATGCTTGTTAAGACCAAATAAAAAATCTAATCCAATGGTTGAATTTTCAAAATATGAATTCAGTAATAAGTTATTAGGTGGTGTAACAGTTTTTAGAGTTACATCAGATGTAACTCGAACCCAACCTTATATTTCTTAATTCAATGTGAATTTAGACAAAACTACCATTAGATTACATTATCTTTATATATTTTTCATGCTTACAAAATTTCAAGGTGATAAAAGATTAATAGCCATGTCATTGATCAATTGTCTAGATTCAAGTTTTAGTAGTTTAAAATAATGCATAAAAGATGAGTTTATAGATCAAATAGTAAATTACATTCGATTGGCATGAAAATTGGTATGCATGTTAAGACCATATAGAACATGTAATCCAACGTTTGGATTTTCAAAATATTAATTCAATAATAAGTTATTTGGTGGTGTAATATTTTTTAGAGTTACGTCATGTGTAACTTGTACTCAACCCTATATTTCTTAATTTGATGTGAATTTTGACAAATCTACTGTTAGATTACATTATTTTCATATATTTTTCATGGTTACAAAATTTCAAAGTTAACAGAGATTAATAAGCATGTTATTAATCAATTGTCAAAATTCAAGTTTTTGTAGTTTAAAATAATGTATAAAAGATGAGTTTATTGAACAAATGGTAAATTACATCCGATTGACATGAAAATTGGCATGCATGTTAATAATATATAGGACATGTAATCCAACGATTGAGTTTCCAAAATATGAATTCAATAATAAGTTACTGGTTGATGTAATATTTTTTGGAGTTACATTAGGTGTAATTTGAACTCAACCCTATATTTCTTAATTCGATATAAATTTTGACAAATATACCGTTAAATTACATTATCTTCGTATCTTTTTATGCTTACAAAATTTCAAGGTGATCAAAGATTAATAGCCATGTCATCAATCAATTGTCTAGATTCAAGTTTTAGTAGTTTAAAATAATGTATAAAAGATGTGTTTAAAGATCAAATGGTAAATTATATTTGATTGGCATGAAACTTGGCATGCATGTTATGACCATATAAAACATGTAATCCAATGGTTGGATTTTCAAAATATGAATTCAATAATAAGTTATTGAGTGGTGTAACATTTTTTAGAATTACGTCAGGTGTAACTTAAACCCAACCCTATATTTCTTAATTTGATATGAATTTTGACAAATCTACCGTTAGATTACATTATCTTCATATATTTTTCATGTTTACAAAAATTCAAGATGATCAAATATCAATATTTATGTCATCAATCAATTGTCTAGATTCAAGTTTTAGTAGTTTAAAATAATGCATAAAAGATGAGTTTATTGAATCAAATCGTAAATTTCATCCAATTGGCATGAAAATTGGCAAGCATGTTAAGACCATATAAAACATGTAATCCAACGGTTGGATTTTCAAAATATGAATCTGTAATAAGGTATTGGGTGGTGTAACATTTTTTAGAGTTACATCAAGTGTAACTCGAATCCAGCCTTATAATTCTTAATTCGATGTGAATTTAGACAAAATTACCGTTAGATTACATTATCTTTATATACTTTTCATGCTTACAAAATTTTAAGGTGATCAAAGATTAATAGCCATGTCATCAATCAATTGTCTAGATTCAAGTTTTAGTAGTTTAAAATTATGTATAAAAGATGAGTTTATAGATCAAATAGTAAATTACATTCGATTGGCAAGAAAATTGGCATGCATGTTAATACTATATAGAACATGTAATCCAACAATTAGATTTCCAAAATATGAATTCAATAATAAGTTACTGAGTGGTGTAATTTTTTTGGAGTTACATTAGGTGTAACTTGAATCCAACCCTATATTTCTTAATTCGATATGAATTTTGACAAATATACCGTTAGATTACATTATCTTCGTATATTTTCATGCTTACAAAATTTCAAGGTGATCAAAGATTAATAGCCATGTCATCAATCAATTGTTTAGATTCAAGTTTTAGTAGTTTAAAATAATGCATAAAAGATGTGTTTATAGATCAAATGGTAAATTATATTTGATTGGCATGTAACTTGGCATGCATGTTAAGACCATATAGAACATTTAATTCAACGATTGGATTTTCAAAATATGAATTCAATAATAAGTTATTGGGTGGTGTAACATTTTTTAGAATTACGTCATGTGTAACTTGAACCCAACCCTATATTTCTTAATTTGATGTGAATTTTGACAAATCTATTGTTAGATTACATTATCTTCATATATTTTTAATACTTACAAAATTTCAAGATGATCAAATATCAATAGTAATGTCATTAATCAATTGTCTAGATTCAAGTTTTAGTAGTTTAAAATAATGCATAAAATATGAGTTTATTGAATCAAATGGTAAATTACATCCGATTGGTATGAAAATTGGCATGCATGTTAAGACCATATAAAACATGTAATCCAATGGTTGAATTTTCAAAATATGAATTCAGTAATAAGTTATTGGGTGTTGTAATATTTTTTAAAGTTACGTTAGATGTAACCCGAACCCAACCTTATATTTCTTAATTCGATGTGAATTTAGACAAATCTATTGTTAGATTACATTATCTTTATACATTTTTCATGCTAACAAAATTTCAAGATGATCAAAGATTAATAGCCATGTCATCGATCAATTGTCTAGATTCAAGTTTTAGTAGTTTAAAATAATGCATAAAATCTGAGTTTATAGATAAAATGGTAAATTACATTCGATTGGCATGAAAATTGGCATGCATGTTAAGACCATATAGAACAGGTAATCCAACGGTTGGATTTTCAAAATATGAATTCAGTAATAAGTTATTGGGTGGTGTAGCATTTTTTAGAGTTACGTCAGGTGTAACTCGTACCTAACCCTATATTTCTTAATTCAGTGTGAATTTTGACAAATCTACTATTAGATTACATTATCTTCATATATTTTTCATGGTTACAAAATTTCAAAGTTATCAAAGATTAGTAAGTATGTTATTAATCAATTGTCTAAAATTCAAGTTTTTGTAGTTTAAAATAATGCATAAAAGATGAGTTTATGGAACAAATGGTAAATTACATTCGATTGACATTAAATTGGCATGTATGTTAAGAACATATAGGACATGTACTCCAACGATTGGATTTCCAAAATATGAATTCAACAATAAGTTACTGGGTGGTGTAATATTTTTTGGAGTTACATTAGGTGTAACTTGAACTCAACCCTATATTTCTTAATTCGATATGATTTTTGACAAATATACTGTTAGATTACATTATTTTCGTATATTTTCACACTTACAAAATTTCAAGGTGATCAATGATTAATAAGCATGTCATTAATCAATTGTCTAGATTCAAGTTTTAATAGTTTAAGATAATGCATAAAAGATGTGTTTATAGATCAAATGGTAAGTTATATTCGATTGACATGAAACTTGGCAGGCATGTTAAGATCATATAGAACATGTAATCCAGCAGCTGGATTTTCAAAATATGAATTATATAATAAGTTATTGGGTGGTGTAACATTTTTTAAAATTACGTTAGGTATAACTTGAACCCAACCTTATATTTTTTAATTTGATGTAAATTTTGACAAATCTACCGCTAGATTACATTATTTTCGTATATTTTTAATACTTACAAAATTTCAAAGTGATCAAATATCAATAGTGATGTCATCAATCAATTGTCTAAATTCAAGTTTTAGTAGTTTAAAATAATGCATTAAAGATGAATTTGTAGATCAAATGGTAAATTACATCCGATTGATATGAAAACTGACATGCATATTAAGAACATATACAACTTGTAATCCAATGGTTGGATTTTCAAAATAGGAATTCAATAATAAGTTATTGGGAGTGTAACATGTTTTTGAGTTATATCAGGTGTAATTTGAACTGAACTCTATATTTTTTAATTTGATGCTAATTTTGACAAATCTACCGTTACATTATATTATTTTCATTTATTTTTCATGCTTACAAAATTTCAAGGTGATCAAAGATTAATAGTCATGTCATTAATTAATTGTTTAAATTTAAGTTTTTGTAGTTTAAAATAATGCATAAAAGGTGAGTTTATATATTAAATGGTAAATTACATCCGATTGGCACAAAAATTGGCATGCATGTTAAGACGATAAAGGACATGTAATCTAATGGTTGGATTTTCAAAATATGAATTCAATAATAAGTTATTGGGTAATTTAATAGTAAACCTATTATGAAACGAGTTCCTCCAAAATCAGATGTCAAGAGCCCTTAAATTTAAAATTTATTGTCCATAATTTAGCTCATTGTGAGAATTACATATTGTTTTTAGCTCACTGTGGTGATTACATATTTTTCTTTTAACATGTGACTTAAGATAATTAATATTTTTTATCATCTATTTTTGGCTAACTATTCAAATGTGTGAATTGTATCTAATTTATTTCATTCTTATTTTATTAATTAATCTATGTATTGCATAGACATGTTTTATAAAACGTCGCTATATGCTTCCCCCCAGATTTTTCATTGCCGCTCAAAATTTCCCCCTATTCTTCATTTCACACCTTTTTTTCACCAAAGCTTTTTTTCTTTAATTTTTTTTTTCTTTCTTTTCATTCGGCTCCCACTTCTCAAGCTCTTAAAAGTTAAAAACCCATTTTTCATTTCCCATCCAACTCCATTTTTTTTTTTCTCTCTAACCCATTTTCATTTTCACCATGCGAAGCTCTCTCTCTCACATCTCCACCACCCCTAGCCACCTCCCTAGCCCTAGCCGCCGCCACCGCCATCGCCCTAGCTGTAGCCGCCGCCGCCATAGATCTACGCTCTCTCACCTCAGCCACCACCCACTGCCACCGATCTGATCTTCTTCATTAGATCATCTCTCAAACCCACACTCACTGTAAGTTCTTCTTAAAGGTTAAATTTTTTTTTTTGGTCATCTATATAGTTAGATGATTTCCACCTTTCTTTGGGCATATTATCTGAAATATCACTGTATGTACTTGACTTTCAATTTATACAGTCCCCACCAATGGATTAAGTTCCTAGAGAGTCTTGTTGTATTTGAATATGCTTTGCTTTGAATGCTGATGCTGTGATTATCAAACCATAAAATTCAAGGCATACTTTCCAACCATGTTCTTTTCTTTGGACTGGTTAAGCAAATCATGGTCGACAGTGTGGATACCGACGTGTTAATAGTATTTACTATGATATAATTCCATTATATATTAAGAAAACCTTTATATTGGTTTCAATGATGATTTTTTCTTGTAATTGGCTGGTTGTTTTTTTCTTTGATTGTCTAAGGAAATTTTTATTTGTGTATATACACTGCTTGTGTCAAGAGCTGGCTTAAATAGTGGAACTGTGGAAGATTTGCATTAGAATAATTTTTATTTATTTAGAAGTAATATGCATTAAAATCTTAAATGTCTTCTGATTGTTAATTTCTAGTTTTTACTTAGCAAACAATCTAATCGAATTTAACCTACCTATTTAATTTTATCTATAATGTCAAACTCTTGTCTGTTTACAGAATCACATGGCACAGAAGTTACAATCCTCATCAACAAAATCATTTTTTTTCCCATTTAAATAGTATTTAGCATTTTCTCTTTTTGTATTGGCTGATGTTTCCAATTATTCAAAATCTATGTTTATTGTAAAAATCCTAAAAGAGCTATTACAAAGTTGTGGAAATAATTGAGGAAAAAAGAGAGAGTTGATATTGGGGGGAAGAGGATTCTTCTTTTTGGGGAAGGATAAGCCTTTTTGGAGGGGTAAAGGAGGCAATTGCCCCTCCTTACCCATTTTCAAGTGGAAAAAAAAGCTCTCTTAGTCAATTTGAACGAGGCTATCAAAGTTGAGTTTCTTTTTTCTCCTAGCAGTGGACCAGCTCAATTGCCCTGGTTTTTGTTCTGTTATGTTTCCTTGATACTTAATTGGCTTACTTACAGACTTATAAGTGACTCTAAAGTGTGTTGGATCACTATGTTGTGGAACATAAGTGTGTCAAGCTTAGGATTTTACATTACTTTTACTGTGGATCTCTAGCATTGTTAGGATTTTTGGTCAGAGGATAAGGCAACAAAGTGATGGTTAGGATTTCTAGTTTGAAAACTGATCAAAGTGTTTCCAGAGTGTTTTGAGTTTAACCCTAATGTTTGTCCAGATCAAGATTTGAAAAATGTGCTGTTCAGTAATATATCTCTAATGCTACGTGTATTTGGTGATGGATTAAACTCTTTTGTGTAGTCTTAGTTTCTTGGTCCATAATAATGCTCTTATAATTGTAATATTTGAAAAATAGAATTTGGAACTGACTGGATTCTTATCATTATCCAATGTGCACAACTCAGCATTTTCACCCTTGGGCAGAAGCTCTTTTCTTTTGTTCTGTGTTCTCTGTCACTCTACCCTTAATTTTCTTCTATTATACTTGTGCAATATATTAGGTGGAATGGCACTTGTATTGGGTTAAATCTGTTCTAGGAAGTTCCGGTTTGCATAACCATCGTAAGTTCTTTTTGCATAGGACATTGTAGAGGCCAAAGAATTCTTGAAGCAAAGAGGAGTTGATGTGGACTATGATTGAAGGCTCTCTCTTATGGCGCTTTTGAAGAACCAAGGTGATTTTAAGACAGTTTCAATTCTATATGATCACAACTTGAGGTACAAATTGGATGATAAGTTGTGTGGGAGTGTTGAATTCAATGAGGTAGAGTTTGCTTACAGCTCTCTAAAATTGGTTCGGTATTTGAAATTATAGATGTAGAATATGTTGTGAATTTTGTAAGTTATTTTTTATTATGCTCAGTTTCCTTTTCTTATTAAACCCATGGACAAGCCTATGTTACCATTGATCGGCACTCTACTCTTCTACTAATTTTATATATTAGTCTAATAATAGACTTGTATAGCATTGGAGTGGGGCTCATCAAAGAACTAAGAACCCACGAGGTTGCCATTGCCGAACTCAATAATCTTTCTTCATCTAGGTAACATTATCAACCCCTCTTTGTTTGTTACTCTTTACTATAATACCATACTACTTTTGGTTCTATGTTTCATCTTAGTAATCAACTTGGACTTGCCCTTGTCTTTTGCTAATGTCTTTCTTATTGTTTCCATAGAGGCAGAGTATGCATGCCAAGTGCTTGTAAAAATTACTCAGAGTCAAAAATAAATAAATTAAGAGATTTGTGGACGCTGATTAGTTAATGGCTTTAGGATGGTCCTGAACATGAATATGACAGAGCTATATCTATATGCTAACTTTTTTTTTTTTTTTTTGGGTTTAACACCATGTTTTTGCAAAAAAAAAAATCTAATTGTGGTTTGAGTTGGTCTATATTAATTTAATAAAGATGTGTATAGTGAATGAGATTGAACTTTTTGTGAGAATTTGGTCAAATTTCTGAATATTAGATGAAAAGAAACTAAAAAATAAGTGGAAGTTCATTTGTCCAATACAAGCACTAGTTTGAATGATCCATTCTTAGGACAAATTGCACTTAAGAAAAGTTTTTGGGGGAGGGAGGTATTGCATAATTAGTGAATAATTATTAAAGAAAAACCATATATAAAATAGCGATCATTGCAAACAAGTGAGGCAGCTAACCTAATTGGTAAATGATTCAATGCATCTTAGATTAAAGAGTACTATCATTTTCATAAAACTTGTGCATGTACAAATGATTTTATATCTTGAAAATTCTAATCGTGCTTCTCATCTGACAGAATGGTCATTCCTTCATTCCTACATCCTTTTGGAAAAAGATGGTGGATAAATGGATGGATGAAGAATGAGGGGTGAGTATAAATGAAATTCATGTCATAAATTCTCTCAATCTCTCTTGCACTCTCTCTAACCATTATTTGTAGTTTACATTTTTCACAATTGTTATATTATTTTAATTTATATTTAATTTTGATAGTGGTTTAAGTAATCAAATTAAGTTATTATTATTGTTAAATTAAAAAAAAAAGTTATTACTGTTGTTTATGATATATTATATGATTATATTTGATATAGTACTATGTGTACTTATTTATTGAAGCATTGATACTAATACAAATTCACTTTAATTGTTACATTTTAACTCATGTATAATGTTTATTTATTTATTTTATTTATTTTTTATTTTTTTTAAGGATGTTACTAGCAGAGAAGAAGAGGACAACTCAAATAATAACATGGAGGTCGAAAGCAACTTGGAGGGTGACCTAGAGGAAAACTAAATAGATCTTTTCATAATTCTAGTTGTTTAAAACAATATTTTTATGTTTTAATTTTAGGATATCATTGTATATTCTATATTTTAAAGTTTGAACTTATAATAATTTTTATGTTTCAATGGATTATTAGTAATCATTGTACTATTGTAACAGGATAGTTAAACAAAAATGATATAAAATAAACTAAAAATAAATAAATAATTAATAAAATATATAAAATATTATCATTGACATAAAGATTTGGTCATAAATAACTTTATAGTGACGACAAAGTCCCTCGCCATTTATAGAATAACGATGCCACTTAACCCATTGCAAAAACGTTTTAAGTGACAGTTTAATGTCGTCGCTATTATTTCTAACTAATTGTGAGGGGTCAAAAGCCCTCACAAATAAATTTTAGCGACGACACTATTTGTCTCTAAAAAGTATGTCGTCAATTTGGAATTCGCAAATAATTAATTGTGAGGGTATGAAGGTCTTTACAAATAGTTGTTAACGATGACTGTTTTCCCTCGTTAAAAATAAGTTGTCAACTTTTCTCGTTGTTTGGTTATATATTTGTAAGGGTAAATTTGTTCAATAAAGATGGTGGATTGCCTTCGTAAATTATCTATTTGTGAATATATGGTCACAAAATCTCTTTTAGCAACAATAGCAAATATGATGGCCTTCAAGGGCTATATGCCTTCGGTAATAACCTTTTGCAATGATATTTGAATTTTTGCGAGAGCATTTTACCCTTGCTAGTAGACTCTTTTCTTGTAGTCGAGGCGGAACAGGAGGAATGATAGTTGAGATTATGAAAACACATCCACACATCAAAGGTACCAACTTTGATTTGCCACATGTTGCTACAGCACCAATTCGCAAGGGGGTCTCCCATGTTGGAGGTAACATGTTTGAGCCCATTCTTACAGTTGATGCAATCTTCATGAAGGTAAAACAATAGCCTACCATGTGCTTATATTGTCATTCTAGTTATTAGGCAGTGTAACAATTTTTAAAGTAACGCAAATCGTAACTTGATATCTTCACCCCTCTCTCTCTCTCTCTCTCTCTCTCTCTCTCTCTCTCTCTCTCTCTCTTATATTTAAAATAAAAAAATTTATGGTGTTATCATGATTTTGTTGCAGTGGGTATTACATGATTGGAGTGATGAACATTGCATCAAGAAATTGAAAAATTGCCGAAAAGCAATATCAGAAAAGATTGGAAAGGTTATTATTGTTGATATTATTCTTGAAAAAGACCACAACGATTTATTTGATGAGACCTGCATGGTATTTGATTTGGTGATGATGGCACACACCTTTGGAGGAAAGAAAAGGACTGAGCTAGAATGGAAGAAATTATTGGAGGAGGGATGTTTCCCTCACTACAAAATCATCAAAATTCCAACCATACCATCCATTATTGAGGCCTATCCAATGTGAGGTAGAATTATTGGACTTGTTTTGGAAATGGAGAAGAAGAAATAAATCCTACACAAATAAGTAGTTATGTTAAATAAATGATTCGGTTTAGTTTGATTAGTAAAACAAACCACTGTCATTTCTTTTCATCTTCAAAATTTCCCTTTCATTTTGATTGTTCAATATTACTTGTTTGAGATCATGTTATGATTAATATGCTATTATGCTCAATGGATTGTGTTATGAGCTCAATTGGTTTTGTTGGTTGCTTTAAGGGAACCAAGACCTCCTAATTGATAAATGGACTACTTTGAGGGAGTCCAAACCTCCAAAGTGAATAGTTTGTCAATAACAATATTTTTTAGCTTCCTTTATTAATCAACATTAAGCCATATAAATTGATGGCTTTATACGATAGAACTAACATTTAAATTCAAAAGAAACCTAATCTTTATCTACTACAAGTAGATAAGATTTATTCAAATGGTAAGTTAACAATCTCTCCTATCATTATCTAATTACCCAACTCCTAATAACAAAAATAAAATCTTAAAAAAAAAAAAAAAAAAAAAAACTAGGCACATATCATTCTACCTCCCTTGAAAATAGCTCGTCTTAAAGGGTTTAATCTGAAAATTTTTGTTGCATATGAGCTCAATCTTTCCAAGTTGCTTCTCATATACTGGATCACTTCTTGGGCTTGAAAGGATCTTATGATTGAGCATCTGCAAAGATGGTAGGCTTTTTGGTGTTGCAAACTTGATTTAAAAGTTGCTGCATGCTTAAATTGTGTGAAGGTGGAATGATTTGATTTTATGGAGCTCCGATGGCTTTCTTATCTTCAAGTTTGCATTGCCCATCACTTTCCTTAATTAGCTTCTCTTGTTCATAGAGAGCCAAATTCCTCTTTTTGGGTGAGCACTGCCCACCACCCTCTTTAGTTAGTGTCTCTTGTTCATATCTAGCCAAATGCAAGGATTTGCATATCACTTGCATTTTCTTGATACTTTTCATTTGATCAACTACTAGAGGTTGTATCGCTTTTAGTTTCTCCATGCATTCCAACAGTTGTTTCTTCATGCATTCCAACAGTTGTTTCTTCATGCCTCGCTCTAATGCCAATTGTTATGAACCCAATTGGTTATGTTGGTTGCTTTGAGAGAACCAAGACCTCTTAATTGATAAATGGACTACTTTGAGGGAGTCTAGATCTCCAAAGTGAATACTCAATAATAGTATTTTTAAACTGCCTTTGATATTAATCAACATTAAGCCATATAAATAGATGGCTTTACAAGATAAATCTAACTTTTAAATTCAAAAGAAACCTAATTTTTATCTACTACAAGTAGGTAAGATTTATTCAATTGCTAAGCTAACAATCTATCCTATCATTATATAATTACCCAACTCCTAATAACAAAAATAAAATCTTAAATAATAAAATTAAAGAAAAACTAGGCACTTGATGGATATTTTGATCATGGTATGCAATTTATGATAGAAAGAACAAGAAATTGGGTGGTATTATGCCCAGGCCAAACTAATAGAGCACAAATTGGTTAGTTCAAAATATTTGGAGTCAAACCAATTGCAGTATAGGCAAAGTTCATATTAAGCACATTTTGGTGCCAAAATTACCCGCTTTAAGTTCCTAAAAAAAAAAACCATTTATGACTTTTTATGCTATGTTGTGATATAACCAAACAGAGCCATATGAGCCCACTCCATTAATATGGCCAAGATATTTGTGTGACAAATTCTTGTGCAATTGAAGTTTGTAGAAGAAAAGCAAATTGGGAAAGCCTTTCCCATAGTCAAGAGAGGGAGATGTGAGGGGAGATTGGGCAGTCAGTTCCTATGCGAGGGATGCTAGCTGTTAAATTTTAAAAAATAAAAATAAAGGATAGCAATGAGTAAAAATAATCCTTTTCATTTGAATTTGATCTATTTCATAGTTTAAATTAAATATTACAAATTTAAAGATATTTTTAAGAACAATGTGTGGAACATGAGAGAGTAATAAATATATTATAATAACCTTTTACAAAACCACAAAACTCTACTCCATCAAAGATGCTATATGCTAAAGAATTTGACATCTTGCTACAGTCAACTCTCATTTTTGAGAGCTCACTATAGCAAGATGTTATCATTTGTTTTTAATTCTCTCTCCTCAGACTATCACTCTCACTTTCTCACTCTCATTCTCTCTCATCTCTCTTTCTCAGACTCTCCCTCTCATGTGTCTGATGGGGTTGTTGATGACTGCAAGTGGAGGTTTGTCCAATGACTGCTAGTGGGTCGTGGGTCTGACGATCGATGGGGTCGTGGGTCATTTTTCTGCTGTGGTTTGCTTGACGGGTCTCGGTGAGTCTCGGTGGTGTTTCTCAACGGTAGTGGGTTGTTAGGTTGCTTGATGGGTCTCAGTGGTGTCGTGGTTTGTTGTGTCGTGGGTTGAGGTTGGTTGAGGCCGTGGGTTGAGGTTGGTGGTGGGTTTGTGGTGGTTGGGGTTGGTTGAGGCTGTGGGTTTGTGCCGTGGGTTGAGGTTAGTTGTGCCGGTGGGTTAAGGCCGTTGGTTGTGGGTTTGTGGTGGTTAGGTTGCTAGGTCACGGTGGTGGGTTTGGTGGTTGGTGTGCCGTGGGTTGAGACAGAGGGAGGATGAGAGAGACAAGTAAGGTTGTGTTGTGGGTGGTGCTATAGTTGGAGGCCGGTGGTTGGTTGTGCTGTTGGGTGGCGTTGTGGTTGGTGCTATGGGTTGTGCCGGTGGTGGAGGCTGTTGGTTGTGTGGGTTTGTGGTGGCTTGAGTGGTAAGAATAAAAAATGATAAATAAATAATATTTTAATGAAGTGATAAAAAAAATAGAAGTTTTGATGTTAGGTATATTGTAAAGTGATGTGTTAAATGCTATAAAGTAGGTTTTTTAGATACTAAATGCTAAAATTTTTAAAACCCTTGATGAGAATGCTCTTAGGGAGAAATTGAATCATTCATTTTCAAGTTTTATAAATCTAGAAATTTAATCTAGATTCATTATAATTTGCCAAATGCTCAAAATACTATAAAGTTATTAGTTAAAGATCTATATTACAAAAGCTATACCAGGTGTTTGTTTAACGTTGTTGTAGAAAGTAAAATTCGAACTGTAGAACTTTCATGTATATAGATAGGTTTTACTAAAAAGCTCTTTAGTGTTTTGGGTATTTGGCAAATTATAGTGAATCGTGTTTCAAATTGTATAAAACATAAATAATGAATTATATAGATTTTTTAGAAAAATTATAATAACAAACACCGAATTTCAGCTTTAGCTTTAAGGATAAAGCTCCTGAATGAAACTATCAACGTTTGACAATTGCTGTTAGAAAAAGTTTAAGCACTTTTATGGAAGTGAGTTAAAACTTAAGTTTTAAAAATCAGAATAGTCAAAAAACCATGAAAGAGTCTGATTTTTCCCATACTGGTTCTAGGTCTGGTTCCCAGTTGAATCAGTGAACCAACCGATCTAGTCCAATTTTTAAAACAATTAAAACGTTAATACGTTATGAGTGTTTGACATACTATAATAAATAGTGCCTTAAAGTTTTGGGTTTATATATGCATGAACAATATATGACTAGTAGAACTTTATCTTATAAGTTTCAATTTTAGTTTTATCCTTAAACATCTTTAAAGATTTTGAGGTTTGACAATTTTAGTAAAATGTGAGAATAGTTTTATATGTGTTGTATCAATAAATCTATCACAAAAGTCAAAACCATTCCCTTGATAACATGATACGAAGATTCTTTTGAATTTCAGAATAGATACAGTGATGAAAAATTGAAGATTAAAGAGAGTCATAATGTCATATATATTCACTAGCCTCTGAGCACACGCTTACATGCGTGCTCAAATGCTCTTTTATTTTTTTGGGTAAAAGTTAATAATTTGCATCTATTATGATTTATAAATATATATATATATATTTTATTTTTCAAACAAATAAAAAGGATAAATTTTAGAGATAAGTAATATTTGTAATTTATTTTTTGAACGTTAAGGGAAAAATATCCTAAATTTTAAAAGTTCTCTTTTTGAATTCAAAATAAAATTTATTATTTGATATTTATGACCCTATTTCTAAATGAAGTTACCCTTTATTAATAAGGGTATTTTTGAACCACATAAAAGTCCAGTCGAAAAAGGGGAATCCTCTTATATATAGTATAGATATTCATCTGCGCTTTTAAAGATATTGTCATAGTTTTTTTTTTTTTTTTTGATAAAAGATAGAAAACCTACCTAATTTAAGTGTATGTGTGTAAATCTCTCTTTTGGAGACTTAAATCCCAACCGTTACCATCCACTTCACAAGAACTTGTTCTTATGAAGTAACCATTACGCCAAGAGAGCGTAGTAGTTAATATGCCATAGTTGTACTCTAGTACAACCACAACTCAAGTTGGTAGGTCTAGAGGGTACTTATGTATAACCCCTCCCACATGGGTGTGGTCACATAAAATAAAAATTCTTAAGCCTAGGTCACTTACGTTTAGGCTGAATGCCCTTTATAAAACGGATCCAAGACCTTTCATTATAAGGGAAAAAAAAAGCCCCACCCAAAATGTTAAAGAATCCCTATATTTTGATAAATAATTTTTTTTTTTAAATTAAAGGAAAAATCTTAATAAGTTTTACGTTCTTTCTCCAACCTCTAAAAAGGCCGTAAAAAATATTGAGTCAATAGAAATTCAATCTAATTAAAACCCTAAACTATTTAAAAAAGAAAATTGTATGAGTGTGCCGAATAATTAATCATTGACCATCAATTCTCCTAACAATTTGAGTTTTTAATTTTTGTAAATTAGTTTCTTATACATTAGATCATATTATTAAGTGAAGTTTTAATCATATCTTTAATAAAAATAATTTGAGAAGATACTACTAGAGATTTATTATGTTATAAGAAAATTAAATTGATTGACAATTTGTTAATAACACATAAATATAAATACTTAATTAGTGTTTTTGCATCTCAAAAAGTAAGAAGAATAGATTTTTTTTTTTTAACAAAAAATTATAATATAAAATAAATAAAATTTAAATATTAAAAAAATTTCACTTAAATTTATCACCTCAGGCCTCAAAATATATTTAGACAACCTTGCTTGAACTTTAAAAATCTATAATTCTTCAAGGGAAAAAAAAAGTGTCTCAAAACGTACCAAAAGTCTAAAACAAAGTTTATATTTTATATAAATTTAGAAATTTACTTACTATTTATTGTAATTTGCTAAATTCTTAAAAACTAAAGATTCAGTTAAAGGTCCATATCACAAAAGTTTTGTTAACCTAAAAATTTCAAATTTTAGTTTTGACCTTAAAGTTGTTTTTAGAATTAAAGAGAATAGAGACATATTCCGTTTGGTTGGGGGTGATTATTAGGGGTGGAAAATTTTGGGGGGTGGATAGGGGAGAAAATGGTTTTTTGGTTGGGAGGAAAAAAAAAAAAGGAAATTTTGGTGGGATTCAAGTATTTTCCCCTCTCGCTCACCAAAGTGTAATCTCTCCCATTTGCAGGGGTGGCTCTACCCTTTGTTCAGGGGGTTCAAATGAACCCCCTGACTTCCAAAAAAAAAAAATATATATATATATTTATAATTTTTTTTGTTAGTTTAATATTTTAATTTATTCTTAAAAATATTTTTGCACATCCTAACTTAAATCTTATACACCCTTACTATAAGTATTTCCAACTCTAAGAGTACGAGTAAGTTTTTGTGAACTGTAAGTGCCACTCTTTATTATAAATTTATATTATATGTGTGTGAGTGTGCCTAATATTAATTATGTGTATTACTTTTTGTTATAATGTTATTCGTGTCAATAATGATGTGTGTGGATATTTGTGTGTACAGTATAAATATAATATAACTTTATATAATTTAATAATTTGGCAATAGAGAGAGTATATTACATGTGTGTGTATTGTTATCATGTTAAAATAACTTTTTGTTATAGAGTTAGAAAAATTCAAGAAGAAAAATTGTAAAGTTAGTGATTGTTTAAGCATTTAATTGGTTAAGTAGACATAGTGTATTATTTTATGTATGAATTAGTGTGGTGTCAATAATTAATATAGAGCCAATGAGTTAGGTTTAGAAATTTAGTTTAAAATATTTTTATAAAAACAAAGACAAATTAATAGATAATAAAACCTGCATAAAATAAAAATGTTTGACAAATTTAACAAAATAAAATGGTCATAGCTACCCACATTGGCAATAAATACTCATAATGAACTATCATGTAACAATTCAAAATTTGAACACTTGTAGAAGGAAATTATAATTTTTTTTGTTGTTGATAACTTGATATATTCAAGTTATCTTTTTATTAAAAATTGTTTAATTTAAGTTTCTTAAACCCCTTAAACAAAATTTCCAGAGCCGCCACTACTCATTTGTATAGAAAACTCGGATATTTTTGCCGTAGCCATTCCAATTACTCTTTTGTCCCTTAGTTGTAACGCCGGTTCAACAAATCTCACTCTCTCTCTCATTGATTTTTTTTTTTCTTTTTCTCTCTTTCTTTATTGATTTGTTCTTTTTCTCTTTTTTTTTTTCTTTCCTCTATTAATGTCCTCTAGTTTTTTTTTTTCTTGAAGTCATTAATTCCCCCCCCCCCCCCCACATTTAAAAAAAAAAAAAAAAAATTCTTTCTCTATTTGTTCAGTATCAAACTATCAAATATCAATCACCGTTTGTCTATTATCATCATAGTATTATTATCTTACCGTCTCCAACGTATTCTTTTTATTATTATTTATGAATCAGTCCCAAAATATTCACTCTGTCTCTGCAGATTGTATTATTAGAACATTTTCAAATTTACATATCGATGGACATCAATTTAAAGTGAAAGCTTGGCAACAAACTTTGTTAAGGTTACAACTTCCATCAATATCTTTTAATTGGATATGAATTTTGAAAAATTTATGGTTGGATTACATTTTCTTATTATATTCTCTAAGTTTGCAAAAATTTCAAAAATTCAAAGATTAATAGATATGTCATCAATTAAATATTTAAATTTCAAAATTTTATAGTCTAAAATATGCATAAAAAATTAGTATATAAATCGAATATTAAATAAAATTCAATTGTCACAAAATTTTACACATGTGATAAGAAGATAAAAAATATGTAGTTTAACAGTTATATTTTCAAAATATGAAGCTATGTTAATTTTTTAAGTGGAAGTTGTAGTTTTAGGTTACAACCAAGTTTGTAACCAAACTTTGTCCTATATATTACTTACTAATCAATAATAACTTATTTAAAATCCTAAATTATCATTAAAAGCGAGGAAATAAATTTCATATTCATCTTTGCATTGAGGACGTGTGAAGTGTGAACAACATTTATTTATTAATATCATTGCTTAATGTTAATTACAAAGAAGATTCTGCCTATATCTAAACACTACTAATAGACTTGAAAAAAAAAAAAAAAAAAAAAAAAACCTCTACTAATAGACACTGCACATCATACAAAACGGGATTCGAATTTCTTTGTGTTGTTTTCAATCCAGGAATGTACAAATCGTTTGCCATGTAATTATCTTTCTTTAGTGAGTTAATGGTAAGGACAAATTTGATTGCAAGTTAAAAATAATAATAACCAAATTAACTACTACCAAAATGTAAAACCCAAATGGATTATGATCCCAAAATGTAGGGATCAAAATAGTGTTTTCGCCTAAGTTAAAATATAGCTGTTAAGAATTTGAAAAATATAACTGTTGGGAATAATTAGAGGAGGAAGAATAAAGAAAGATTACAAATAATAATAAAGAAATAATGAAGAAATAATATTGAAATGAGATATAGAAACGATAAGGAGTATGTTGGAAAGTATATAAGAGAATGTAGGTAAAATTTATATGTAATTGTTCACTCTTCTAACATTATAGAAATTTGAAGAAGCTGCTGGAGATGCTCTTACTTGGGTGTGATTACATAAATTAAATATTCTTAAGCCTAGGCCACTTAGGTCTAGGATGGCCCCATGGTTAAATTTATAAAAAGGACCCTAGACCTTTTGTTATAGAAAAAAAAAGCCCCCCAAAATGTCAAAAATCCTCTATATCACGATAATTGATTATATATATATAGATATAAAATGAGTTTTGCATTATTTCCTGCATCCATGGCCCTTAAAAATATCGAGCCAATAGAAATGCAATCTAATTGAAATCCAAAGTGTTTTTTTTAAAATGTTATGAGTGTGTCAAATAATCATTGACAATAAATTCCACTAACAATTTGAGTTTATAATTTTTTATAAATTAATGTCCCTTAAGGTAGATTATATTATTAAGTGAAATTGCGATAATATCTTTAATAAAAAAAATATTTGATAAGATACTAATAAAGATCGATTATGTTATAAGAAGATTAGTTGATTGACAAAATTTAATTGTAAAAGCCTTGTTAGTAAAACCTGAATATATAAAAAGTTAGTTCATAATTTTGCATCTCAAAAAATTAAGAGGAATATTGTTAAATTAATATTTAAATATTACAAAAATATCACTAAGATTTATTTTCTTAAACCTCAAAATGTATTAAGACAATCTTGTTTCAACTTTAAGAAATCTATAATTCTTCATGAAAATAAGTGTATGATTCCTACTAAAAAAAAGATTATATTTTATAAAGGGTTGTGTTAAAGGACACCATAAGATGCCTGTTAACAAGAACTTTTGACTTTTTATTGGTACAATTTTTTGTCTTTTTTTTTTGCAGCTTTATGTCAATTTTTTCTAGTGTGGGGCCAACTTTGTAAAGAGAAAAAAATTGAAATAACCAAAATGGCTAGTTTTATGTACTTTTCTTTTATTTATTTAATTTTTTTATTAAATGAAACCAACTTTAGTACAACATTAACAAGCACCTATGTGGTGCTTGTTAACATTTGTCTTTTATAATTTTAAAACTTTATAGTACCATGCATTTATTGTAATTTGTAAAAGTGTCAAAGTTTGGGCTATCTCTCAATACCTAGAATTGGGTTACAACCGTATCCAAACTGTATTGCAAGAAAATCTTGAACATATTCAGTACGATGCTTTATAAATATGAGATACGGGTAACAACTCTTGCAGTGGTAGCAATGCCGTAAACAAAGTCTGTTCTTTGAACTTACTTCCAAACTCAGCTGCGCTTTAATGATATTGCCATACTTCAAATGCCTTTAAGCAATGCGGCCATCTAGTTGTACATTCTACCACCAAAACTGTACTTCCTGCACCTATGTCAAAAGATTACATTACCCTACAAACAGGGATAGAAGGAGGGGGTGACCCCCTTGAATTTTCAAAAATTCTCCCTCCCTCTTGTATTTTTGAAAAAAAAAAAAAAGATATAAATTTCAATAATAGCCGCCTGATTTTTACTAAAAATATGTAATGCATTTATATAATTGATTAATGCCTTTTTATTCTTTCTAATTATACTTATGTCATACATAACTTATTAAATTAAAGTATATTTAATGTATACCACATCATATGTAATTTAATTTGGAAAATACTACAGTCACAAATTATTTAATTTACAACATTTTTACAAAATGTTGATGTGGTAATCTTCTTATTGGTTTTCATTTAAGCCCATTATTAATATCACATTTTTATTTATCAATAATCACTCACCATATAAGTCCTTTATAGAAATTTTTTGTAAAATAATTTATATCTCTAGCACTATTCATTTAATTTTATATTATTTTTATTAAATTGACTTGTATATTTTTAGACATGTCAACTTAAGACTTTGTTTTTTTTTTTTTTTTTTTTTAATTTTTTAGCAAAGATATAAAGACATATTTGATTTTTTTTTTAAATTTTTTTTGAGGAACAAAGACATATTTGATGTAAACATCTTGGTTTAGGTAATAAAATATCATATGTTAAATCAAAATTTCATATATATACACATACTGGTCCCACTAAAAAAAAATTTCTCTATCCACCACTGCCTACAAAATGGAAAGTTGAGAGGCAATTGCTAACACCCTTGCTTTCGTTCATTATACCAAGATGAATTGCCCTTCACTTCACTGACTTGATCAATATTTTAATTTGCTTGAGTCTAAGAGAGAGAGAGAGAGAGAAATAGAGAAAGATAATGGAAACAAAAGAAGCTCAAGCATTGCTAGAAGGCCAAGCAAAAATTTGGCAACATTTATCTGGTTTTGTAGACTCCATGGCATTAAAATGTGCTGTGGAGCTCCGCATTGCTGACATTATAAACTCTCATGGTGGTCCAATCACTTTGTGCCAAATAGCAGCCGGAATAGTTAACTCCCCTTCTATTGATATTCCCTACCTCGCACGTATCATGAGATCACTAGTCCGCAAAAAGATCTTAACCGCACATAATCCATCAGATGGTGGGGAAGCTCTCTTTGGATTGACCCCTTCATCAAAATGGCTTTTGCATGATGCTGAACAAAGCCTAGTGCCAATGGTATTAATGGAGAACCATCCATGGGAATTGGCACCATGGCATTACCTTAGCCAATGTGTCAAAGAAGGAGGTACTCCCTTCGAGAAGGCTTATGGCTGTGAGGTGTGGGACTTTGCACAAAAAAATCCCGATTTCAACAAGATCTTCAATGATGCCATGGCATGTACGGCTAAAATTGTGATTGGGGTGGTCTTAGAAGAATACAAGGATGGGTTTGGTTGCTTGGGATCATTGGTGGATGTAGGAGGTGGAACAGGAGGAATGATAGCTGAGATTGTGAAAGCACATCCACACATGAAAGGTACCAACTTTGATTTGCCACATGTTGTTGCTACAGCACCAATTCGCAAGGGGGTCTCCCATGTTGGAGGTAACATGTTTGAGTCCATTCCTACAGCTGATGCAATCTTCATGAAGGTAAAATAATAGCCTAACATGTGCTTATATTGTCATTCTAGTTATTAGGTAGTGTAACAATTTTTAAAGTTATGCAAATCGTAACTTTATATCTTCACCTCTCTCTCTCTCTCTCTCTCTCTTTTATTTAAAATAACAAAATTTATGGTATTATCATGATTTTGTTGTAGTCGGTATTACATGATTGGGGTGATGAACATTGCATCAAGATATTGAAAAATTGTCGAAAAGCAATATCGAAAAAGATTGGAAAGGTTATTATCGTTGATATTATTCTTGAAAAAGACAACAACGATTTATTTGATGAGACTCGCGTGGTATATGATTTGGTGATGATGGCACACACCTCTGGAGGAAAGGAAAGGACTGAGCTAGAATGGAAGAAATTATTGGAGGAGGGAGGTTTCCCTCGCTACAAAATCATCAAAATTCCAACTATACCATCCATTATCGAGGCCTATCCAATGTGAGGTAGAATTATTGGACTTGTTTTGGAAATGAAAGAGAAGAAGAAAATAAATCCAACACAAATAAGAAGCAGTTATGTTAAATAAACGATTCGGTTTAGTTTGATTAGTAAAACAAACCACTGTCATTTCTTTTCATCTTCAAAATTTCCCTTTCATTTTGATTGGTCAATATTACTTGTTTGAGATCATGTTATGATTAATATGCTATTATGCTCAATGGATTGTGTTATGAACTCAATTGGTTTTGTTGGTTGCTTTGAGGGAACCAAGACCTCCTAATTGATAAATGGACTACTTTGAGGGAGTCCAAACCACCAAAGTGAATACTTTGTCAATAATAATATTTTTTAGCTTCCTTTATTAATCAACATTAAGCCATATAAATTGATGGCTTTATAAGATAAAACTAACATTTAAATTCAAAAGAAACCTAATCTTTATCTACTAGTTGTAGATAAGATTTATTCAAATGCTAAGTTAACAATCTATCCTATCATTATCTAATTACCCAACTCCTAATAACAAAAATAAAATCTTAAATAATAATTAAAAAAAAAAAAAAAACTAGGCACATAACATTCTTCCTCCCTTGAAATCAGCTCGTCTTCAAGGGCTTAATCTGAAAATTTTTGTTGCTTATGAGCTCAATCTTCCCAAGTTGCTTCTCACATATTGGATCACTTCTTGGGCTTGAAAGGATCTTATGATTGAGCATCCGCAAAGATGGTAAGCTTTTTGGTGTTGAAAACTTGATTTAAAAGTTATTGCATGCTTAAATTGTGTGAAGGTGGAATGATTTGATTTTATGGAGCTCGGATGGCTTTCTTATCCTCAAGTTTGCATTGACAATCACTTTCTTTAATTAGCTTCTCTTGTTCATAGAGAGCCAAATTCCTCTTTTTGGGTGCGCACTGCCCACCACCCTCTTTAGTTGGTGTCTCTTGTTCATATCTAGCCAAATGCAAGGATTTGCATACCACTTGCATTTTCTTGACACTTTTCATTTGATCATCTGCTAGAGATTGTATCTCTTTCAATTTCTCCATGCGTTCCAATAGTTGTTTCTTCATGCATTCCAACAATTGTTCCTTCATGCCTCGCTCTAATGCCAATTGTTATGAACCCAATTGGTTATGTTGGTTGCTTTGAGAGAACCAAGACCTCTTAATTGATAAATTGACTACTTTGAGGGAGTCTAGATCTCCAAAGTGAATACTCGCTCAATAATAATATTTTTAAACTTCCTTTAATATTAATCAACATTAAGCCATATAAATAGATGGCTTCACAAGATAAAGCTAACGTTTAAATTCAAAAGAAACCTAATTTTTTATCTACGACAAGTAGATAAGATTTATTCAAATGCTAAGCTAACAATCTATCCTATCATTATCTAATTACCCAACTCCTAATAACAAAAATAAAATCTTAAATAATAAAATTAAACGAAAAACTAGGCACTTGATGGATATTTCGATCATGGTATGCAATTTATGATAGACAGAACAAGAAATTGGTTGGAATTATGCCCAGGTTGAACTAATACAGCACAAATTGGTTAGTTCAAAATATTTGGAGTCAAACCAATTGCAGTATAGGCAAAGTTCATATTAGGCACTTTTTGGCTCCAAAATTTCCCGTTTTAAGTTCCTAAAAAAAAAAAAAAAAAACTTTTATGACTTTTTATGCTATGTTGTGATGTAACCAAACAGAGTCATATGAGCACACTCCATTAATAAGGCCAAGATATTTGTGTGAAAAATTCTCGTGCAATTGAAGTTTGTAGAAGAAAAGCAGGTTGGGAAAGCTTTTCCCATAGTCAAGAGAGGGAGATGTGAGGGGAGATTGGGTAGTAGTTCCTATGGGAGGGATGCTAGCCGTTAATTTTTTTTTTTTTTTTTAAAATTAAAGGATAGCGATGAGTAAAAATAATCATTTTCATTTAAGTTTGATTTATTTCATAGTTTAAATTATATATTACAAATTTAAAGATATTTTTAGGAACAATGTGTGGAGCATGAGAGAGTCATAAACATATTATAATAACCTTTTACAAAATCAATCACTTAAAATTTATAACTTTATAATTTTAATAGTAGAACTTTTGTGATATATAGCAAATTTGGTTATGCTAAAAGAACTTTAAGAGTTCTAAAACTCTTTATTGAAAAAAGGGGTGGGGGGGGTGGGGGGAGGGTTCTGGCAACTACTAAAATGGAGTTTTAAGGGGTCTTTAAAGCTCCGAAAACAATTTTAAGGTTAAAGTTGAAATTTAGTGCTTTTAGAACATTCTCATCAAAGGCAGTATAAATGTTGAAATGCTATTTTTTGCAACTGAAGCCACAAAACTCTTCTCCATCAAAGATGCTATATGCTAAAAAATTTGACATCTTGCTATAGTCAACTCTCATATTTGAGAGCTCACTGTAGCAAGATGTTATCATTTGTTTTTAATTCTCTCTCCTCAGACTATCACTCTCACTCTCTCACTCTCATTCTCTCTTATCTCTATTTCTTAGACACTCCCTCTCGTAGGTCTGATGGGGTTGTTGATGACTGCAAGTGGACATTTGTTTGATGACTGCTATTGGGTCGTGGGTCTGACGATCGATGGGGTCATCGGTCATTTTTCTACTGTGGTTTTCTTGATGGGCCTCAGTGGTGTTTCTCAACGGCGGTGGGTTGCTAGGTTGCTTAATGGGTCTCGGTGGTGCTGTGGTTGGTTGTGTCGTGGGTTGAGGTTGGTTGAGGCCGTGAGTTGCGATTGGTGGTGGTTGGGGTTGGTTGAGGCTATGGGTTTGTGCTGTGGGTTGAGGTTGGTTGTGCCGGTGGGTTGAGGCCGTTGGTTGTGGGTTTGTGGTGGTTGGGTTGCTAGGTAACGGTGGTGGGTTTGGTGGTTGGTGTGCCATGGGTTGAGGCAGAGAGAGGATGAGAGGGAAAAGTAAGGTTGTGCTGTTGGTGGTGCTATGGTTGGAGGTTGGTGGTTGGTTGTGCCGTTGGGAGGCGCCATGGTTGGGGCTATGGGTTGTGCCGGTGGTGGAGGCTGTTGGTTGTGTGGGTTTGTGGTGGCTTGGGTGGTAAGAATAAAAAAGAATAAAAAATGATAAATAAATAATATTTTAATGAAGTGGTAAAATAAATAGAAGTTTTGATGTTAGGTGTATTGTAAAGTGATGTGTTAAATGCTATAAAGTAGGTTTTTTAGATACTAAATGCTAAAATTTTTAAAACCCTTGTTGAGAATGCTCTTAGGGAGAAATTGAATCATTCAATTTTCAAGCTTTGTAAATCCATAACTTTAATCTAGATTCATTGTAATTTGCCAAATGCTCAAAATACTATAAAGTTATTTAGTTAAAGATCTATATTACAAAGCTGTACCAGGTGTTTGTTTAACGTTGTTGTAGAAAGTAAAATTTGAACCGTAGAACTTTTGTGATATATAGATAGCTTTTAGCAAAAAGCTCTTCAGTGTTTTGGGTATTTGGCAAATTACAGTGAATCCTGTTTCAAATTGTATAAAACATAAATAATGAATTATATAGTTTTTTTAGAAAAATTAAAATAACAAACATCAAATTTCAGCTTTAGCTTTAAGGATAAAGCTCTTGAATGAAATTATCAACGTTTGACAATTGCAGTTAGAAAAAGTTTAAGCACTTTTATGGAAATGAGTTAAAACTTAAGTTTTAAAAATCAGAACAGTCAAAAAACGGGAAAGAGTTCGATTTTCCCAGACTAGTTCTAAGTCTGGTTCCAGTTGAATCAATGAACCAGCCGATCCAATTCGATTTTTAAAACAATTAAAACGTTAATACGTTATGAGTGTTCGACATACTATAACAAATAGTGCCTTAAAGTTTTGGGTTTATAAGAATCTTAATGACTCCCTAAATAAAATTTCCGGTGCCGCCACTACCCATTTGTATAGAAAACTCGGATATTTTTGCCGTAGCCATTCCAATTACTCTTTTGTCCCTTAGTTGTAACGTCAGTTCAACAAATCTCTCTCTCTCTCTGTTTGATTTTTTTTTTCTTGTTTCTTTTTTTCTCCTTTCTTTTTGTCTATTTCTTTCTTTCTTTATTGATTTGTTCTTTTTCTCTTTTTTTTTTTTTTTCCCCGTATAACGTCCTCTTGTTTTTTTTTTCTTGACGTCATTAATTCTTTTTCTGCTTGTTCTGTATCAAACTATCAAATATCAATCACTGTTTGTCTTTTATCATCGTAGTATTATTATCTTACCGTCCCCAACGTATTCTTTTTTTTATGAATCAGTCCCAAAATATTCACTCTATTTCTTCAGATTATATTATTAGAACATTTTCAGATTTACATGTCGATGGGCATCAATTTAAAGTGAAAGTTTGGCAACAAACTTGGTTAATGTTACAACTTCAATCAATATCTTTTAATTGGATATGTATTTTGAGAAGTTTGTGGTTGAATTACCTTTTTTTCTTATATTTTCTAAGTTTGCAAAAATTTCAGAAATTCAAAGATTAATAGATATGTCATCAACTAAATGTTTAAATTTCAAATTTTTATAGTTTAAAATATGCATAAAAAATAAGTTTATAAATCGAATATTAAATAAAATTCAATTGTCACAAAATTTTTCACATGTGATAAGAAGATAAAAAATATGTAATTCAATAGTTTGATTTTCAAAATATATAGCTATGTTAATTTTTTAAGTCGAAGTTGTAGTTTTAGGTTACAACCAAGTTTGTAACCAAACTTTGTCCTATATATTACCTACTAATTAATAATAACTTATTTAAAATCCTAAATTATCATTAAAAGCATAGAAATAAATTTCATATTTCATCTCTGCATTAAGGTCGTGTGAGGTGTGAAGAACATTTATTTATTAATATCATTGCTTAGTGTTAATTACAAAGAAGATTCTGCCTATATCTAAAAACAACTTAAAAAAAAAAAAAAAAAAAAAAAAAACCTCTACTAATAGACATTGCACATCGTACAAAACAGGAATCGAATTTCACTGTGTTGTTCCCAATCCAGGAATGTACAAATTGTTTGCCATATAAATATTTTTCTTTAGTAAGTTAACGGTAAGGACCAATTTGACTGCAAGTTAAAAATAATAATAAGCAAATTGACTGCTACAAAAATGTTAAAACCAAATTGATTATGACTCCAAAATGTAGGTATCAAAATAGTGTTTTCACCTAAGTTAAAATATAGCCATTAAGAATTTGAAAAATATAGCTGTTGGGAATAAATAGAGGAAGAAGAATAATGAAAGATTACAAATAATAATAAAGAACTAATGAAGAAATAATATTGAAATGAGATATAGAAACGATAAAGAGTATGTTGGAAAGTATATTAGAGTAGGTAGGTAAAAGTTATATGTAATTGTTCACTCTTCTAAGAGTACAAAAATTTGAAAAAACTGTTGGAGATGCTCTAGCTTGGGTGTGATTACATAAATTAAATATTTTTAAGCCTAGGCCACTTAGGTCTAGGATGGCCCCATGGTAAAATTTATAAAAAGGACCCTAGACCTTTTCTTATAGAAAAAAAAAAAGCCCCCCAAAATGTCAAAAATCCTCTATATCACGATAATTGATTATATATATATAGATATAAAATGAGCTTTGCATTATTTCCTCTATCCATGGCCCTTAAAAATATAGAGCCAATAGAAATGCGATCTAATTGAAATCCAAAGTGTTTTTTTTTTTTTAAAATGTTATGAGAGTGTCAAATAATCATTGACAATAAATTCCACTAACAATTTGAGTTTATCATTTTTTATAAATTAGTGTCCCTTAAGGTAGATTATATTATTGAGTAAAATTGCAAAAATATCTTTAATAAAAAAAATATTTGATAAGACACTAATAAAGATTGATTATGTTATAAGAAGATTAGTTGATTGACAAAATTTAATTGTAAAAGCCTAGTTAGTAAAACTTGAATGTATAAAAGCTTAGTTAATAATTTTGCATCACAAAAAATAAGAGGAATATTGTTAAATAAATATTTAAATATTACAAAAATCTCACTAAGATTTATTGTCTTACACCTCAAAATGTATTAAGACAATCTTGCTTCAACTTTAAGAATTCTATAATTCTTCTTGAAAATAAGTGTATGATACCTACTAAAAAAAATATTATATTTTACAAGGGGATGTGTTAACGAGTACTGTAAGATGCCCGTTAACAAAACTTCTGACTTTTTTTGGTACAATTTTTTGACTTTTTTTGCATCTTTATGTCAATTTTTTCTGGTGTGGGGCTAACTTTGTAAACAGAAAAATATTAAAATAACATAAATGACTAGTTTTATATCCTTTTCTTTTTTTTATTTAATTTTTTTTTTTATCAAATGAAACCAAGTTTAGTACGACATTAACAAGCACCTATGTGGTGCTTGTTAACATTTTTCTTTAATAAATTTAAAACTTTATAGTACCATGCATTTATTGTAATTTGCAAAAGTTTCAAAGTTGGGGCTATCTCTCAATACCTAGAATTGGGTTACAACAGTATCCAAACTGTATTGCAAGAAAATCTTGAACATATTCGGTACGATGCTTTATAAATATGAGATACGGGTAACAACTCTTGCAGCAGTAGCAAATGCCGTAAACAAAGTCTGTTCTTTGAACTTACTTCCAAACTCAGCTGCACTTTAATGATATGGCCATACTTCAAATGCCTTTAAGCAATGGGGCCATCTAGTTGTACGTTCTACCACCAAAATTGTACTTCCTGCACCAATATCAAAAGATTACATTACCCTACAAACAGGGATAGAGCGAGGGGGTGACCCCCTTGAATTTTCAAAAATTCTCCCTCCCTCTTGTATTTTCGAAATTAAAAAAAAAAAAAAAATTTCAATAAAAGCCCCCTGATTTTTACTAAAAATATGTAATGCATTCATTTAATTGATTGATGCATTTTTATTCTTTCAAATTATACTTATGTCATACATAACTTATTAAATTAAAGTATATTTAATGTATACCACATCATATGTAATTTAATTTGAAAAATACAACTGTCACAAACAATTTTACAATATTTTCACAAAATGTTGATGTGACCATCTTCTTATTGGTCTTATTTTAGGCCCACCATTAATATCATATTTTTATTTGCCAATAATCACTCACCACATAAGTCCTTTATAATTTTTTTTTGTAAAATAATTTATATCTCTAGCATTGTTTATTTAATTTTAAGTTATTTTTATTTAATTCACTTGTATATTTTTAGACATGTCAACTCAAGACTCAGTTTTTTTTAGCAAAGATGCAAAAACATATTTGATTTGATTTATTATTATTATTATTTTTTTTTTTGAGGAACAAAGACATATTTGATGTAAACATCTTTGTTTAGGTAATAAAATATTATATGTTTAATCAAAATTTGATATATATACACATACTGGTCCCACTAAAAAAACATTTCTCTCTCCACCACTGCCTACAAAATGGAAAGCTGAGAGGCAATTGCTAACATCCTTGCTTTCGTTCATTATACCAAGATGAATTGCCCTTCACTTCACTGACTTGCTCAATATTTTCATTTGCTTGAGTCTAAGAGAGAGAGAAATAGAGAAAGATAATGGAAACAAAAGAAGCTCAAGCATTGCTAGAAGGCCAAGCAGAAATTTGGCAACATTTATCACGCTTTGCAGACTCCATGGCATTGAAATGTGCAGTGGAGCTCCGCATTGCTGACATTATAAACTCTCATGGCGGTCCGATCACTTTGTGCCAAATAGCAGCCGGAATAGTTAACTCCCCTTCTGTTGATATTCCCTACCTCGAACGTATCATGAGATCACTAGTCTACAAAAAGATTTTAATCGCACATAATCCATCAGATGGTGGGGATACTCTCTATGGATTGACCCCTGCATCAAAATGGCTTTTGCATGATGCTGAACTAAGCCTAGTGCCAATGGTATTAATGGGGAACCATCCATGGCTATTGGCACCTTGGCATTGCCTTAGCCAATGTGTCAAAGAAGGCGGTACTCCTTTCGAGAAGGCTCATGGCTGTGAGATGTGGGACTTTGCATCAAAAAATCCCGATTTCAACAAGATCTTCAACGATGCCATGGCATGTACATCTAAGATTGTGATTGGGGTGGTCTTAGAAGAATACAAGGATGGGTTTGGTTGCTTGGGATCATTGGTGGATGTAGGAGGTGGAACAGGAGGAATGATAGCTGAGATTGTGAAAGCACATCCACACATCAAAGGTACCAACTTTGATTTGCCACATGTTGTTGCTACAGCACCAATTCGCAAGGGAGTTTCCCATGTTGGAGGTAACATGTTTGAGTTCATTCCTACAGCTGATGCAATCTTCATGTAGGTAAAACAATAGCCTACCATGTGCTTATATTGTCATTCTAGTTATTAGGTAGTGTAACAATTTTAAAAGTTACGCAAATCGTGACTTGATATCTTCACCCCCCCCCCCCTCTCTCTCTCTCTCTCTCTCTCTCTCTCTCTCTCTCTCTCTCTCTCATATTTAAAATAGCAAAATTTATGGTATTACATGATTGGAGTGATGAACATTGCATCCAGATATTGAAAAATTGCCGAAAAGCAATATCAGAAAAGATTGGAAAGGTTATTATTGTTGATATTATTCTTGAAGAAGACAACAACGATTTATTTGATGAGACCCGCACGGTATTTGATTTGGTGATGATGGCACACACCTCTAAAGGAAAGGAAAGGACTGAGCTAGAATGGAAGAAATTATTGGAGGCAGGAGGTTTCCCTCGCTACAAAATCATCAAAATTCCAACTATACCATCCATTATCGAGGCCTATCCAATGTGAGGTAGAATTATTGGACTTGTTTTGGAAATGAAGGGGAAGAAGAAAGTAAATCCAACACAAATAAGAAGCAATTATGTTAAATAAACGATTCGGTTTTGTTTGATTCGTAAAACAAACCACTGTCATTTCTTTTTGTCTTCAAAATTTCCCTTTCATTTTGATTGGTCAATATTACTTGTTTGAGATCATGTTATGATTAATATGCTATTATGCTCAATGGATTGTGTTATGAACTCAGTTGGTTTTGTTGGCTGCTTTGAGGGAACCAAGACCTCCTAATTGATAAATGGACTACCTTGAGGGAGTCCAAACCACCAAAGTGAATACTTTGTCAATAATAATATTTTTTAGCTTCCTTTATTAATCAACATTAAGCCATATAAATTGATGGCTTTATAAGATAAAACTAACATTTAAATTCAAAAGAAACCTAATCTTTATCTACTAGTTGTAGATAAGATTTATTCAAATGCTAAGTTAACAATCTATCCTATCATTATCTAATTACCCAACTCCTAATAACAAAAATAAAATCTTAATTAATAATTAAAAAAAAAAAAAAAACTAGGCACATAACATTCTTCCTCCCTTGAAATCAGCTCTTGTCTTCAAGGGCTTAATCTGAAATTTTTTGTTGTGTATGAGCTCAATCTTCCCAAGTTGCTTCTCACATACTGGATCACTTCTTGGGCTTGAAAGGATCTTATGATTGAGCATCTGTAAAGATGGTAAGCTTTTTGGTGTTGCAAACTTGATTTAAAAGTTGCTACATGCTTGAATTGTGTGAAGGTGGAATGATTTGATTTTATGGAACTCCAATGGCTTTCTTATCTTCAAGTTTGCATTGCCCATCACTTTCCTTAATTAGCTTCTCTCGTTCATAGTGAGCCAAATTCCTATTTTTGTGTGTGCATTGCCCACCACCCTCTTTAGTTGGTGTCTCTTGTTCAAATCTAGCCAAATGCAAGGATTTGCATACCACTTGCATTTTCTTGATACTTTTCATTTGATCAACTGCTAGAGATTGTATCTCTTTCAATTTCTCCATGCATTCCAATAGTTGTTTCTTCATGCATTCCAACAATTGTTCCTTCATGCCTCGCTCTAATGCCAATTGTTATGAACCCAATTGGTTATGTTGGTTGCTTTGAGAGAACCAAGACCTCTTAATTGATAAATTGACTACTTTGAGGGTCTCTAGATCTCCAAAGTGAATAATCACTCAATAATAGTATTTTTAAACTTCCTTTAACATTAATCAACATTAAGCCATATAAATAGATGACTTTACAAGATAAAGCTAACATTTAAATTCAAAAGAAACCTAATTTTTATCTACTACAAGTGGATAAGATTTATTCAAATGCTAAGCTAACAATCTATCCTATCATTATCTAATTACCCAACTCCTAATAACAAAAATAAAATCTTAAATATTAAAATTAAACGAAAAACTAGGCACTTGATGGATAGTTCGATCATGGTATGCAATTTATGATAGAAAGAACAAGAAATTGGTTGGTATTATGCCTAGGCCAAACTAATAGAGCACAAATTGGTTAGTTCAAATTATTTGGAGTCAAACCAATTGTATTATAGGCAAAGTTCATATTAGGCACTATTTGGTGCCGAAATTACCTGTTTTAAGTTTCTAAAAAAAAAAAACTTTTATGACTTTTTATGCTATGTTGTGATGTAACAAAACAGAGTCATATGAGCCCACTCCATTAATATGGCCAAGATATTTGTGTGACAAATTCTTTTGCAATTGAAGTTTGTAGAAGAAAAGCAGGTTGGGAAAGCCTTTCCCATAGTCAAGAGAGGGAGATGTGAGGGGAGATTGGGCAGTAAGTTCCTATGCGAGGGATGCTAGCCGTTAAATTAAAAAAAAAAATTAAAGGATAGCGATGAGTAAAAATAATCTTTTTCATTTGAATTTGATCTATTTCATAGTTTAAATTAAATATTACAAATTTAAAGATATTTCTAAGAACAATATGTGGGACATGAGAGAGTAATAAATATATTATAATAACCTTTCACAAAATCAATCACTTAAAAGTTATAACTTTATAATTTTAATAGTAGAACTTTTGTGATATGTAGCACATTTGGTTGTGCTGAAAGACTTTAAGAGTTCTAAAACTCTTTATTGAAAAAAGAGAAAAAAGCGGGGGGGGGGGGGGGGGGGGGGAGGGGGGATGGTTTTGACAACTACTAAAATGGAGTTTTAAGGGGTCTTTGAAGCTTCGAAAACAATTTTAAGGTTAAAGTTGAAATTTAGTGCTTTTAGAGCATTCTCATCAAAGGCGGTATAAATGTTAAAATGCTATTTTTAGCAACTGAAACCACAAAACTCTACTCCATCAAAGATGCTATCTGCTATAAAATTTGACATCTTGCTACAGTTAGCTCTCATTTTTGAGAGCTTGCTGTAGCAAGATGTTATCATTTGTTTTTAATTGTCTCTCCTCAAGCTATCACTCTCAGACTATCGTTCTAGGATATCTTTGCGATCGTGGAAGAGATTTTGCTTTGGCTTCAGAGTTGACCACAGATTGATTACGGGGCTTGTTCAACACCCATTGGTCAGCTAAATTCTTTTTCTTCTCAACCTTTGTCATTTCCACAGTAGGGGAAACTACACCTGACTCTTTGGCCATCATAAACTTCACTTCTTTAGAGATATTTACAGCTGAACTACTTTCTCCGTTGTATCCTAATCCGGTTTTGTTAGAGAAATGTTTTTGGTGAGAAAGGACATCATCAGGCTTATTAGACTAGACTCGATCTACTTTAGCATTGGCTTGAACCACTTCAAGCTCAAGAAATTTTATCTTTGAGTAGGCTTCGGTCAGTTCTCCATTCAACGTCTTTATTTCACATTTGGCCTCTTTATAACGCACTAGAAGACTTCTATAGTCCTCTTCTGCCTTCTTCATATTTTTAACAGCTGCCTTGGCTACCCTTGCATATTCTCCTGACTTCGCAAGGAGGGAATTGTAGTTCTCTTGAAAGCCCATTGAACTTTCATTTTCTTCAGCATCTGATTCTTCTACAATTCCCATGGACTCCTCATCACTATGCTCACCGAGTTCTTGCACAAGCAAATTCAAGTCCTCTGAAGATTCAACATGATCAACAGTCATAAATGCTGAGAAGTTCCCTTCTTCATCACTGCCATCTTCAGAATCTGAATTGGAAGAGTTCGAATCACTGAGTGTTGTGGCATATTCCTTGCCCTTCATTCTCAAATAATTAGGACATTCTTTCTTGACATGACCATGTCCATTGCACTCGAAGCAAGTGATTCCTTGAGTAGATTGAGACTCATTTCCATCTTTCTTCCAAAATTCCTTTCTATCACCCTTGGGAGATGAAAACTTTCCTTTGTTGAAAGGCTTCAGGATATTGTTCATCTTTAGAAACTTTCGGAAGTTCTTTGCAAGGAATGCTACTTCCTTCTCCACATCATCTTCTTCAAAAGAGTTGTCCATTCTCTTGGTGATGGTTTTCAGAGTGAGAGATTTGCTCGATTTGTGAGAAGGGAGTCCCAGCTCATATGTTTGGAGAGATCCAATTAGCTCTTGGGTTTTGATCTCATCCAAGTCCTTACTCTCTTCTATAGCTGTGACTTTTGCTTTGAAATTTTCCAGTAAAGACCTCAAAATCTTTCTCACCACCTTAGAATCTTTAATCTCCTCTCCGAGATTGAGTTCGACAATTACTGTTTCATTGAGCTTTCCATAGAAAGAATCGAAAGCCTCATTATCTCCTATCTTAAGTTCTTCAAATCTGGTGGTAAGGATTTGAAGCTTCATGTCCTTGACTTTCTTGGTACTGTCATAAGTTGTTTTAAGGATCGTCCAAGCTTCCTTAGCAATCTTCACGATCGATATCCTGTGAAACTCACTAGGGGACACACCATAGAATATAGCATTAATGGCCTTACCATTCACATTAGCTAATGCAAGAGTTGTCTTGTCCCATTCGGACTTGGTAGTTGTGGGTTTAACATACCCATTCTCAACGGAATCCCATACGGACACATCTATAGCACACAAGAAAGCCTTCATTCGGACCTTCCAAAAAGCATAGTTGCCTCCATCAAAGAATGGTGGGGCATTAAGAGATTGTGAGCGGTCCATCACAAAGGGTCAAGGAACACACTCAGGTATTTAAACCACAACGAGTGTACCTGCTCTGATATCAATTGAAAGCTCGAAAATGTGTTAATAACACAAGAGCTGTTTAGACCTCCAAATAAAAGTTACGGCTCGATTGATTTTACACTAACTTAATACTAAGTGCGGAATAGTGTAAATGCGAGTGGATAAACAAACAAGCTATTCTAACATATATTCATATAATCAAAGCAGTAAAAAGAAATGTAAAAGAGTAGGGAAGAGAGATGCAAACATAAGATAACACGCCGATGTGTTATCAAAGAGGAAACCGAAGAACTCAGCGAAAAACCGCTTCGCTGCCTTCCAAGCGGTAATCGATCCACTAGACAATCAGTTGGGATGCATGGGTTAGCAAGAGACCCTCCAAGCCTAATCTACCCGCTATACCTAAACCCTCCAAGCTCCTACTCCAGCAAGGCTTCTTAGAACTGTGTCTTATCTAGCTCTCCGGATCCCGCAACAAGCTCCATGTTGCATTTGCCATCCGTGGCTTCTTCCAATGCTTCCCAGCACCCCCAAATGATCACTTGAAACTTTGAAATGGTGTGATTAGTGTTTGGGCTATTAACCTCTTAATGGTATGAAAATGGAGAGGTAGGAGTTGAGGAAATCCACAAGCATATGTGTAGAGATATATGGGTATGATAACCTCTAACTCTCAAGTTGTTTCGCTAGGGTTTTCTCTCAGAAGCACTCCTTATCATTTGTGGGTAACGTGGGTATATATAGTGTGGGTGCAGAAAGTGTGTATCAGATAGTACAGTTTGGCAGAACAAAATGTCTCACGGGTGTCTCGTGGGAAGGCCTTACTCGCATCTGTAGTGACTCTTCACATTTCAGTCATGGGTAGGGCATATGCATTACTTCGCGGGATGCTAGGTCGCGAGATACCAGCGAAAATCTCTTCAATCTTCAATAGCTTGAGTCTTCACACTCTCTCTCTATCATACAACCCTTACAATCAAATCCCACAATAAATACAGGATACAAAAGATTGAATAAAATTACAATCAAATTTGGCACGGAATAAAAGCCAACAAACTACAAATTTGAAAATCAAAACTTTACACATTAGATCATATTATTAAGTGAAGTTGTAATAATATCTTTAATAAAATTAATTTGAGAAGATACTACTAGAGATTTATTATGTTATAAGAAAATTAAATTGATTGACAATTTGTTAATAACACATAAATATAAATACTTAATTAGTGTTTTGGCATCTCAAAAAGTAAGAAGAATAGATTTTTTTTTTTTTTAAATAAAAAAATTATAATATAAAATAAATAAGATTTAAATATTAAAAAAATGTCACTTAAATTTCTCGCCTCAGGCCTCAAAATATATTTAGACAACCTTGCTTGTACTTAAAAAAATCTATACTTCTTCAAGGAAAAAAAAAGTGTCTCAAAACATACTAAAACAAAGTTTATATTTTATATAAATTTAGAAATTTACTTACTATTTATTGTAATTTGCTAAATTCTTAAAAACTAAAGATTCAGTTAAAGGTCCATATCACAAAATTTTTGTTAGCCTAAAAATTTCAAATTTTAGTTTTGACCTTAAAGTTGTTTTTAGAATTAAAGAGAATAAAGACATATTCTGTTTGGTTGGGGTTGATTATTAGGGGTGGAAATTTGGGGGGAGGGGGGGTGGGGGAATAGTGGAGAAAGTGGTTTTTTGGTTGGGAGGAAGAAAAAAAAAAGAAGAGGAAATTTTGGTGGGATTCAAGTATTTTTTCATCTCACTCACCAAAGTGTAATCTCTCCCATTTGCAGGGGCAACTCTACCTTTTGTTTAGAGGGTTCAAATGAACTCCCTGACTTCCAATATATATATATATATATATATATATAAATAAATAAATAAATATATATATATATTTATTTATTATATTTTTTTGTTAGTTTAATATTTTAATTTATTCTTAAAAATATTTTTGCACACCCTAACTTAAACCTTATACACCCTTACTACAAGTATTTCCAACTCTAAGAGTACGAGTAAGTGTTTGTGAATTGTAAGTATCACTCTTTATTATAAATTTATATTATATGTGTGTGAGTGTGTCTAATATTAATTATGTGCGTTAGTTTTTGTTATAATGTTATTTGTGTCAATAATGATGTGTGTGGATATTTGTGTGTATAGTTTAAATTTAATATAACTTTATATAATTTAATAATTAGGAAATAGAGAGAGTATATTGCATGTGTGTGTGTTGTTATCATGTTAAAATAACTTTTTGTTATAAAGTTAGAAAAATTCAAGAAGAAAAATGGTAAAGTTAGTGATTGTTCAAGCATTTAATTGGTTAAGTAGACACATATTGTATTATTTTATGTATGAATTAGTGTGGTTGTGTGTGTCAATAATTAATATAAAGCCAATGAGTTAAGTTTATTCACTTAGTTTAAAATATTTTTATAAAAACAATGACAAATTAATTAATAATAACAACTACATAAAAATAAAAATGTTAGACAAACTTAACAAAATAAAATGGTCATAGCTACTCACATTGGCAATAAATACTCATAATGAACTATCATGTAACAATTCAAAATTTGAAAACCTGTAGTAGGAAATTATAATTTTTTTTTTTGGGTTGATAATTTGATATATTCAAGTTATCTTTTTATTAAAAAAATTTTAATTTAAATTTCTTAATGACCCCCTAAACAAAATTTCCGGAGCCGTCATTGCCCATTTGTATAGAAAACTCGGATATTTATGCCGTAGCCATTCCAATTACTCTTTTGTCACTTAGTTGTAACGTCAGTTCAACAAATCTCTCTCTCTCTCTCTCTTTGATTTTTTTTTCTTGTTTCTTTTTTTCTCCTTTCTTTTTGTCTTTTTCTTTCTTTCTTTATTGATCTGTTCTTTTTCTCTCTTTTTTTTTTTTTTTTCCCTCTATTAACGTCCTCTTGTTTTTTTTTTCCTTGACGTCATTAATTTTCCCCCCTTGTTTTTAAATTCTTTTTCTGCTTGTTTAGTATCAAACTATCAAATATCAATCACCGTATGTCTATTATCATCATAGTATTATTATCTTACCGTCCCCAACGTATTCTTTTTTTAATGAATCAGTCCCAAAATATTCACTCTGTCTCTTCAGATTATATTATTAGAACATTTTCAAATTTACATGTCGATGGGCATCAATTTATAGTGAAAGTTTGGCAACAAACTTGGTTAAGGTTACAACTTCAATCAATATCTTTTAATTGGATATGAATTTTGACAAATTTGTGGTTAGATTACATTTTCTTCTTATATTCTCTAAGTTTGAAAAATTTCAGAAATTCAAAGATTAATAGATATGTCATCAATTAAATGTTTAAATTTCAAATTTTTATAGTCTAAAATATGCATAACAAATAAGTTTATAAATTGAATATTAAATAAAATTCAATTGTCACAAAATTTTACACATGTGATAAGAAGATAAAAAATATGTAATTCAACAGTTTGATTATCAAAATATGTAGCTATGTTAGTTCTTTAAGTGGAAGTTGTAGTTTTATGTTATAACCAAGTTTGTAACCAAACTTTGTACCAAACTTTGTCCTATATATTACATACTAATAAATAATAACTTATTTTAAATCCTAAATTATCATTAAAATCATAGAAATAAATTTCATATTCATCTTTGCATTGAGGTCGTGTGAGGTGTGAACAACATTTATTTAGTAATATCATTGCTTAATGTTAATTACAAAGAAGATTCTGCCTATATCTAAACACTGCTCATAGACACTACTAATAGACACTGCGCATCGTACAAAACGGGATTCAAATTTCACTGTGTTGTTCTCAACCCAGGAATGTACAAATCATTTGCATGTAAGTATTTTTCTTTAATGAGTTAACGGTAGGGACCAATTTGATTGCAAGTTAAAAATAATAATAAGCAAATTGACTGCTACAAAAATGTTAAATCCAAATTGATTATGACCCCAAAATGTAGGTATCAAAATAGTGTTATCGCCTAAGTTAAAATATAGCCATTAAGAATTTGAAAAATATAGCTGTTTGGAATAAATAGAGGAAGAAGAATAATGAAAGATTACAAATAAAAATAAAGAAATAATGAAGAAATAATATTGAAATGAGATATAGAAACGATAAAGAGTATGTTGGAAAGTACATTAGAGTAGGTAAAAGTTATATGTAATTGTTCACTCTTCTAACAGTACATAAATTTGAAAAAACTGCTGGAGATGCTCTTGCTTGGGTGTGATTACATAAATTTAATATTCTTAAGCCTAGGCCAATTAGGTCTAGGATGGCCCCATGGTTAAATTTATAAAAAGGACTCTAGGCCTTTTCTTATAGAAAAAAAAAGCCCCCCAAAAAGTCAAAAATCCTCTATATCACGGTAATTGATTATATATATATATATATATATATATATATATATATATATATATATATATATATATATAGATATAAAATGGGCTTTGCATTATTTCCTCTATCCATGGCCCTTAAAAATATCGAGCCAATAGAAATGCAATCTAATTGAAATCCAAAGTGTTTTTTTTTTTTTTTAAATGTTATGAGTGTGTCGAATAATCATTGACAATAAATTCCACTAACAATTTGAGTTTATAATTTTTTATAAATTAGTGTCCCTTAAGGTAGATTATATTATTAAGTAAAATTGCAAAAATATCTTTAATAAAAAAAAATATTTGATAAGATACTAATAAAGATTGATTATGTTATAAGAAGATTAGTTGATTGACAAAATTTAATTGTAAAAGCCTAGTTAGTAAAACCTGAATGTATTAAAGCTTAATTAATAATTTTGCATCACAAAAAATAAGAGGAATATTGTTAAATAAATATTGTTCAATTAATATTTAAATAGTACAAAAATCTCACTAAGATTTATTGTCTTAAACCTCAAAATGTATTAAGACAATCTTGCTTCAACTTTAAGAACTCTATAATTCTTCTTGAAAATAAGTGTATGATACCTACTAAAAAAAATATTATATTTTACAAAGAGATGTGTTAACGGGTACCGTAAGATGCCTGTTAACAACAACTTTTGACTTTTTTTGGGTACAATTTTTTGACTTTTTTTGCATCTTTATGTCAATTTTTTCTGGTGTGGGGCCAACTTTGTAAACAGAAAAATATTAAAATAACATAAATAACTAGTTTTATGTCCTTTTCTTTTTTTTTATTTAATTTTTTTATCAAATGAAACCAACTTTAGTACGACATTAACAAGCACCTATGCGGTGCTTGTTAACATTTTTCTTTAACAAATTTAGAACTTTATAGTACCATGCATTTGTTGTAATTTGCAAAAGTTTCAAAGTTTGGGCTATCTCTCAATACCTAGAATTGGGTTACAACAGTATCCAAACTGTATTGCAAGAAAATCTTGAACATATTCGGTACGATGCTTTATAAATATGAGATACGGGTAACAACTCTTGCAGCGGTAGCAAATGCCGTAAATAAAGTCTGTTCTTTGAACATACTTCCAAACTCGGCTGCACTTTAATGATATGGCCATACTTCAAATGCCTTTAAGCAATGGGGCCATCTAGTTGTACGTTCTACCACCAAAATTGTACTTCCTGCACCAATGTCAAAAGATTACATTACCCTACAAACAGGGATAGAGGGAGAGGGTGACCCCCTTGAATTTTCAAAAATTCTCCCTCCCTCTTGTATTTTTGAAATTTTAAAAAAAAAAGATATAAATTTCAATAATAGCCCCCTGATTTTTACTAAAAAAATGTAATGCATTCATTTAATTGATTGATGCATTTTTATTCTTTCTAATTATACTTATGTCATACATAACTTATTAAATTAAAGTATATTTAATGTATACCACATCATATGTAATTTAATTTGAAAAATATTACTATCACAAACAATTTTACAACATTTTCACAAAATGTTGATATGACCATCTTCTTATAGGTTTTAGTTTAGGCCCACAATTAATATCACATTTTTATTTGTCAATAATCACTCACCACATAAGCCCTTTATAAATTTTTTTTGTAAAATAATTTATATCTCTAGCATTATTCATTTAATTTTAAGTTATTTTTATTTAATTGACTTGTATATTTTTAGACATGTCAACTCAAGACTTAGTTTTTTTTTAGCAAAGATGTAAAGACATATTTGATTTGATTTTTGATTTTTTTTTTTTTTAGGAACAAAGACATATTTGATGTAAACATCTTCGTTTAGGTAATAAAATATCATATGTTAAATCAAAATTTAATATATATACACATACTGGTCCCACTAAAAAAACATTTCTCTCTCCACAATTGCCTACAAAATGGAAAGCTGAGAGGCAATTGCTAACACCCTTGCTTTCGTTCATTATACCAAGATGAATTGCCCTTCACTTCACTGACTTGCTTAATATTTTCATTTGCTTGAGTCTAAGAGAGAGAGAAATAGAGAAAGATAATGGAAACAAAAGAAGCTCAAGCATTGCTAGAAGGCCAAGCAGAAATTTGGCAACATTTATCACGCTTTGCAGACTCCATGGCATTGAAATGTGCAGTGGAGCTCCGCATTGCTGACATTATAAACTCTCATGGCGGTCCGATCACTTTGTGCCAAATAGCAGCCGGAATAGTTAACTCCCCTTCTGTTGATATTCCCTACCTCGAACGTATTATGAGATCACTAGTCTACAAAAAGATTTTAACCGCACAAAATCCATCAGATGGTGGGGATACTCTCTATGGATTGACCCCTGCATCAAAATGGCTTTTGCATGATGCTGAACTAAGCCTAGTGCCAATGGTATTAATGGGGAACCATCCATGGCTATTGGCACCTTGGCATTGCCTTAGCCAATGTGTCAAAGAAGGCGGTACTCCTTTCGAGAAGGCTCATGGCTGTGAGATGTGGGACTTTGCATCAAAAAACCCCGATTTCAACAAGATCTTCAATGATGCCATGGCATGTACATCTAAGATTGTGATTAGGGTGGTCTTAGAAGAATACAAGGATGGGTTTGGTTGCTTGGGATCATTGGTGGATGTAGGAGGTGGAACGGGAGGAATGATAGCTGAGATTGTGAAAGTACATCCACACATCAAATGTACCAACTTTGATTTGCCACATGTTGTTGCTACAGCACCAATTCGCAAGGGAGTCTCCCATGTTGGAGGTAACATGTTTGAGTCCATTCCTACAGCTGATGCAATCTTCATGAAGGTAAAACAATAGCCTACCATGTGCTTATATTGTCATTCTAGTTATTAGGTAGTGTAACAATTTTTAAAGTTACGTAAATCGTAACTTGATATCTTCACCTCCCTCTCTCTCTCTCTCTCTCTCTCATATTTAAAATAACAAAATTTATGGTATTATCATGATTTTGTTGCAGTGGGTTTTACATGATTGGAGTGATGAACATTGCATCCAGATATTGTAAAATTGCCGAAAAGCAATATCAGAAAAGATTGGGAAGGTTATTATTGTTGATATTATTCTTGAAGAAGACAACAACGATTTATTTGACGAGACCCACACGGTATTTGATTTGGTGATGTTGGCACACACCTCTGGAGGAAAGGAAAGGACTGAGCTAGAATGGAAGAAATTATTGGAGGAGGGAGGTTTCCCTTGCTACAAAATCATCAAAATTCCAACTATACCATCCATTATCGAGGCCTATCCAATGTGAAGTAGAATTATTGGACTTGTTTTGGAAATGAGGGAGAAGAAGAAAATAAATCCAACACAAATAAGAAGCAATTATGTTAAATAAACGATTCGGTTTAGTTTGATTAGTAAAACAAACCGCTGCCATTTCTTTTCATCTTCAAAATTTCCCTTTCATTTTGATTGGTCAATATTACTTGTTTGAGATCATGTTATGATTAATATGCTATCATGCTCAATGGATTGTGTTATGAACTCAATTGGTTTTGTTGGTTGCTTTGAGGGAACTGGGACCTCTTAATTGATAAATGGACTACTTTGAGGGAGTCCAAACCACCAAAGTGAATACTTTGTCAATAATAATATTTTTTAGCTTCCTTTATTAATCAACATTAAGCCATATAAATTGATGGCTTTATAAGATAAAACTAACATTGAAATTCAAAAGTAACCTAATCTTTATCTACTACAAGTAGATAAGATTTATTCGAACAATAAGTTAACAATCTATCCTATCATTATCTAATTACCCAACTCCTAATAACAAAAATAAAATCTTAAAGAATAAAAAAAAAAAAAAAAAAAAAAAAAAAAAAAAAAAAAAACTAGGCACATAACATTCTTCCTCCCTTGAAATCAGCTCTTCTCTTCAAGGGCTTAATCTGAAAATTTTTGTTGCATACGAGCTCAATCTTCCCAAGTTGCATCTCACATACTGGATCACTTCTTGGGCTTGAAATGGTCTTATGATTGAGCATCTACAAAGATGGTGAGCTTTTTGGTGTTGCAAACATGATTTAAAAGTTGCTGCATGCTTGAATTGTGTGAAGGTGGAATGATTTGATTTTATGGAGCTCCGATGGCTTTCTTATTTTCAAGTTTGCATTGCCCATCACTTTCCTTAATTAGCTTCTCTTGTTCATAGTGAGCTAAATTCCTCTTTTTGGGTGCACATTGCCCACCACCCTCTTTAGTTGGTGTCTCTTGTTCAAATCTAGCCAAATGCAAGGATTTGCATACCACTTGCGTTTTCTTGATACTTTTCATTTGATCAACTGCTAGAGATTGTATCTCTTTCAGTTTCTCCATGCATTCCAATAGTTGTTTCTTCATGCATTCCAACAATTGTTCCTTCATGCCTCGCTCTAATGCCAATTGTTATGAACCCAATTGGTTATGTTGGTTGCTTTGAGAGAATCAAGACCTCTTAATTGATAAATTGACTACTTTGAGGGAGTCTAGATCTCCAAAGTGAATACTCACTCAATAATAGTATTTTTAAACTTCCTTTAACATTAATCAACATTAAGCCATATAAATAGATGACTTTACAAGATAAAGCTAACATTTAAATTCAAAAGAAACCTAATTTTTATCTACTACTAGTGGATAAGATTTATTCAAATGCTAAGCTAACAATCTATCCTATCATTATCTAATTACCCAACTCCTAATAACAAAAATAAAATCTTAAATATTAAAATTAAACGAAAAACTAGGCACTTGATGGATATTTTGATCATGGTATGCAATTTATGATAGAAAGAACAAGAAATTGGTTGGTATTATGCCTAGGCCAAACTAATAGAGCACAAATTGGTTAGTTCAAATTATTTGGAGTCAAACCAATTGTATTATAGGCAAAGTTCATATTAGGCACTTTTTGGTGCCGAAATTACTTGTTTTAAGTTCCTAAAAAAAAAAAAAAACCGTTTATGACTTTTTATGCTATGTTGTGATGTAACCAAACAGAGTCATATGAGCCCACTCCATTAATATGGCCAAGATATTTGTGTGACAAATTCTTGTGCAATTGAAGTTTGTAGAAGAAAAGTAGGTTGGGAAAGCCTTTCCCATAGTCAAGAGAGGGAGATGTGAGGGGAGATTTGGCAGTCAGTTCCTATGCAAGGGATGCTAGTCGTTAAATTAAAAAAAGAAAAAATTAAAGGATAGCGATGAGTAAAAATAATCTTTTTCATTTGAATTTGATCTATTTCATAGTTTAAATTAAATATTACAAATTTAAAGATATTTTTAAGAACAATGTGTGGGACATGAGAGAGTAATAAATATATTATAATAACCTTTTACAAAAACAATCACTTAAAAGTTATAACTTTATAATTTTAATAGTAGAACTTTTGTGATATGTAGCACATTTGGTTGTGCTGAAAGAACTTTAAGAGTTCTAAAACTCTTTATTGAAAAAAGAGAAAAAAGCGGGGGTAGGGGGGAGGGTTCTAACAACTACTAAAGAGGAGTTTTAAGGGGTCTTTAAAGCTTCGAAAACAAGTTTAAGGTTAAAGTTGAAATTTAGTGCTTTTAGAGCATTCTTATCAAAGGCGGTATAAATGTTAAAATGCTATTTTTAGCAACTGAAACCACAAAACTCTACTTCATCAGAGATGCTATATGCTAACAAATTTGACATCTTGCTACATTCAGCTCTCATTTTTGAGAGCTCACTATAGCAAGATGTTATCATTTGTTTTTAATTCTCTCTCCTCAGACTATCACTCTCATTCTCTCACACTTGTTCTCTCTCTTCTCTCCTTCTTAGACTCTCCCTCTCATGGGTCTGATGGGGTTGATGACTGTATGTGGATGTTTGTCCGAAGACTGTTAGTGGGTCGTGGGTCTAATGATCGATGGGGTCATGGGTCATTTTTTTGTTGTGGTTTGCTTGATGGGTCTCAGTGAGTGTAGGTGGTGTTTTCCAGCGGTGGTGTTTCTCAACGGCAGTGGATTGTTAGGTTGCTTGTCAGGTCTTGGTGGTACCGTGGTTGGTTGTGTCGTGGGTTGAGGTTGGTTAAGGCCATGTGTTAAGGTTGGTGGTGGGTTTGTGGTGGTTGGTGTTGGTTGAGGTTGGTTGTGCTGGTGGGTTGAGGCCGTTGGTTGTGGGTTTGTGTTGGTTATGTTGCTAGGTAACGGTGCTGGGTTTGGTGGTTGGTGTGCCGTGGGTTGAGGCATAGAGAGGATGATTGGGAAAAGTAAGGTTGTGCCGTGGTTTGTGTTGTGGGTGGAGGCCAGTGGTTGGTTGTGTTGTGGGTTGAGGTTGGTGGTGGGTTTGTGGTGGTTGGTGTTGGTTGAGGCCATGGGTTGAGGTTGGTTGTGCCGGTGGGTTGAGGCCGTTGGTTGTGGGTTTGTGGTGGTTAGGTTGCTAGGTAACGATGGTGGGTTTGGTGGTTGGTGTGCCATGGGTTGAGGCACAAAGAGGATGAGAGGGAAAAGTAAGGTTGTGCCGTGGGTGGTGTTGTGGGTGGAGGTAGGTGGTTGGTTGTGCCGTTGGGTGGCGCCGTGGTTGGTGCTATGGGTTGTGCTGGTAGTGGAGGTTGTTTGTTGTGTGGGTTTGTGGTGGCTTGGGTGGTAAGAATAAAAAAGAATAAAAAATGATAAATAAATAATATTTTAATGAAATGATAAAAAAGATAAAAGTTTTGATGTTAGGTGTATTGTAAAGTGACGTGTTAAATGCTATAAAATAGGTTTTTTAGATACTAAATGCTAAAATTTTTAAAACCCTTGATGAGAATGCTCTTAGAGAGAAATTGAATCATTCAATTTTCAAGCTTTATAAATCCTGGACTTTAATCTAGATTCATTGTAATATGCCAAATGCCCAAAATACTATAAAGTTATTTAGTTAAAGATCTATATTGCAAAAGCTGTACCAGGTGTTTGTTTAACATTGTTGTAGAAAGTAAAATTTGAACTGTAGAACTTTTGTGATATATAGATAGCTTTTACTAAAAATCTCTTTAGTGTTTTGGGTATTTGGCAAATTACAGTGAATCATGTTTCAAATTGTATAAAGCATAAATAATGAATTATATTTTTAGAAAAATTAAAATAACAAACACAAAGCTTTAGCTTTAAGGATAAAGCTCTTGAACAAAACTATCAACGTTTGACAATTGCTGTTAGAAAAAGTTTAAGCACTTTTATGGAAGTGAGTTAAAACTTATGTTTTAAAAGTCAGAACTATCAAAAAACCGGGAAAGTGTCCAATTTTTCCTAGACTGGTTCTAGGTTTGGTTCCTAGTTGAATCGGTGAACTAGCTGATCCAGTCCGATTTTTAAAACAATTAAAACGTTAATACATTATGAGTGTTTGGCATACTATAATAAATAGTGCCTTAAAGTTTTGGGTTTATATAAGCATGAACAATATATGACTAGTAGAACTTTATCCTATAAGCTTCAATTTTAGTTTTATCCTTAAACATCTTTAAAGCTTTTGAGGTTTGACAATTTTAGTAAAATGTGAGAATAGTTTTATATTAGTCGTGCGAGTAAATCTATCACAAAAGTCAAAACCATTCCCTTGATAACATGATATGAAGATTCTTTTGAATTTCAGAATAGATACAATAATGAAAAATTGAAGATTAAAGAGAGTCATATTGTCATATATATTCACTAGCCTTTGAGCACACGCTCACGTGCGTGCTCAAATGCTCTTTTATTTTTTGGGTAAAGGTTAGTATTTTGCATCTATTATAATTTAGAAATATATATATTTTTTTCAAACAAATAAAAAGGATAAACTTTAGTGATAAGCAGTAATTGTAATTTATTTTTTGAACGTTAAGGGAAAAATATCCTAAATTTTAAAAGTTCTCATTTTGAATTCAAAATGAAATGTATTATTTGACAATTATGACCCTATTTCTAAATGAAGTTACCCTTTATTAATGAGGGTGTTTTTGTACCACATAAAATTCCAGTTGAAAAAGGGGAATCCTCTTATATAATACAGATATTCATCTACGCTTTTAATGATATTGTCATAGTTTTTTTTTATTTTTTTATTTTTTTTTTATTTTTATTGTAAAGTTGTTATTTACAACTACTTGTTTTGTTGGCTTTTATTCCGTGCCAAATTTGATTGTAATTATATTCAATCTATTGTACCCTGTATGTATTATGGGATTTCATTGTAAGGGTTGTGTGATAGAGGAAGTGGTGTGAAGACTCAACCATTTGAAGATTGAAGAAGATTTCGCGGGTATCTTGCGACTTAGCATCCCACGAAGTATATTATGTGCCCTGCATGTGCTAGAATACGAAGACTCAAGCCAGATGGAGACAGTTGTGTCTCGCAAGTATCTCTCGGGTCCCGCGAGACACTCGCGAGGCATTCTATTCTGCTAGCCTGTCCAGTCTGAAACACACTTTCTGTGCCTACACTATTTATACCTATATTGCCCACAAATGTGAGGAGAGCTTCTGAGAGAAAACCCTAGCCAAACAACTTGAGAGTTAGAGATTGTTTATACCCACAATTCTCTACACATTTGTTTTGGGAATTTCCTCATCTCCTACCTCTCCATTTCCATACCATTGAGAGGTTGATAGCCTAAACACTTACCACACCCTTTGAGAGTGTCAAGTGAAGTTTTGGTGCTACTGGGAAGCATTGGAAGAAGCCTGGAATGGCAGATGCAACATGGAGCTTGTTGCGGGATCCGGAGAACTAGACAAGACAAGACACCGTTCCGAGAAGCCTTGTTGGAGTAGGAGCGTGGAGGGCTTAGGTACAGAGGGTAGATTAGGCTTGGAGGGTCTCTTGCTCACCCTTGTATCCCAAATGATTGTCTAGTGGATCGATTTCTGCTTGGAGGGCGGTTTGTTTTGGGAATTTCCTCATCTCCTACCTCTCCATTTCCATACCATTGAGAGGTTGATAGCCCAAACAATAACCACACCCTTTGAGAGTGTCAAGTGAAGTTTTGGTGCTGCTGGGAAGCATTGGAAGAAGCTTGGAATGGCAGATGCAACATGAAGCTTGTTGTGGGATTCGTAGAACTAGACAAGACATGGTTCCAAGAAGCCTTGTTGGAGTAGGAGCTTGGAGGGCTTACATACAGAGGGTAGATTAGGCTTGGAGGGTCTTTTGCTGACCTTTGTATCCCAACTAATTGTCTAATGGATCGATTTCCGCTTGGAGGGTGATGGAGAGGTTTTTCACCGAATTCTTCGGTTTCCTCTTCGATAACACATCTTGGTGTTATCTGTGTTTGCATCTCTCTTCCCTACTCTTGTTCATTTCATTTTTACTGCTGTGTTGCTTTAAATATGGATTAGAGTAGTTGTCTTGCTTATACGCTTATGTTTACACTATTCTGCACTTAGTATTAAGTTAGTGTAAAATCAACCAAGCCGTAACTTTAATTTGGGGGTCTAAACAGCTCGTGTGTTTTCAACACATTTCCGAGCTTTCAATTGGTATCAGTGTGGGTGCACTCTTTGTGGTTTTAACACCGTAGTGTGATCCTTGACCTCGTATTGAGATGGACCGGTGTCAATCTTTAAATGTTCCACCATATTTTGATGGTAACAACTATGCTTTTTGGAAACTTCGGATGAGGGCTTTCTTGTGTTCAATTGATGATACTGTTTAGGATGCCGTAGAAGTAGGATGGACTAGGCCGGAGGCCACAAAATCCACGTGGGATAAAGCAGCCCTTGCGGCAGCCAATGCTAACAGTAAAGTTTTGAATGCTGTTTTTTATGGTGTTTCTCCAGATGAATTCCACAGGATTTCTTATATAACAGTATCCAAGGAAGCTTGTGAGATATTGGAGACCACCTATGAAGGAACCAAGAAAGTCAAGGACACAAAGCTTCAGATGTTAACCACCAAATTCGAAGAGCTTAAGATGGGAGATGATGAGTCCTCTGATTCGTTCTATGGAAAGCTCAAGGAAATTGTGATTGCGAAGCTCAATCTTGGTGAGAAGATTGAGGATGCTAAGGTGGTGAGAAAAATTTTGAGGTCTCTACTGGAAAGCTTCCGAGCAAAAGTCACAGCTATAGAGGAAAGTAAAGATTTGGATGAAATTAAGATACAAGAGCTTATTGGGTCTCTCCAAACGTATGAGCTTGGGTTGCCTTCTTATAAGCCGAGTAAATCTCTTGCTCTTAAAACCATCACCGAAAGAATGGATGATTCCTTCGAAGAAGATGGAGTGGAAAAGGATGTCGCATTTCTTGCAAAGAACTTACAAAAATTTATGAAGATGAAGAACAGTGGGAAACCGTTCAACAGAGAGAAGTTCTCATCCTCCAAAGGTGATAGGAAGGAGTTTAAGAAGAAAGATGGAAAGGATTTACAGTCTCCTCAAGGCATTGTGTGTTATGAATGCAATGGCCATGGACATTTCAAGAAGGAGTATCCCAACTATCTAAGAAGGAAGGGCAAGGCGTATGCCACAACACTTAGTGATTCTGATTCTTCGAATTCTGATTCTGAAGAGAGCTGTGATGGAGAAGGGAACTACTTCGCTTTTATGACTATTGCTCATATTGAATCTTCAGAAGAATTGAACTTGCTGATACAAGAGCTTACGGATCATAGTGATGAAGAATCAATGGGAGTTGTCGAAGAATTTGATGCTGAAGAAGATGAAAGCGCAGCTGGTCTTCAAGAGAATTACAACTCACTCCTTGAAAAGTCAGGAGAGTATACATGAGTGGCCAAGGCAGCCGTAAAGAAGATGAAAAAGGCAGAGAAGGACTATAAAAGTCTTCTAGTGCGTTATAAGGAGGCCAAGTGTGAGATAGAAACTATGAATGGTGAGCTGACTGAAGCCTATTCAAAAATCAGATTTCTTGAGCTAAAGGTAGTGCAAGCAAATGTCAAGATAGAAAGGGTATCCACAAAGAAGCTGGATGATGTTATTTTATCTCAAAAACATTTCTCAGACAAGTCCGGATTGGGATATACTGGAGGGAGTAGCTCATCAGATAATGTCGCCAATGATGTGAGATTTGTGAAAGCCAAAGAGCCAGTTGTAGTTGCTCCTACCCCTGCGAAAATAAAGGATGAAAAGAAGAAGAATGGAGTTGATCAACGAGTGTTGAATAAGCCTCGTACTCAAACTGTGGTCAAGCCTAAAGTTCAAGGGAAATCACCTCCAAACTTGCAAAGAGGTCCAAGAATTCAACATTTCTGTCATTTTTGTGGACTTCAAGGACACACAAGACCAAATTGCCATAAACTGAAGGCATTGAAGAATGCAAGTGTTCAGAGGTTAAAAAGCCCTAAAAATGACAAAAGAAGTTGGGCTGGTGAGCAATCAAGAAGTCGAAATGGTGATTCAGGCATGATGGACGTGATGAAAATGATCGGTGCCTTCACCGCTTGTTTGGAGAACTTCACTAGATGGTTTGAAAGTCCTAACTCTCATACCCAATCCTTTAGAGATATCACCCCAAACACACGTGTCATGTGAGTGAAAAGGGGTACACATGCATAAGCATTTTAACATGTCCATGCATTAATTCTTCCGATGTTTAGGGACATTTGCTCATGCATCTTTACCTGCTTGCTTTGATTTGTATCATTTGCTTTTGTTTTTATCATGCTTATTTTTCAAAGTTTTTGCTTTGCTCTTGTTTTTATTGTTTTTCGTTTCGTATTTTGTTTTTGAGTGTGTTCAAAAATTCAAAAACCCATAAAAACTTGAAAAATCTTCAAAAAGTTTGATTGCGTGTTTTGTGTATTTCACATGTGAGTTTTGCCTAGTACCTTCGTACTAATGGCGTAGTGCATTTACGAGCTTAGCTTGTATCTATATGCACATTTATCTGGGTGGAAGATATCTTGGAAACTATGTGTGTTTGTTGTAAATAGATCTTCAAGCTTGTCATGAATGATTGGTCAATAGTCTTGTTTGTCTTGATACTTGCATAGACTTGTGCCTATATATCCTCCCACTTTTATTTTTATGTTTTTGCAAATAGATCTCACTAAATGTAAATCTCCAAATGAAAAGAGATATCGAGCTGCAAAAGTCACACATACTAGTATTTGACTAGGAAAAAGGGAAAGCAACTTTTGTTTTTGAAATGTATGGTGCTCAAAAAGCCAAAGGCTAATTCTCAATGTTGAAATATCAAAAATTTCAAGCAACAATCTCAAAATGAGATGTATTATCCAAAAAGGATCAAATGTCATGATTTATGCAGAAGCCAAATGAAAAGCTTCTGAGTTTTGTAATCATTCTCTTGTGGGAGGTTATATATGCTCATTTCTATAATTGAGATAGACTACTTGATTTCGTATCAATTGTGTATGACTTGATTGAATTGATCATTGAAGCTTCACTCTAGTCTAAGGACTATTCCACACTTCATCCACACACACAACACACAAGTTTAATGTTCAATGAATGCCAATTTCATTTGTGTGATTGTACATGTTCAAATGTGATGTGTATGCTCAAATACTTGTTGATCAAACCCAAAAATATTTTTGAGTGTTTTATTTGTTTTTGAAAGTGATTTTATACTTTCATGTCTTATGTTTTTGTTCTAAATGCATTTTTGTGTTTTTCTTCAAAAAACTTGTTCAGAGGTTGTCTCGCGAGAAGCTCGCGACTTAAAGCTTCTCGCGAAAAGGGCTTAAGGGAAATAATCTTTTTCATCTTGTCACACATAAACTCTCGCTACTGTATCGCGACTACCTCGCGACCAACAGCTTCTTGCGAAATGTTGTTAGGCTAAAAATGGATTTTTCCAAAATCAGACAGAAGCTACAGCTACTGTCTCGCGACTGTTTCGCGGCCTAAAGCTTCTCGTGAAAGCTATTGTGCATCAGTGGCCTTTCTCGTGACTGTCTCGCGATTGTTATGCTACTCTCTAACCTGCGAAAAATGCGTGTTTTCAGTTTTTAATGTAGCAAATGTGACAGTTTTTCATATTCTCTCATTTCCCTCGCTAAGCCTCTCTCAAACCATTTTCAACCCAAAACACTATTTCATTCCAACCCCATCATTTTCAAGCAAATTTTCTGCAAAATCCTTTCAAGGTATGTATTTCTTACACTATTCTCATCTTTTATTTTCAGATTATGCAGAATTTATGCTTAGGGTTTTGAAAATTGGGTTGGATTTCTTTTTCTATTGAATATTTTTTAAAATCTTTGATTGGGCTATGTCCCATTTGCTGTTTGTGCATCTGTGTTGGCCCCTTCTGGCAATTTGCTCATGTATTGAGGCATTTTTCCATATGTTCATGCATTTTTCATAACTGTTGTGCATTCTTGCATGTCATGTGTTTGACAAATTGTCTAAGTGACAGTTCTGTGTTGTTTTGCACTCAATTGAGTTCCAATCTTTGATGTTGGTCTTGTTTGATCATATGAATCATATTTTGATCATCTTGTGTGTGTTTTACACGATTTGTTAAGTTTGTGCCTCAATTCCATACCATGCACAACCTAGGCACCCTCTAGGCACATCCTCATGCATCAGCACATGCACTATCATGCATTAGCACATGCACCCACATGCACACACATGCACATCTACTTATCTTCATGCATTGTGTCTTTATGTTCTTAGTTTGACTATTTTAGCATGTTGGTTTGAGTTATTTGTACTCCGTTTTAGCTAGCTTCTATCCTGTTTTGAACTAACTTGAATCTAATCAAGTTTTTGTGTTTTGGCTTTGTGTTTTGCACTTTTTTTTTTTGTCTGTTCTGTGCTCATTTGTGCAGATGTCTCCTTTTAAAAGCTCTGCAGTGAAAGGAGGCAGCAGCAAAGGGAAAGAGCCAATCATTGATGTTGATGAACCGTCACCAAGGGCAAAAAGGACTCGTTTCTTAACAGAAGTCTATGACCCTGACATGTTCAGATCATATGCTACATTTCAGACCTATAGGAAATATTTTCAAGACGCCCCATTGCTAGTTGAAAGGGCTGTTGATCAATCATCTCTTCGTGACAGAACTATTCCCATATGGTTTGCCACGAAGGACTGGAACTTTCTGCTCTCGACTCTTGAGGATGCATACGAGAACATGGTAAAGGAGTTTTATGCCAATGCCATTGTTAACGGAGAAGAGATAAAGTGTTGGGTGAGAGGAAAGAGTTTTTCAGTAACTCCTGTTTATTTGGCGGAAATCCTACACATTAACCGGCCAATACTCCCTATACCACCAGTTTATGATGAGTTGAATCCAGATGAAGAGGTTCTTAAAAAGGCCTTAGGAGCTAATTTGGAATTCCCCTCAAATAGGAAATCAATTAGTGTGGCATCTCTCTCTCCTGAATTACGTCTTCTCTCAACGATCATGTGTAGCAACCTATATCCTTTGTCAAGCACCGGGTATATGAATCTTGGTCGAGCTTTATTCTTGCATGACCTGATCACGGATGAAGAGATTGATGTATGCTCTCATATCTTCCAAATATTGGACAAAACGGTTGACCGGATTGCTTCTAGGAATTGTATTCCTTTCTGTCGCCTTATCTTAAGGATTTTGAAGCTCAAAGATGTCCATCCCTTGGAAGATGAGCGCCCATACCCAAGGCCAAGTCCTATTACCATTCGTACTCTACATGCGAGTATGAGTCACACCAAGAAGAATGTCAAGCAAGAAAGCCATGCAACTCCAGAGAGCTCGAGCTCTACACCCTATGTCTATGATGAACAGTTAGACAACATTACCACTGCTCTTCACGAGATCAATACCAAGATATTTGGTCTAGCATCCATTATGTACTCTCTCCACAGTCGTTTTGATTCAAAGTTCACATCTCTCCAAACTCAATTGGACGAAATTCAACGAAAGCTAGAAGAAAATGACTAGCTATTCCATGACAAAAAGGGGGAGATGGTGTCCTTGATAGGGGGAGAAGAAGCTAGGAAAAGAAGTTGTTTTTATAACTGTTGTGTTAAATTTTACTGCTTTTGTTTAAAGCTTTGATACTTTGTTTTATATTTCAGTTTATATTTAGTATTTGTGTCTTCCTCAATGCTTTTGTAGCATTTTTGTACTTTTAAGATATTGCTAATATGTCTTAAGTACTTCACGTTTGTGCCCTAGTAGGATCTTTTATCCTAGATGCAAGTACTTAGTGTATTTTGCATTGGTTGAGTGTTGGACATGTAATTGATTCTTATGATTGTCCTTAATTGCATTGCATGTCCGGATGAGCATTCTCTTGCTAAATGTTCATTGTAGTCATTCTTTAATTACTGTTTTTTGTCTGATCAAGATATGCTTGCATGTTATGATGTGCTTACAAATTTGATCGCACTTTACTTGCTCATGTACGTACCTTGTGTTTAACTTGTCATATGCTTAATGAAAGTTTTGTTTGTGTGCAAGTGTTTCAGGTAATAGGTATATGCTTGCAAGTGCTTCACAGCTTCTAGATTAGGTGTGAGTGAGTTTTGCCATTGTTCCCAAACTCACGTTTAAGTCTAGAGTCAGTTTTAGGGGTTTTGTCATGGAATAGCCCAAGGGGGAGATTGTAAAGTTATTATTTACAACTACTTGTTTTGTTGGCTTTTATTTCGTGCCAAATTTGATTGTAATTTTATTCAATCTGTTGTACCCTGTATGTATTGTGGGATTTCATTGTAAGGGTTGTGTGATAGAGAGAGTGGTGTGAAGACTCAAGCATTTGAAGACTGAAGAAGATTTCACGGGTATCTCGCGACTTAGCATCCCGCGAAGTATATCATGTGCCCTGCATGTGCTGGACTGCGAAGAGTCAGGCCAAATGGGGACAGCTGTGTCTCGCGAGTATCTCGCGGGTCCCACGAGACACTCGCGAGGCATTCTGTTCTGCTAGCCTGTCCAGTCTGAAACACACTTTCTGTGCCTACACTATTTATACCCATATTACCCACAAATGTGAGAAGAGCTTTTGAGAGAAAACCCTAGCCAAACAACTTGAGTGTTAGAGATTGTTTATACCCACAATTCTCTACACATTTGTTTTGGGAATTTCCTCATCTCCTACCTCTCCATTTCCATACCATTGAGAGGTTGATAGCCCAAACACTTACCACACTCTTTGAGAGTGTCAAGTGAAGTTTTGGTGCTGCTGGGAAGCATTGGAAAAAGCCTGGAATGGCATATGCAACATGGAGTTTGTTGCGGGATCCGGAGAACTAGACAAGACACGGTTCCGAGAAGCCTTGTTGGAGTAGGAGCTTGGAGGGCTTAGGTACAGAGGGTAGATTAGGCTTGGAGGGTCTCTTGCTCACCCTTGTATCCCAACTGATTGTCTAGTGGATCGATTTCCGCTTGGAGGGCAGCGGAGAGGTTTTTCATCGAGTTCTTCGGTTTCCTCTTCGATAACACGTCTCGGTGTTATCTGTGTTTGCATCTCTCTTCCCTACTCTTGTTCATTTCATTTTTATTGTTGTGTTGCTTTAAATATGGATTAGAGTAGTTGTCTTGCTTATACGCTTGTGTTTACACTATTCTGCACTTAGTATTAAGTTAGTGTAAAATCAACCAAGCCGTAACTTTAATTTGGGGCTCTAAACAGCTCGTGTGTTTTCGACACATTTCCGAGCTTTCATTTATTATAAAAGATAGAAAACCTACCTAATCTAAGTGTATATGTGTTTAAATCTCTCTTTTGGAGACTTAAACCCCAACATTTACCCTCCACTCCACAAGAACTTGTTCTTATGAAGTAACCATTACGCTAAGAGAGCGCCGTAGTTAATATGCCATAGTTGTACTTTAGCACAACCACAACTCAAGTTGGTAGGTCTAGAGGGTATTTACGTATAACCCCTCTCACATGAGTGTGGTCACATAAAATAAAAATTCTTAAGCCTAGGTCACTTAGGTTTAGGTAAATGCCCTTTATAAATGGGATCCAAGATCTCTCATTATAAGGGGAACAAAAAAGCCCCACCCAAATTGCTAAAGAATCCCTAGATTTTGATAAATGATTTTTTTAAATTAAAGGAAAAATATAAATAAGTTTTACATTCTTTCTCCAACTTTTAGAAAGGCCCAAAAAATATTGAGTCAATAGAAATTCAATCTAATTAAAACCCTAAACTATTTCAAAAAGGAAATTGTATGAGTGTGCCAAATAATTAATCATTGACCATCATTGTAAATAACGAATTACATAGTTATTTTTATAATTAAAATAACAAACACCAAATTTTAGCTTCAGATTTATAGTTGTTCTCAGCTTTAAGGATAAAGATCCTTAAACAAAACTATCAATGTTTCACAATTGCTAATAGAAAAAGTATATACACTTTTATGGAATTCAATTAAACTCTGCAAATAGAAGGTTCTACGATCTATAATTTTTAATGAAAAGCTAGTTAACGTATTAGTATTGGGGATCTTATAATGTGGTATATCTACAACATTTTCATAACAAATCATAGAGAGTAAGTCGTTAATGGTTTTAATTTGAACCCATAATTAAAATTACTTTGTTGCCCACTAGTAGCAGCCAATAACATCTTGCCACTTGTGGGTTCCAATAAGCTCAACTGGTAAAGTTTCCGATAGTTGAATAAAAGATCTGGGGTTCAATCACCGCCTACATCAAAAACCAATTGATGTCTTGGTATGATGATGAAGAGCTATTATTAAGAGTGGATGTCATAGGTTAAAACTCTCTAAAAAAAAAAAAAATCTTATCACTTATAATTTGTTGTGAAAATATTGTGGAGTGTGGAATAGTGCCTAAAGTTTTGGATTTATTTTATAAAGCATGAATAATAACCTTTTTAGGTATTCTTCTAAAAAAATAAAAATAAAATAAAATAAAAAAAACTTTTCAGGTATGAGTGTATGACAATTTCAGTTAAATGTGAGAATAGTTTTAGTCTTAAAAGGACGTTATATGTTTCCCCAAAAAAAAAAAAAAAAAAAAGACTTAATATTTTTTACATGAGTTGTATCAGTAAATTGATCACAAAAGTCAAAACCATTCCCTTGATAATGTGATACGAAGATTCCTTTGAATTTTAAAAACAGATACGGTGGCAAGGTAAGAGATTTCTAATAATGTTGTTTGTATTTTTTGGAAATATATCTAGGTAAAAAAGTGTGTAAAAATACGTGTAATTTGTTTAAACACTGAAAATTGTTGTTTAAACAACGATAACAAACAGCCCCTAAAGAGTCATAATGTTATATCTATTAATATTCAACTGCGCTTTTAATGATATTGCCTTGGGTCATCAAGTTGTACATTAGTACAACCGGAACTCAGGTCAGCTTTAGGTCTAGAGTAGAGGTTATTATTATCTCTCTCTCTCTCTCTCTCTCTCTCTCTCTCTCTCTATATATATATATATATATATAACCCAAGTTTTTGAAGTTCCCACAATTTTCCACGTCACCACAATATTAAAAAAAATAAAACAAAAAAAAAATGAAAACCAAAAAAAAAAAAAACGTCATAAACCCGACACTCAAAAAAATAAAACCAAAACCAACAAAAAAACGTAAGCTCTGCCTTTCCCTTTCACAATGGTCTGTCATCCCCATCTTCTTCCTCAATCCTCTGCGAGCACGATGGTCTGCCATCCCCATGTTCTTCCATAGTCCTCTACCAGCTCCTCCTCGATCAGACCTATAAACTTCCATCCAACAACAAATCAAGCATCGCATCGCATCTGCAGACCCACCATACCCACAAACCGAAGCCTCGATCTCCTTCCTCAAACCACCGATTTGCCACAAACCACCCACATCCAATCTCCACAACCCATAAACGGCCCCCCATTTGCCGTGGGTCTCATCAAGCCCATGGCCACAGATAACCCACCATACCCACCATGCCCACCATACCCACAAACTCACAAACATCGAACAGAGGTCGAGCTCCTTCCTCAAACCACCCATCTTCTTCCTCAGAATCGAGATCGAGCTCCTTCCTCAGACCACCCACATGCAACCTCTGCAACCCAAAAACAGCGCCCCATTTGAATTAGGTCTCATCCAGCCCAGGGCCCATCAACTATGTCGGTCAGAAATGCACCCAACCCAGCCCATCAAAATCGGCCCAAAGGTATCTGATAAACAAATTTAATTAGAACTCTACTCTATAATATATATATATATATATATATATATATATTTTTTTTTTAATCCGAACTCTATAATTATTAGGACTCTATAACTATTATCTTATAAATAGTTGATTCTCATTAGTCTTTTTTTTTTTCATGGCTATTCAATTTCTAGGTTTATTGCAATTCCCTTTCTTTTCTTTCTTTTCCTCCATTCGAATCAGGGTTAAAGGTATGGTATTCGTTTGCCCCTGTGATAATCTATGTACATCTAATTTCTAACTATTTTAGTGTTCTCTCAATTTGAATTGTAACGTTTGCCTCTGTGATAATCTATGTACATGAAACTCAAATTTTAGTGTAGTTATATCAGTTTGTGCAGAAAAAATACAGCTGGTAGGTTTATGTTTTAACTGTTTCAAGTTCAGACTTAAAATAGTTTGGATTTCTTAGCTTTTTTTTTTTTTTTAATTTTAGTTTAGTTGTATCAGTTTTAGCAAAAAAAATACTTCAATTTGTAAAAACAAGGCTGTGTTCCTAAACAATGCTATTTTATGCATAATTGTTAAAACCTAAAGAAATCAACTATGATCAATCTATTTCCAAGCAACAACAAAAAAAAAAAAAAAAAAAAAAGAACTGTTGAGGTTTTAAAGATTAGTGAGATTTTTGTTTTAGGGGATGGAGTAGTGTTCTGATTAAGTTTTTGTGGGTGTGCAGGATAAAAGAGTGAATTGGCACTCTACTACTCTGTTTGAGGCAAGTTTGGAGAGAGCTTTGAAAAGTGGTTCTGCTGAGGCTTAAACTACTCATACTCCTGATGTATGTTAGACAAGCTTGTGAGTGATTTGGTGTTGTATTGTTGTTTTATGTTCTCAGCATCTATATTTTTTAATTCTTTTGTAAAATTCAATTTGGTTGTTTGTGACATCTGCTTGCCTGTTGTAATTTCATGATTTAATATAATTGAATTTATTCTTTTTAATTGTATCCATAATTCTTTCCGCAATGTTGATTTATGATTTTATGAAGATCAGTTTCGTTTTTATATATTTCGGAAGACATTCCCTTCAGCTCCTAGGAAAAGTCCTACATTCTGTTTCTTGATTTACAGCTACCAAAACTTTGCCTCTCTCTCTCTCTGAGTGTCAGTCACTAGATCAGAATTTTATATAGTTTGATGACTTTTGGTTGGAGATTCCAGTAATGGTGGCACATTTTTGTCTAATCACAATTTGATTTCCAACATCACAACCTTTATTGGCTACTTAATGTAATATTAACAATTCTTATTGTTGAGGTCATCTATATATATATATATATATATATAGATGACCCCAACAATCCAGCTTTATGGATTTTCCTTTACTTCTTCTGATGTTTCCAATTCGAGTCTAAAATTCATTGTTCCATGTGTCAAGACTTGGTATTTTCTAAAGCACTTTGTGTTCTGCCACTTTCATTATATATGATTATGCTAATGGAATTCTTATGTGTTGTTTTAGCTGTGTTTCTTTTGTATCTGTAATTGAGTTTGTGCACACACTTAGAGAAGTCTTAGGTTTGGAACTTCAGCTTCAAGTAAGTCACCTCATTGTTATGTTGTATTTTTCTATGAGAAACCTGCTGTCATAGTAACTTATTCTCACTCTCACGCTTATTACATAAATCTCATACTTTGCTATTTCATTTGCCAATATATGTTTCTATTCCATAGTTGAATAAAGAATCTGATGGAGTACTAAGTTATCCTAAATCTTTCTCATGTTCTCAACTCCAGTTTCAAGTCATTAGATTTTATGAGTCCATGGATGACAGATGTGGTAGTGTGGACTATATATTATTGTAACTGAAAAATATGTGCCATATCAAATTATATGGCATGGCAATCAAAATTGCTTTTGTTTGATATACTGTCCATCGAAGTGAATGTAATTATCTTATTGAGGTTTTGTACAATATTTTTTGAAGTGAGTTACATCTTCAATATTTTAAATAGATATTAAAATGGTGATAATCAATTTGAATTTTTTTGTGTGGAAACTAAGATATGGGTTTGAATTTGTTTAGTGAAAACTGAGCGAGGCGGAGTTATTTAAATAATTTATATTTCCCGTGTATGTTTTAAGGTCACCACTCCCGAGAATCCACTATTATCAAAATAAGCGGTTACAAGTAAAGGAATCACAGTATCTTATACAAACCTACAGTTGAACCCTTACCCCAATACCCAATTGAACTTGTTTTGTAGTGACAATCTCTCCTTGTAATGCACAGCTCCCAATACGCGACTAACCAACTGCGCGGATCCCAGCACGCGACTTCAATCACCAACTAGAGAAGGTTGCACAGCTCCCAATACGTGACTAACCAACTGCGCGGATCCCAGTACGCGATTTCAATCACCAACTAGAGAAGGTTGTTGGCTGTAAAGTTCTTCAGTTCATCCAGATGATGAAGATCAAGAAGCTCATTGGTTACAAAACCCTATGGTGCACAAACACAGCAGCTTCTTCATAAGAAAGATGCACTAGGGCAAATTCTGTCTCCAGTCACAATTTGCTTGAACAAACTTTTGCTCAACACTTGTGCAACTTGTTCCACCTTTGATGGCCCTTAAAATAATCCTTTTATATGTCTAGGGTTGTGAGAAAAGAAAGTCCAACCATACAATCACAGATTGGAGTCAAAACAGACTTGAAACTTTGTTTTTCATAAACCTCGACAGATACCTATTTGTTGAGCTTCTGTCGAGCCATAGGCTTCAACGGCTCTTCAAGGCTTGATAGATGCTAGCTGTCGAGCTTTAATGAAAAGCACTTTCTGCACTTGAATCTTGGACAGACTTGCATGGCTTTAACACTTGAATTTGAAACAAGATTTCTTGAAGTATTAAACACATCTTAGATCTACCCAAATATAAGAAAAGTGTGTTTTGTCGAAGGATTAGCCAATTACATAAAATAGTGACATATTTTCCTAACAAGTGAATCACATATGTCTTAATAGGTTGGAAAACTGGGCTTTAATGAGTCCTATAACAAGCGAAGAGGATCCAGATGATAAGAAAATGAAGATAGACTGGATTAATCTAAAGGAAATCGTCATCGGCATAATCCAAGGAGATCAACTCTTATATATTTCTTCTCAAATTTGATTACAAGTTCAATTCTTGATTGCTATGGTGTTTTTCCTCTCAATTTCTCGATCCCCTACTCTCATTACCTTCTTCCTATTTTATACTATCCCTCTACCTTCATCTCTGCTCTCTATGTGTAGATTAGATTGTTGGTGTTGATCCCTGTCACATAAACACCTTCTTGAAGTCTCTGAAGAGTAGTTGTAAGGCTAAAAACAACTATTCAGGTATCACTTCCTCATTAATGCAGCCAGAGAGTTAGCTGCAAAGTATTCAATGCGATGGTAGTAGCTTTTCTTTAGATATTTCTCACCTCACAGTTGTTCCGTACGTTCATAACGTATATCGTTATCACTAGAATTTCCCAGAAGGTCACCCTGGATGACAGGACATTCTTTTTGACCTCTGTTTCGCTATGAGATATTCCTCCTCGGCTTACCTTACCCAGCATTCTCACCCGCCCATGTGGTCCTGAGTCTTACATACTCATTACTGTTTATCTGTCCTCGGACTGCAAAGTGTTCTCAGATAAGGCCCAAGGCCCAACATATGTTCTTAGGCCCCTTATCCCTACAGTAGCAATGGTTGAATTAAATAATTATTGTATATGAAAAAGATAATACGAAGAGTGGAGATTTTATTTACAATATGAAAAAAAAAAAAAATACTTGAAAAAATTATTGTACAGTATAGATTTTGTTCTTCAAAATTTCCCATAGAGAAATTGAGAGAGGAAGAAATGTGAAGATATGCATTTGTGCCTTAACCTTGATTTTTTGAATCTAAAATTTGTATTAGAAACAACAGAAAATTGAAGAATAGTGGATTTTATTCTTTTAAATTGTAACTAAAACAGATGATTTGGCTTTTTTTTTTTTTAATTTTTTAATTTTTTTTTTTTTATTTTTATAAATACACTTAAGTCTTAACTCAACGTGACAAATTGGGTTTATTATTGATAGAATTAAATGTACATAAAAAAAATGTGAGAAAGAGAAATAAAAAGAAAGATTTTATAAGTGGCCTAAAATTTAGGATTTTAAAATTTAATGGGTTTACTTCGACAAGTGGACAAAATAGTAGTGGATAACTCGATATTCTTTTAACTACATGAGATAATCTCATAAAAATAAATAAATAAATAAAAACTAAATGGGATGAGGATACAAGTTTTTTTTTTTTTTTTTTTTTTTTTTTTTTTTTTTTTTAAATAGTAGTTTAGAAAAATGTGGGGGATTAAGGTTTGAACATAGAATATTGCCAAGTGGGTCCGACCTGAGGAGAAGGAAGGCCCAACTCCCATCAGTTCCGGCCTAACTCATTGATAAAAGTCCAAGTCTTGAAACTGAAGAAGCCAACCACCTAAGAAGCCTGAGGAACAAACAATCCTCGAAAGGATTTAGACAAGCCACTTGAACCAAAAGACAAAATAGTGAGAAATGAAGTAGAGACATGCAAATAAGGAAGAGTGGAAGTTTCCAGGCAAAGTACTCATCACCTTTGCATTCAATGCACTACATTAACTTAGCTGGCTGCATTAATGGTAGAATGACCCATGAACAATACCCTCACAGCTTGCAGCATGTTTTACCACCTCCATCAAAGCCCTGATGGGACAAGAATCCAAATAAAGATCAGTGGTTGTACAAGTGGAGTATTAGGATACACTCCAAATAAGGAAAAGGGACTCCTAAAGAGAAGGGGATGAAAAAATTTAGAGAATAATCCATATCTTGTAAGAGCAAACTTTGTAACCAAAACTCAAGGAATATATGAACCAATGATCCTCGGACTAACTCGAGGAAGAACTAATTTAGAAACTCTCTTCTTTCTTTCTGGAAACTTCTTGTACTCGGAGTGTTCTGCCTTAGAGGGAAGCACTCGTGAGAGCAGCTTATTAATTTTAATCAAACCAGTAAGGCTTGAATAGGTAGACTTTGATAACCCATCTCTATAAATTAATTGTATTGGGCAGTCATATATTAACTTTCCATCCAACGCGGCCTAGGTTAGTTGATTATCTCTCACCCATAAAAAACTTAAGGCAATTTTTTTTTTTTTTTTGGAAATTAGGGGGGAAAAAAACAAAAAAGTACATTAGTACTGGAAAAGAAGTGGTTTTCTTTTTTCTTTTTTCTTTTTTTAAATTTGAATTATACTTGACAACTAACGTGAGTAATGTGAGAGAGAAATGTGGAGGTGGGAGAAAAAAATTGATTTTTTAAATTTAGCTAAAGTTTAGTAGTTTTAAATTAATAATTTTACATATCTAACCCTATTGTTTAAACTTTACAAATTGGTAAATTTGAGGGTATTTTAAGTATCAAAATTGAGGATCCCAAACAGGGGAAGTCCCTTAAATAATAATATAGATATAGTTACCTTACCTAAAGCAACATTATACCCATATTAATATCTACAGCCATGAACTGATGTCTTCAATAATAGTTAAATAGGTCACACAATTCACATGTATACCAGAGAGAAATGTTACTGATTACTAGTATGTTCTCTATAATAGATCGTAGATTCATTTACCACATGATTACGTGAATATCCATGGATTCACAATCAATTAGTTATGTGAAAAATCGGTCAATTGCACATATTAATATATATGTATCACATGTATTAGTACAACAATTACTAATAAGGATAATATTTTCACCCCTTAAGCGAACTGCTTGCCACTCTACAATAAAATAAACTTGTCCAACATGTCTACCAAGTCGGCTTTCCATCACCACCACCCGAAGTAAGTTGTCCAACTGGATGGATGACCACGGTACCTTCCATTTGAAAATGGAAACTCTCCTGAACGACCTTATCTAACAAATGTTAGTTCTTCCAAATGAGACTCTTCCAGAGGGGATTCTTCATTTGCTCATCTATATAGGGAATGACCCATCGATGATCATACTTATTCTTATTCGTCCGACGAGCAATGACTTGACACTAGAGATAAATGCCTCACTCATTTAGGAGACCACTCCTCTAAGGAGACCGTCCATCCATACTTATTCGTCCATCTCATGTTGGTTTAGTTAGAATAGGGAAATGTTTCCTATTTCCACCATAAGACCCTAATCAACCATCCATGGCATTATGATCGTCCATACATAGGAGTCATCCACATAGATGGTCATTCTAAAGAATAAAGTAACAGTCTCGTTTAAGATGTTGTCCAACACATTTATGACCGTCCATACAAAGGACCACCTAATTACACAAGTGGATTATAAACAATTGTTCATACCATAAGGTTCATCTACACCATGATCATCTAAGGTAATGGTCATTCTACACTTAGACAAATTCAACTATACTTAGATGCTACCAACGGAATTTGCTCCACAAGTCCACTACTTCCGAACATGGGAGCAATCTCCCCGAAATTCACTCCTACTAATTCCATTTAGCCAACACATCTCCCATGAGGAGAGTGGCACAAAACAAGGAGACCCACTTAAGGTCCCCTATATAAAGGTCAAACCTCACTCAAATCAAGGCGTGTAAGGAAAATCCCAACTCTTATACTTTGAGAGTCCTTGGAAATCTTTTGTGAGGTTCTAACTTAGGCATTAGAGAAGCTTAGGCCGGCACCCCACTAATGTCTTCTGGTAGTGTTCTTCCTTCTCGCAGGTCTTCCAGTACCTCTAGATGGATGAGTGGCTCACTAATTTTTCATGCATCATCAATTACCATGTCTAGCAATTCATCCAATCCATGCCATGAACCAATAGTAATCAAACAAGTATGAAAATTGGTGTATATATTACACTAATTGTTTATGGTTGACATGTTCAAGAATAACAAGGTCAAAACCACAGGGCTTTAGTGAGAGAGAGAGAAAAAGGGTGTGAGATAAGAGAGGCAGAGACGTATAGTGGGAGAAGAGGCACAACCAGCACTAATGAGCCGCAAGGCAACAAAGAGAGATACATTGATAAAGGGAGAGCCAAGGTGACATATAGGGGGTCTCACAGCTCTTATTAATGAGGCAACAAGATGCCAGCAATTGAATGGTATATCCATTTGTAGGGGGTCTCCAAAAATCAGCCACCTTTTCTTTGCCAATGACAGCCTCCTCTTCTATAATGCCAATGGTGTTGAATGCAATAAGTTGAAGGAAATTCTTGGAACCTATGAATCTGCCTCGAGGCAAAGATCAACACTGATAAGTCCTCAATTTTCTTCAGTCCAAACGCTTCTCAAGAGTGTAAAGATGAAATCCTTGGCATTCTAGGGCCTATGAATGACTCTAGCCATACAAAGTATCTTGGCCTGCCCTCCATTATTGGACGGTCAAAAAAGCTAATCTTTGCGGAGATAAAAGAGAAGGTTTGCAAGAAGTTGGCTGGTTGGAAAAGTAAGTTGCCCTCGTTGGGAGGTAAGGAAATTCTTATTAAAGCGGTGGCTTAAGCCATTCCTTCCTACACAATGAGTTGTTTCCTTCTTCCAAAAAGCCTATGTGAAGTCCTTGAAAGAGAAATGAGAAGCTTTTGGTGGGTTCAGAAACAACAGGAGACAAAGATTGCTTGGGTCGGATGGAAGAAAATGTGCAAGCCTAAATCCCTTGGTGGAATGGGTTTCCAAAACTTGCAAGCTTTTAATTTAGCCTTACTCGCAAAACAGGCTTGGCGATTCTTACAAACCCGTGCTCCTTAGCAACCTGTATTCTAAAGGCGAAGTATTTCCCTTATGGTGACGTTCTAAGTGCAAACCTTGGCAGCAGCCCCTCTTACACTTGGCGAAGTATTTTTCAAAGTCTTGAAGTCATTAAGAGTGGAACCCGTTGGAGAGTTGGAAATGGGCGTTTAATTCACATTTGGGAGGATAAATGGCTCCCTACTCCTTCCACATACAAATTTATCACCCCTCCTAGGGAATTCGAAGACTTTCCCATGGTCTCCTCTCTCATTGATCAAGAGACTAAGTGGTGGAAACCCAATGTGGTAAGGGCACTCTTCTTGCCTTTTGAAGCAGACATTATCTTAAAAATCCCTCTAAGTCAGAACTTGCCAAAAGATACTCTTATTTGGATTGGGAATAAAAGGGGTGTGTTCACTGTCAAAAGTGCCTATTTCATTGCTGCTAAGCTTCAGGTTGATAAGGATATGGGGGAAAGCTCTTCTGAAGACTCAAATGCCTTATTTGGAAAAATTTGTGGAAGTTGAAACTCCCTGCAAAGATTAAGATTTTTTCTTGGAGAGCTTGTGTGAATGGCCTCCCAGTTTATGCAAGAATGGTGGAAAGAGGTATTCAACTGGGTTGGCACTATCCAGTTTGTGGGGATGAACCTGAAAGTCTCATTCATGCATTAATTTCATGTGATTTTGCTCTTTCTGTCTGGTCGCTTTGGCAGGACTGTCCCTTGAATCTGCTATTGAATGCCACGGACCTCATTGATGTTGTGCACAAATTCTGTTCAAGTCCCAATGTAGTGCACTTGGAATGTTTTTTTGCAATCTCTTGGGCAATTTGGCATAATCGGAATTTGTTATTTCATAATGAAAAGTGCCTATCTCCTCTGCAAGTTTGGGATTTGGCGAGAAGTTTTATGGATGACTTTCATGAAGCCAACACAGTGCTCTATCCTGTGAAGCAAGCTTCGAATGGTGGCTGGGTGGCCCCTCCGTCTAGTTATTTTAAGGTTAATGTGGATGGCACATCGCCTTTAGATGGCCTTGGGGTCTCGGGGGTTGGTGTGATTGTCCGTGACGACAGGGGTAATGTTGTCCCTGCTTTGAGTAAGGCTCTGCCTTTGCACTATCCAGCTGAATGGATTGAGCTCTTTGCTATGGAACAGGGCGTCCTATTGGCTCAGGAGTTGGCTATTCCCAATGTTATCTTTGAATGGGATGCTGCTTCTGTTGTCCAAGCTGTTTTGCATGATCTTAGTGGCGATGAAACTAGCCATTTGATTCAAGGAATTCAATGAGCAAAATCTTCCTTCTCAAGTTGCTCCTTCCGTCACGTGAAAATGGACTACAACAGGCCTACTCATGAGCTCGCCCAGTTTGCCAAATGTAATAATGCTAGTTATGTTTGGAAATATGATTTTCCGCTGTTTTTAGAGCACCTGATTCAGTTAGGCTTTGGCTGATTGTTGTAAGCTTTGGCCCCTGTTGTAATCTTTTTCCCTGTGTTAATGATATTTTACATTTCTCCTCAAAAAAAAAAAAAAAAAGTGATTTTTTTAATTTTTATAATGAGATTTTTGAGTGTGTAAGTGATTTTGTTTACTATTGGAATTTTTTGATAGAATTATCATTGATAATCTTCTCAACAAAAGAATATATATATATATATATATATATATTGATAATTATATGCACTTCTACTCACATCTTTACTCTTCTATCTTTGCTCTTATAGCATTTCCATCAAGAAATGCAAAAAAAATGCATTTTACATTTTTTAAAAGCCACTTTATCTATTTCACATTACTACTTTAAGAATACAACATACATCTTATACTATATTCTATTACCACTATATTATATATATTTTTTCTATCTAAAGGGGAGAGAGAGAGAGAGAGAGAGAGAGAGAGAGAATGCCACCTAAGATTAATAGAAGTGGAACAAAACAATGGTATTTTAAGGATTGAAGCTTACTAAAGATCTATTTTTAGTTCTTATTGTAGCAAAATGTAAAGATATGAATAGAAATAAAGCTCTAGATGTGGGGCTATTTAAAGCTTTTGGTGATACGGTAGGAAACAAGATAGATAAAAACTCAAAGTAAAACACCATGTGGGAATGCTCTTATACGAGAAAGAATGATGAAAGATATGTCATTTAAGTTTTTTTTTTTTTTTTTTTTTTTTTTTTTTTTTTTTTTGAGAAACCAAAAATTGCTACCATTTATTCAAATAACTGGTAAATCAACAGACACAATAGAAATATGTCATTTGAGTTATCGTTAATAAAATAGGAAAATGTTTTTCTTAATCTTATTATAAAAATATCTATACAATATGAGGCAAAAATTATTCAATTTCTCCTTGTTGTCACCTTATGCTAGGATTTTTTTGTGTGTGTATGTAATGTACTGTAGTTATTATTAAAATTAATTTAAAGTATACTAAAGTGTCTGTTTGGTATAACTCAACTTTATTGGCTTGCTAAATAAGCTGGACCAAAAAAAAAAAAAAAAATTGTTACAGAAAATGATGTTTCTAAAAAGTTATTCATAAGATGGGATAAAAAGCAAGCAAGAGTCTTATAATTCAATTGATTCTTTTTAATATTTCTAACGAAAACATTTAAAGTTCAAATCTCTCATCCCTTTATTATAAACCTGGTTTAAAACACTAGTATTACTATTTTCGTGTATGTTCTAATAAGTATTACTGTTTACTAAAAATAAAAGGATGTTTATCCCACATTGATTGTGTGTGTTTAGTGTCCCCTGTTTATAACCTCAGTCTACAACTACAAATGTTAAGCCATTTTGTAGTTGTACTCTAGTTATATAATGTATTATAAACTCGGTTTAAAATACTAGTATTACTATTTTTGTGTATATTTTAATGAGTATTACTGTTTACTTAACCAAAAAAAAAAAAAAAATTTAACATATATTTCGTGGGCCAATCATAAGCATAGCTACAACGCTTCAAACATAGGACCTTTCATGCGTGGGCTTTGAACATCAATATCCTAGCCCCTTTTTAAGGCCCAATATGTGATTTTAGTAATTACTTTTATTAGTATATAACTATATACGAATAAATATGTAATATGTACTGGTTTCGGTATATGTATATTGAGAGGAGGCTTCCGACGAATAAATTAGTTACAATTTTTTGTTACAATAACTAAAAATAAAATTTCGTAAAAGTCAAAAAAGGGAGTGCAAATTGGGTTAGGCCAGGCCCATTCCATAGCTTTATATGGTTGGATGTGGGCTGCAAAAATCAGTCCCAAACTTGGCTGGGCTAGCACTCTGTAATCACATAGTCCTGACCCAACCCAGATAAGTATTTTTTTTTTTTTTTTTTTTTTGAGAAGAAAGATAGAAAAATTTTACTAAGACAGGACGGTTAAATCAGCTTGAAAAACAAAATCAACTATGATGAAACTATCTTTAAAGAGGTAAACAAATCTGGTATTAGTGTCGTTATCCAAAACAAGCAGGGCCTAATAATAGCATCTTTGTCCCAACAAGTGCCCAATGCCCACCCAAATTTGTATTCATGACAAAAAAGTTGCTTTTGAAAATGATTATCTCCATTATTATATGGTTTTAGATTAAATATTACAAATTTAAAAATTTAAATGATGTAACACTCAATACACTACTAGATATTAGAATTAAATCTTAACCATAAAATACTTTCACTCTTTTGCTCTATAATACACACTTTTGTTTTTGTTTTGTTTTTTTTTTTTTTGCTTTTTTTTTGTTTTTTTGTTTTTTTTTTTAAGTTTTATGTACCATACTACATAATCTTAATAGTTTGTATGAACCAAGGCTAACCTAAGCTATTAATAGGACATCTTGCTTATTTCACCAAAAGTTAATTAGAGTTCATCTTGGCCATCCACGTGCCCGGCCATGAAGATCAATAAATCATAGCCGCACATTTGTATAAGCAATATTTCAAGTCCTCGAGGGTAGTTTTGAAAATCCATGGCAAAAATGTTCCTAAGGCATTTGCAGGGGTTGAAGACATGCCAAAGGTCAAAACAAGCGCCCAAAGACTTGTTGCACTGTGCAAACAGGAAGAGCATCAATGTCATGTACACTAGCAATTTGAAAGGTTTGATACAATCATACAACCACATATGAAAGGGAGGCAGTGGCGGAGCCCGAATTTTGTCAATGGGAGGGCCAAATAGAAAAGGATATGAATAATTTTCTTCTCTAAATATAAACTATATTTTTTGTATACATAGTAATAAAAAATAGTACTATTAATGTAATTTAAGCACTTTATAAATCTTTTTTTCAATGGAAAGTATTTATAAATCAACGTGTACTATATTTATATGATATATTTTATTCATTAAATTAGAATTCATGAAAAAATTTATAATAAGCTTAATACTTTTTTGTGTTATTTATAAGTGAGATTTAGATTTAAAAGTACCAAGATTTAAACCTTGGATTTGAACCCTTTTAGTAAATTGAGTTACAACACTTAAAATATACAAATACTATATTTTATAATATTCGTATACAAATGCTATATTTTGTAAAATTACTATCTGATAAATAAATATTTGAATTATATTTTGTGATTGATGATTCATCCGTTTGTAAACTCTACGTGTAATATTCCTAGTATTATTTTTTTTATTAACTAGTCAAAAAGAAAAGGGAAATGTCATCTTTATAATATTTCACAAGAAAACCTAAGTGGCAAGGTGTTAGGAGTTGTTATTAATGGGGTAAAAAAGTAATCTCAATAGAAAGTTCAAATTAGAATCAATAATAACTAACCATTTATGATTTATTGTGAAAATATTATAAAAAAGTAGTAGACGTTGCATTTTTCAAAAGAAAATCTAAGAACACAATGAAAATTACAATATTTTTACAATACGTTTATTTTTAGTTAGAGTGTATTCAGATATAATTTTTATTTTATTTTATTTTATTTTATTTTGACGGTCTATTGTTGTAAAAATACTGTAAAAGATTGTGTATTTGCACCATTCCTAGTGAGATAACAAATTAAATTCAATCTCTATCTCTAAAAGTGGTTTTATAGATCCAAGAAATGTTACTGTTCATAGCAGATAAAATTATTAACAAAATATCAAAAGCACACATCTGTGGTGAGTAAACCATATTTAACAGTATGTACCAAACAACATAACATAAAAATCAAGAGATTTAGGAAACAAATAATATAGAGATAGAAGAATGGGAGAAGAAGAAGAACCTTTCAAAAAAAAAAAGAATGGGAAAAGAAGAACTCAGCTCCTTTGTGCTGATCTATCCAAAATCAAATGCCGATTTATCTGCTAGTAGAGTTGCTGTTTTGTAATTTTTTTAAGGAGAGGAGTGCACTTTGCTGCCTCCACTGCTTGCCAGCCATCAAACTCTAGTACGTAAGGGAAGTTTTTTTACTCGCTTAATTTTTTTTTTTTTTTCTTAAAATGAGGAACAAGCAAAAACTAAGAAGAACCCTTTCTATTAAGTCAATTTCTTTTTTAGGGATTCAGTTAATCCAATTTTTATAGACATATCAAAATTTTAATGGGATTTTTTTTTTTGGGGGGGGGGGTGTGTGCGGCCTAGGCCCCCTTCGGCCTCTATGTGGCTCCGCCACTTAGGGAGGGCTCGCTAATGCAAGAGGCACCCTTAGCAGGTTTAAGAGAATGTACCCTAAAACAAACAAAAGTGCAAGGAACTTATGGCATAGCATGCTGCAACACTACTCGCCAGAGAACGGTGTGGTGGTAAATGCTAAGAAATTTGTAACAACTTTTATATTTTACTAGTTGTTGGCTTGCATTATACCGAAACAATTAATTTTTTTTTTTTTTTTTGTTAAATGAAAATAATAGATGAGATTTATAAATGTTAGTCTCAAACATTTCTTAAAATGATATGATTATTTTATAAAAAAGTATAGTTGAATAATATAGATAATGTTCTAAATTAAACTATCCATATATTTTATTTAAAAGTGTTCTAAAATTTTAAGTATTTTTTTTTCTTTCATGGAAACATAATAATTGCTTGAAAATGGACCAAAATGAACTGACTGGACCGACAGGACTGAAGTGGACCAAATGAACTAAAGTTAACCAAGCTTAGGGGCGGCGCTACACTTTGTTCAGGGGGTTCAAACGAACCCCCCCGACTTCAAATATATATATATATATATATAATATTTATTTTGTTTGTTTAATACTTTAATTAATTCTTAAAATATTTTGCACACTTTGATTTAAAATTTATACACCATTATTACAAGTATTTCCAACTCTAAGAGTAAGAGTAAGTGTTTGTGAATTGTAAGTATTACTCTTTATTATAAATTTATATTATATGTGTTTGGGTGTGACTAATATTGATTGTGTGCATTACTTTTTGTTTTATTGTTATTTGTATGAGTAATGATGTGTGTGGATGTTTATATGTACAGTATAAATATAATATAATTTTATACAATTTAATAATTAGGAAATAGAAAGGATTTGTTACTTGTGTATGCATCATTATCATGTTGTAATAACTTTTGTTATAAAGTCAGAAAAATTCATGAAAAAAAAAATGTAAACTTAGTGATTGTTCAAGCATTTGATTGGTTAAGTAGATATGTAATGTATTATTTTATGTATGAATGAGTGTAGTTGTGTGCGTTAATAATTAATACAGAGCCAATAAGTTGAGTTTATTCATTTAGTTTAAAATATTTTTATAAAAAGTAAAAACATTAATGACAAATAGATAATAATAAATGTATAAAAATAAAAATGTTAGACATACTTAACATAGTAAAATGGTTATTGCTACCTACATTGGCAATAAATATTCATAATAAATTACTATGTAACAATGGGTTCCAGTTAGCTCAACTGGTAAAGTCTCTGATGATTGTATAAGAGATCTGGGGTTCAATCCTGCCTACACCAAAAACTGATTGGTGTTTCGGTCTGATGAGGAAGAGTTATCATTAGGAGCAGACGTCGTAGGTTCAAAATTTGAAAACTTGTAAAAGAAACGTTCTTTTTTTGGTGATAACTCAATATATTCAAGTTCTCTTTTTATTAAAATTTTTTAAATTTAAGTTTCTTAATGACTCACTTAAACAAAATTCCTAGAACCCTGATCAAACTAGATAGAATGAACTAAAGTAGACCGAATTAGATTGAAATATTATGATAATATGGCTTAACAAGAGCATAGTAATAATAAACACTATGTTTTAAGTTATAGATATTATATAGATTTACGTCCCATAAGAGTCTTACACTTACCTCTCCCCTTGGCCTATATAAGAGGAAAGGTTGACCCCCACAAACACGACTCAGAATCAGAAAACACAACACACTCACCTTCACAGCTCAATTCTCAATGCGCATCATATACTGTCCACTACTTTTCCTCATTTTCTTCAAGTAATATAGTGGCAAAAAGTAGAGTTCTCTCTACTTTTCAAACAGTGTTTTTGCACCACTATTGCTCAGGCGAAGGAGTTTTCCATGTGAAAATTGTGTGCTCTCCGCATCATTGTTTTTCATTAGCCTTTTATCACGCCAACAGCAACTTACCAACCTGCCATTGATGCATCAACCAAATGCATGGACAGTCCATCAACTAAAATCTAGTGCCTTTTAAACCCTGCTTAAAACCTAACAATCATGTATATCGTTCATCTATTATTATAAAATATATATTAAGGTCGGTATGTTGATACATACCCCAAAGAAAAAAAATGTGTCATAATGCTCTCATATAAACAGTAAGTCCTTTAGTGCAAAAATTTCAAGAGCAAAATGCAAAGCAGTTGTGGGCACAGAACAATCGTTTGTTTTCAAAGACAATGCTGTCTTTTACACTAGTTTATCTAGTGTGGTTCGAAAATGTTTCTTTGCAAATCAACTACCACTTCTTACTCCATGCCCCTAGGCTATCTAGGGCACATTTTAATTGAACGTTTCTCTATAATATGTTGGTGTCTTATTGCTTGTTGAAATTTAGCACATTTTTTAATCTCACTGTTTCAAAAATATTTAGTAATCTATCACTTTTTTAGTACTCGAGTTTATGAAACTCAAGTTCCTAGGTGAGTCGCCAGCGTGGCACTACTGACTTCCTGAAATTTGTGTAATTAGAAAAGTAATACGGTACTCGATATTATGAAAATCGAGTACTTCTTTATAGTACTTGAGCTTCACAAAGTTAAGTAACCTATTTTTCTTTTTTTTTCCTACTTTTTGTATCTTACTGACTTACTAACAAGGTTTAAAGCTGGCATTGCTGCAGAATTTCCTGAAAATCCATCCTAGATCCATCTTCTTCTATACGGTATTTTTTTTTTTTTTTTTTTTTTTTTGCCACCTGCTACCATTAATTTTCTTTTGAGATGAGGATAACACCACATGTGATATTTGAGAACTTGTCCGGCCTCAAGCCTAATCTATTTGACCTTTCCTATTCACCCAAATCCACACTTTGTAACTTGTGCAGAACCAAACCCAAAAGTCTAAAAATCTGCATCTTCTTTTTACACTTCACCCACTAGCTTAACTTCTTAGTTTAAATTTCATGTTAATGTTAATGTTAGCGTTTTTTAGTTTAGCTATTTAGGGTTTTTTTTTTTCTTATAAAAAAAATGAATATTTTCTTTCTATTTTGAAAATTTTAAATAATGGGGTTTTTCTTTTAATTTTTATTTATTAAAAAAGAAGAAGAAGAACTGGGTTCAGATATTCACATTGTGTGGAAAAAAAAAGTCATGAGCTAGTACTCTGTCATTCTTTAATGGTGGATAGCTTTCATGGGTCAATATCAAGCTTTTTTCTTCTCTCTCTCTCTTTGACTGTATGTTATTTTGGGTTCAAAATTGAATTTGGTTAGGCATTCACATGTTAGATACTGATGGAGTAATAAAGGATTGGGTATGGGTTTTGGGTTTGCTTTGAAGTTTGAGAACTGAGAGGATTGAGCATGAATGTGTATATACATGAATGAGTCCACAATACTACTTTCTCTGCTACTACTATTGGTTTGTTGTTGCTATGCTATGCTGGCTCGCTGAGCCAATCTACATGCGCAAAGTTAATGCTTTGACTATGATTGATTTTCCTTTACTTTACGTCTCAAGCTGCTTGATTTTTAGGCTTTTGGGCTCAGTTCTGCACAAGTTACCAAAGTGTGGATTTGGGTGAATAGGAAAGGTCAAATAGACTAGGCTTGAGGCTTGGCAAATTCTCAAATATCACATGTGGTGTTGTCCTCATCTCTACAGAAAATTAATGGTAGCAGGTGGCAGAAAAAGAAAAAAAAAGGGGGGGGGGGAAAGAACAGAAAAAGAAGACCGTATAGAAGAAGATGGGTCTAGGATGGATCTTTAGTAAATTCTGCAGCAGTGCCAGCCTTAAACCTTGTTAGGAAGTCAGTAAGATACAAAAAGTAGGGAAAAAAGAAAAAGAAAAATATGGTACTCGATTTTGTGAATCTCGAGTATTATAAAGAAGTACTCAATTTTTATAATATTGAGTAATATATTATGTTGGCAACCCACCTAGGAACTCAAGTTTCGTAAACTCGAATAATAAAAAAGTGGTAGATTGCTAAATATTTCTGAAACAGTACTAGTTTGCCACAAATTTTGTGAAAATGTGGTATTTGGCTATTTTCACCCTTTACAATTAACTACCACCTCTTTTCTTTATTTCTTTCTTTCTTTTTTTCACAACTTCCAAGTTTGTGCATAAATATTTTATATAAAAAATTATTAAAACTAAAAAGTTTTATTATATAAAGAATAATGTTATGAGCACAATATTTTCACGACAATTTTATATAATAATAAAAAATTTGGTAACAAGTTGTTAATGGTTTTCATTTGGACTCACCACTTAGGTTTGATAAGTTGTACTGCTGAGTTGATTTCTTGATTGAAAAAAAGGTGTTAATTTCTTATCTTTTTTTGATAAGTAAAAAAGATGTTGATTGCTTTTTCCTTTCTTTTTCTTTTTTTTGGATAAGTTTTACAATTAATTGAAAAAAATATGTTGATTGCTTTTCTCTTTTGTTGATTTATCATGTAATGGTTAAGTATTCATTTTATTATTTATTATTGCTCTTAAATTGATATATGTTTACCATTATATGGAATTTTAGGCGAGCGTGTCAACTCCACACACGTGTTTATTGACCTTCTCAAGGTTTACTATCATATATATATATATATATATATATATATATATATATATAGAGAGAGAGAGAGAGAGAGAGAGAGAGAGAGAGAGAGAGAGAGAGAGAGAGAGAGAGAGAGAGAGAGAGAGAGAGAGAGTAACAATCTATAAGTTAGCTGGAGGAAGGACTCATTAAATCTAACACTAGTAATGTTTTAGCAATTTAGATCTTATAGTTTTTTTGTTTTATCTCTATAAAATTGATGAACTTTTTTACCTATTGAATGTTCTGAACATGGCTAATAAAATTCATAATTTCTGATTGTTAAATCTGTACTAATGTTAAGAAGAGGTTAGCATTTTGGATTTGGTGTTTAGGCTTTACCTGGGTTCATGTTGAGCATGACGAATAATAAATCTCTCCTTAAAAAGAAAAAAGAAAAAAAAATTCAAGGAGAAATAAGTATATATTTCTTTGTGACCTTAATCCTGATTATATTTATATGTCTACAAGTTGAAGTGGAACGGTTTGTGGGTTATGGTTTAGGCATGTACTACAGCATAAATAAGAACAGTGTGGTGTATTGGCGTCTTTGCATGCATTTTGAGACATTAAATTAATCAATAGCTTCTTTTAACATGTTCTTGCACTAATTTATTTATACTTAGCTTATTCAACCTGTGGTCATTTACTCCCTTTCCAATGGTGACAACTGGACTTCGATTCAACTCAACACTGAATACAATTTCACTCATCATAGATAATATATAAGCTATCATTTGAGAATCAAATTAAAGAATGTAATTAAAATTTCCAGAGCTGTTTGAGCTCAACATGAACCCAGCTCAACCGCGTGTTTCCTCCTCTGATTTTCAGACCCCAAACCCAAACTTTTTTCTTTTTCTGGGTTGCCAAGAAAAACAATACCCATTAACAAACTAAAATTCCAATCAGCAATACCCATTAACAAACTTTTTCCTCCTATGATTTTCAGACCCCAAACCCAAACTAAACTCCAATCAACAAAAACAATACCCATTAATCTATTTCTGGGTTGCCGAGAAAACAAATCAACTAATTCCAATAAACTAAAATTCCAATCAACAAAAACAATACCCATTAATCTATTTCTGGGTTGCCGAGAAAACAAATCAAAGAGAGCTAAAGAAAACAAAAGCATGCAAGATTTGAAATTTTTTTTCCAACACTTGGTAAAAAAAAAAAAAAAAAAAAACACTTCTGAATTAGTTGGTACCTGGTGGTTTTTGGTAGCAGATCAGTGTTGCTTGGTGTTTTGGTAGCAAATCTCTACCTTCAAAACTTATTTCTCAGATCAGATTAGACAGAAATAAAATTAAAAAAAAAAAAAGATTAGAATCGCGTTGAAGAAGACGAAGAAAGAAAGAAGAAGAAGAGGAAGAAGCTATGACAGAGCAGAGAGACTTACCACGGAGAGGGCAGAGCAGAGTGCAGAGATGGGAGGCATGGGGGTGAGGGCGTGTGGAGTGAAGAGCAAAGAGATGAGATGGGTGAGTTTGCGTGAGAGAACTGATAATATATTAGGGACATTTTCGTAAATGCAAGCATCCAATGGTAATAAAGACAAAACGCCAGCAGCACGTTTTGATTTATGGACCTCAGAGGTCCATAAATTATGCACGTTTCGGACTTGCTTTTTGCCTGAGCCCAAAACGCAACTTTTTTCAAGAAGTTGCGTTTTGAAAAAAGTTGCATTTTGGGCTCAACCAAACGCATTTTTTTGTCCACTTTTTTATTTATGCGCATTTTGGGCTTCAAAAAGTCCAAACAAACGCACACTTACACTCTCTCTAACCATTATTTGTAGTTTACATTTTTCACAATTTTTATATTATTTTAATTTATATTTAATTTTGATAGTGGTTTAAGTAATCAAATTAAGTTATTATTATTGTGAAATTTAAAAAAAAAAAAGTTATTACTGTTGTTTATGATATATTATATGATTATATTTGATATAGTACTATGTGTACTTATTTATTGAAGCATTGATACTAATACAAATTCATTTTCATTGTTACATTTTAACTCATGTATAATATTTTTGTTATTTATTTTATTTATTTATTATTTTTTTAAGGATGGTACTAGCAAAGAAGAAGAGGACAACTCAAATAATAACATGGAGGTCGAAAGCAACTTGGAGGGTGACCTAGAGGAAAACTAAATAGATCTTTTCATAATTCTAGTTGTTTAAAACAATATTTTTATGTTTTAATTTTAGGATTTCATTGTATATTCTATATTTTAAAGTTTGAACTTATAAGAATTTTTATGTTTCAATGGATTATTAGTAATCATTGTACTATTGTAACAGGATAGTTAAACAAAAATGATATAAAATAAACTAAAAATAAATAATTAATTAATAAAATATATAAAATGTTATCACTGACATAAAAATTTGGTCATAAATAACTTTATAGTGATGACAAAGTCTCTCGCAATTTATAGAATAGCGATGCCACTTAACCCATTGCAAAAACGTTTTAAGTGATAGCTTAATGTCGTCACTATTATTTCTAACTAATTGTGAGGGGTCAAAAGCCCTCGCAAATAAATTTTAGCGACGACACTATTTGTCTCTAAAAAGTATGTCGTCAATTTAGAATTCGCAAATAATTAATTGTGAGGGTATGAAGGTCCTTACAAATAGTTGTTAACGATGATTGCTTTCCCTTGCTAAAAATAAGTCGTCAACTTTTCTCGTTGTTTGGTAATATATTTGTAAGGGCAAATTTGTTCAATAACGATGGTGGATTGCCTTCGTAAATTATCTATTTGCGAATGTATAGTCACAAAATCTCTTTTAACAACAATAGCAAATACGATGGCCTTCAAGGGCCATATGTCCTCGGTAATAACCTTTTGCAACGATATTTGAATTTTTGCAAGGGCATTTTACCCTTGCTAGTAGACTCTTTTCTTGTAGTCGAGGTGGAGCAGGAAGAATGATAGCTGAGATTGTGAAAACACATCCACACATCAAAGGTACCAACTTTGATTTGCCACATGTTGCTACAGCACCAATTCGCAAGGGGGTCTCCCATGTTGGAGGTAACATGTTTGAGCCCATTCCTACAATTGATGCAATCTTCATGAAGGTAAAACAATAGCCTACCATGTGCTTATATTGTCATTCTAGTTATTAGGCAGTGTAACAATTTTTAAAGTAACGCAAATCGTAACTTGATATCTTCACCTCTCTCTCTTTCTCTCTCTTTCTCTATCTCTTATATTTAAAATAACAAAATTTAGGGTGTTATCATGATTTTGTTGTAGTGAGTATTACATGATTGGAGTGATGAACATTCATCAAGAAATTGAAAAATTGCCGAAAAGCAATATCAGAAAAGATTGGAAAGGTTATTATTGTTGATATTATTCTTGAAAAAGACCACAACGATTTATTCGATGAGACCCGCATGGTATTTGATTTGGTGATGATGGCACACACCTCTGGAGGAAAGAAAATGATTGAGCTAGAATGGAAGAAATTATTGGAGGAGGGATGTTTCCCTCACTACAAAATCATCAAAATTCCAACCATACCATCCATTATCAATGCCTATCCAATGTGAGGTAGAATTATTGGACTTGTTTTGGAAATGAAGGAGAAGAAGAAATAAATCCAACACAAATAAGTAGTTATGTTAAATAAATGATTCGGTTTAGTTTGATTAGTAAAACAAACCACTGTCATTTCTTTTCATCTTCAAAATTTCCCTTTCATTTTGATTGTTCAATATTACTTGGTTGAGATCATGTTATGATCAATATGCTATTATGCTCAATGGATCGTGTTATGAACTCAATTGGTTTTGTTGGTTGCTTTGAGGGAACCAAGACCTCCTAATTGATAAATGGACTACTTTGAGGGAGTCCAAACCTCCAAAGTGAATAGTTTGTCAATAATAATATTTTTTAGCTTCCTTTATTAATCAACATTAAGCCATATAAATTGATGGCTTTATACGATAAAACTAACATTTAAATTCAAAAGAAAGCTAATCTTTATCTACTACAAGTGATGTCGCGGAAGCCTAAAGAAAGCACATGCGATACTCTCTTGATGGAATAGAAACTAAACTATTAGTCCCTGGTAGTAAATTTCGAATCCACGAGGGGCTCCTTGAATTCACAAGGTGATAGGTCTGGAATCCACCAGAGAAAACAATAGGCACAAGTCTGAATTTTTATTAATAATAAACTATTTGCTACTGACGGCTACAAAACATATAAATACTAAGAAAAACATCTAAAAACCCTAATTCACACTAATTACGCGATTAGGTGACAAAAATACCGAATTTTACCAAAAATGGAAAAATTGAACTAAATGCAGAATCATAAACTATTGACCTTAAGGGTCATCCCAAAATAAACGGGACCTTATTCTGACTTTTAAACTAAAAGTTATTAAGGAAAAACAAATATTACTATAAATAGCAAAAATACTGTTTTTGGGGCCTTAATGAAGGAATTTGCCTATATTTTGGCGATGTTCATATCATGAATCTGGATCAGAATGTCGTTTCCCTTCAACCTGCCAAATTTTATGTCATTCTGACACTGTTACCCCGATAGCCCCCCTACTAGCACCCCCCTTTGATCTTGCGTTGTGACTTCTTGTGCCCTTGCTGTTCCAGGAAGGCATGTGCTATCTGTTCTACATCAGTCTCCCCCACTTGAAAAGAACTCGACCTTGAGTTCCCACTATCTGGTTCATCAGGAGGATGATAATCATACAAGTCAGCAACATTGAAGGTAGAAGAAATGCTTATGTCTGGAGGAAGAGCAACCACATAAGCATTGTTATTGATCTTCTTAGTAATTTGAAACGGCCTATACTTCTTGTCCTTCAATTTGTTATAGGTTCCAACAGGAAATCTCTCCTTTCTAAGATAGACTAGCATTAAATCCCCAACATTGAAGATCTTCCCATGTCTCTTCTTATAAGCAGCTTCCTTGTACTTGGCATTTGTAGCTTCAAGTTTCTGCCTCACCTCCTCTTGCATGGCCTGAATACGTTCAGCCATATTCTCTGCTGCTTGACTCACTCCTGGAAGCTCAGGCAAAGGTACCAAGTCCAAAGCGTGTTTTAGGGGCACGCAGTAGACGATGGCAAATGGAGACTTACCAGTGCTTCTACGGACTGAGCTATTGTATGCAAACTCTGCTTAGGACAATGCAAGATCCCACTACTTGGGCTTCTCGCCTGAGATACACCAGATCAGATTTTCCAAAGCGATTAACCACTTCTGTCTGGCCATCAGTCTGAGGATGACTAGTGCTGCTGTAATTCAAGGAAGTGTTAAAACGCTTCCACAAAGTCCGCCAGAAGTGACTAATGAACTTGGTATCCCGATCAGAGGTGATGGACTTTGGCACTCCACGCAAACGCACAACTTCCTTAAAGAACAGATTGGCCACTCGAGTAGCATCTGAAGTCTTCTTCATGCTATGAAATGGGACATCTTTGAGTACCTGTCAACCACAACAAAAACAGAATCCATACCTCACTGGGTTCGAGGAAGACCCAATATAAATTCCATAGACATATCCTCCCATGGTGCTTGTGGAACTAGCAAAGGCATGTATAAACCAGTATTCTGAGATTGACCCTTAGCAGTTTGGCAAATTGGACACTTCCTCACATGATTGCCAACATCCCTCTTGAGTTGTGGCCAATAATACCTCTCTTCCACCAGTGCTATAGTCTTATCTCTACCCATATGTCCACCCAAACCTCCACCATGCAGCTCCCTAATAATCTGCTCCCTCAATGAACTTTTAGGGATGCATAATTGGTTACCCTGAAAGAGGAAACCATCCTGGATGTACATACTATTAAAAGCATAATGAGTTTGTTGACACTTATCCCAAATATCACCAAAATCCTCATCATTCTCATATAGCTCCTTAAGGCAATCAAACCCTACAACTTCAGTACGTAGGGTGGTCAACAAAGATGCTCACCTGCTGAGTGCGTCAGCCACCTTATTAGTGACACCAGACTTGTGCTTCAATGTAAAGTGGAAGCATTGTATATAAGCTACCCACCGAGCATGCATCCTGTTAATGCTAACTTGATTGTTGATGTGCTTCAAGGCCTGATGATCCGTATACAATACAAACTCCCTCTGAATCAAGTGGTGCTCCAAATGCTTAAGAGTCTGTACTACAGCAAAGAACTCCAACTCATAGGCCGACCATTTATTTCGAGCGTCATAAACTTTCTCACTGAAGAATGCTATTGGACCGTTGTCTTGTGAAAGAACAGCGTCTATCCCGACCATAGATGCATCACACTCCACCTGAAACACCTTCTCGAAGTTAGGCAATGCCAGAACCGGGGTTGTGCTTAACTTTTCCTTGATCAAGGCAAAGCTTTATTCTGCCTCCTTTCCCCATGAGAACCTCCCTTTCTTCAGACACTCAGTGATAGGGGCTACTATGCTACTGAAATCTCGAACAAACCTCCGATAGAAGGTTGCTAGCCCATGGAAGCTTCGTACATCACTCACTGTCTTTGGGGTTAGCCATTCTCTGACTGCACGGACCTTGTCCTCATCAACATGAATCCCATCCACACTGACCACATACCCTAAGAATAGCAACTTATCAGTCAAGAAGCTGCACTTCTTCAAGTTGATATACAACTCATTGGCCTGCAACACCGCTAATACTTCTCACACATGATTATAGTGGGCTGCTTCTATCTTACTGTAAATCAAGATATCGTCAAATTAAACTACCACAAATTTTCCAATAAATGGTTTCAATACCTGATTCATAAGTCTTATAAAAGTGCTGGGAGCATTGGACAATCCGAAAGGCATTACCATCCACTCATACAACCCCTCATTTTTCTTAAAAGCTGTCTTCCACTCATCTCCAGGTCGGATTCGAATCTGGTGATACCCACTCTTGAGATCCAGCTTGGTGTAACACTTGGACCCACTTAGCATATCAAACATGTCATCTAGTCAGGGAATAGGAAATCGATACCTGACTGTGATCTTGTTGATGGCTCGACTATCCACACACATACGCCAGCTCCCATCCTTCTTTAGTGTTAACAATGTCGGTATTGCACATGGACTCATACTCTCCCTGATCTGCCCCTTGCTCATAAGCTCATCCACCTACCCCTGTAGAATCTGACCCTCTTGAGGATTCATCCTGTAATGTGGCAAATTTGGTAGACTAGCTCCAAGAGCTAAATCAATGCAATGTTGGATGTCGCGCATTGGTGGTAAACCTGCAGGTAGCTCTTCTGGAAAAAGCACTTCAAACTCCTTGATCAATGGTTGAATTGAATCAGGTATTTCAGCAACCTTCTTCGGCTCGCCATCCGTCACCACTACTGCATAAACCTGTTTCAACTCCTTATACTCCCTGTCAAACTCATCTTCATTGTTCACTATGAGGAGTGATGGCTTCCCCTCCACTTTAGAAGCTTTAGGTATACTGCCTTCCTTAATAGGACCGAGAACAATTTTTTTGCCATTCTTAAAAAATACATACATATTATCCTTAAAACTATGAGTAGCATCTACATCATACTGCCAAGGTCTACCCAGTATTAAATGACATGCATCCATTTCAACAACATCACAAACTTCATTTACATAACATTTACCCATAGAAAAAGTAACACGACATTGTTGAGCAACAAGATTTTTCGTATCTTTCTTAATCCAACCTATCATGTACGGAGAGGGATGCTTTTCTGTTTTCAGTCCTAGCTTGGCAACCAAACTCTTCGACGCAATGTTCTTTACACTGCCACTGTCAGTGATGAAATCACAGACCCTCTTACTGATGGTGCATCGTGCTCGGAAGATCTAATTCCGCTGATCACCATATTCCACCCTTGGTGTGAGCAACAACCTCTGAATCACCAAAGACTGCCCTAATGGCATGCCTTCCTCATCCTCTTGGACCTCATTGGGATCATAGGCATACGGATCAACATCATTATACACCTCTTCACCCTCTTGTTCACCGTCTACCTCGCCCTCTTCTGCCACCACCAGATTCACTGCGGCTCGCTTAGGAAGTATTAGATCGATGTCCTGGTTCTCCGCATCTGTAACACTTATTCCCAGTTGCCCTAGCATAGGGATTGGCATTCGCTATCGGCTAGGCTGCAGAACCTGCTATTGCCACTATGGATTGGTTGACACCACTACTCTCCCTAGCCACGGGTTGTGATCGTGGGGTAAACATGGACTGTTTACCTTTGTTGGCAGTGGAACTAGAGGGCTTCGAATTGCGGTTGGAAAACTTCGAACCTGCCCTGAGATGCTGATATTCTATTTTTTTGGATAGGGTTACAGCTTCATTTAAAGTATATAGGGTTTGTAAGGATACCTGATCTCGGATGGAAACTCGCAACCCGTGTACAAATCTGGATATCCGTTGATCTTTAGTTTCCTCCAAATCATTGCGATTCGCCAACCTGTCAAACTCCTCCATGTACTCATTAACTGTTTGAGTACCCTGCCTGCAATCCTGGTACTGTCTGAACAACTCCTGCTGGTAATCTGGTGGTAAGAATTGATCTGCCATTAATCTTTTCATTCTCCTCCATGATCGTATTGGAAGCTTTCGTTCATGGGTACAGTTTAATTGAACATGATCCCACCAGGCAGATGCTCCTCCCTTCAATTTATAGGCCACCAAACACACATATTTGTCATCTGCTGTACCCATATAATCGAAAAACTTTTCCACCTCATTGACCCAATCCAGATACTCTTCAATGGAGACATTACCATTAAAGGATGGTAACTCTACCTTCATCCGATAGTCCCTCTGCTCCTGATAATCTCGGCCATTATCCCTCCGGGACCACGATGATTTCCAAGGACTCTCTCTGCATACTCCTCATCTTCACTGTCTTCCTCATTGTAGTCTTGCTGCCTGTTCCAATTTGGACCACGATGGGGAAGGCCACACGCTCGGTTATCACGTTGCTCTTCGTCATCGTGATTAGGGTTTCGATTAAGCAAGGTGGCAAGCGCTGCTTGAATCTAGTCCAAAGTCTGCTGGGTTGAATCATGAAATTGTTGATTTTCATCACGAAAATCAAGGAACTCAGCCCTAGTGAGGACTGGGTTGTTGACCTCGTCATTGCTGTCATTGTTGTGGTGGTCACCGTCTCGCCGGTTAGCCATCAGACCAGGGTAAGTCAAGGCTTTGATGCCAACTAATGTCGCAGAAGCCTAAAGAAAGCACCCGCGATGCTCTCCTGATGGAACAGAAACTAAACTGTTAGTTCTTGGTAGTAAACCTCGAATCCACGAGGGGTTCATTGAATCCACAAGGTGATAGGTCTGGAATCCACCAGAGAAAACAATAGACACAAGTCTGAATTTTTATTGATAATAAACTATTTGCCACTGACGGCTACAAAACATATAAATACTGAGAAAAACATCTAAAAACCCTAATTCGCATTAATTACGCGATTAGGTGACAAAAATACCGAATTTTACCAAAAATGGCAAAATTGAGTTAAATGTAGAATCATAAACTATTGACCTTAAGGGTCATTCCAAAACAAACGAGACTTTATTCTGACTTTTAAACTAAAAGTTATTAAGGAAAAACAAATATTACTATAAATAGCAAAAACACTGTTTTCGGGGCCTTAATGAAGGAATTCACCTAAATTTTGGCGACGATCATAACATGAATGTGGATCAGAATGCCATTTCCCTTTAACTTGCCAAATTTCATGCCAATCCGACACTGTTACCCCAATAGCCCCCCTACTTGCACCCCTTTTGATCTTGCGTTGTGACTTCCTGCGCCCCTGTTGCTCCAGGAAGGCATGTGCTGTCTGTTCTACATCAACAAGTAAATAAGATTTATTCAAATGGTAAGTTAACAATATTTCCTATCATTATCTAATTACCCAACTCCTAATAACAAAAATAAAATCTTAAATAATAAAATTGAAAAAAAAAACTAGGCACATATCATTCTACCTCCCTTGAAAACAGCTCGTCTTAAAGGGCTTAATCTGAAAATTTTTGTTGCATATGAGCTCAATCTTTCCAAGTTGCTTCTCATATACTGGATCACTTCTTGGGCTTGAAAGGATCTTATGATTGAGCATCTGCAAAGATGGTAAGCTTTTTGGTGTTGCAAACTTGATTTAAAAGTTGCTGCATGCTTAAATTGTGTGAAGGTGGAATGATTTGATTTTATGGAGCTCCGATGGCTTTCTTATCTTCAAGTTTGCATTGCCCATCACTTTCCTTAATTAGCTTCTCTTGTTCATAGAGAGCCAAATTCCTCTTTTTGGGTGCGCACTGCCCACCACCCTCTTTAGTTGGTGTCTCTTGTTCATATCTAGCCAAATGCAAGGATTTGCATATCACTTGCATTTTCTTGATATTTTTCATTTGATCAACTGCTAGAGGTTGTATCTCTTTTAGTTTCTCCATGCATTCCAACAGTTGTTTCTTCATGCATTCCAACAATTGTTCCTTCATGCCTCGCTCTGATGCCAATTGTTATGAACCCAATTGGTTATGTTGGTTTCTTTGAGAGAACCAAGACGTCTTAATTGATAAATGGACTACTTTGAGGGAGTCTAGATCTCCAAAGTGAATACTCAATAATAGTATTTTTAAATTGCCTTTGATATTAATCAACATTAAGCCATATAAATAGATGGCTTTACAAGATAAAACTAACTTTTAAATTCAAAAGAAACCTAATTTTTATCTACTACAAGTAGATAAGATTTATTCAAATGCTAAGCTAACAATCTATCCTATCATTATATAATTACCCAACTCCTAATAACAAAAATAAAATCTTAAAAAATAAAATTAAAGAAAAACTAGGCACTTGATGGATATTTCGATCATGGTATGCAATTTATGATAGAAAGAACAAGAAAGTGGGTGGTATTATGCCCAGGCCAAACTAATAGAGCACAAATTGGTTAGTTCAAAATATTTGGAGTCAAACCAATTGCAGTATAGGCAAAGTTCATATTAAGCACATTTTGGTGCCAAAATTACCCGCTTTAAGTTCCTTAAAAAAAAAACCATTTATGACTTTTTATGCTATGTTGTGATATAACCAAACAGAGCCATATGAGCCCACTCCATTAATATGGCCAAGATATTTGTGTGACAGATTCTTGTGCAATTGAAGTTTGTAGAAGAAAAGCAGGTTGGGAAAGCCTTTCCCATAGTCAAGAGAGGGAGATGTGAGGGGAGATTGGGTAGTCAATTCCTATGCGATGGATGCTAGCTGTTAAATTTAAAAAAAATAAATAAATAAAGGATAGCAATGAGTAAAAATAATCCTTTTCATTTGAATTTGATCTATTTTATAGTTTAAATTAAATATTACAAATTTAAAGATATTTTTAAGAACAATGTGTGGAACATGAGAGAGTAATAAATATATTATAATAACCTTTTACAAAATCAATCACTTAAAAGTTATAACTTTATAATTTTAATAGTGGAACTTTTGTGATATGTAGCACATTTAGTTGTGCTGAAAGAACTTTAAGAGTTCTAAAACTCATTATTGAAAAAAGAGAAAAAAAGGGGGGGAGGGTTCTGACAACTACTAAAAAAGAGTTTTAAGGGGTCTTTAAAACTCCAAAAACAATTTTAAGGTTAAAGTTGAAATTTAGTGCTTTTAGAGCATTCTCAACAAAGGCGGTATAAATGTTAAAATGCTATTTTTAGCAACTGAAACCACAAAATTCTACTCCATCAAAGATGCTATATGCTAAAGAATTTGACATCTTGCTATAGTCAGCTCTCATTTTTAAGAGCTCACTATAGCAAGATGTTATCATTTGTTTTTAATTCTCTCTCTTCAGACTATCACTCACTTTCTCACTCTTGTGCTCTCTCATCTCTCTTTCTCAGACTCTCCCTCTCGTGTGTCTAATGGGGTTGTTGATGACTGCAAGTGGTGGTTTGTCTGATGACTGCTAGTGGGTCTGGTCTAACGATCGATGGGGTCGTGGGTCATTTTTCTGCTGTGGTTTGCTTAATGGGTCTCGGTGAGTCTCGATGGTGTTTTTCAGCGGCGGTGTTTCCCAACAGTGGTGGGTTGAGGTTGGTTGAGGCCGTGGGTTGAGGTTGGTGGTGGTTGGGGTTGGTTGAGGCTGTGAGTTTGTGCTGTGGGTTGAGGTCAGTTGTGCCAGTGGGTTGAGGCCGTTGGTTGTGGGTTTGTGGTGGTTAGGTTGCTAGGTCACAATGGTGGGTTTGGTGGTTGGTGTGACATGGGTTGAGATAGAGGGAGGATGAGAGGGACAAGTAAGTTTGTGCTATGGGTGGTGCTGTAGTTGGAGGCCGGTGGTTGGTTGTGCCGTTGGGTGGCGTCGTGGTTGGTGCTATGGGTTGTGCCGGTGGTGGAGGCTGTTGGTTGTGTGGGTTTGTGGTGACTTGGGTGGTAAGAATAAAAAAGAATAAAAAATGATAAATAAATAATATTTTAATGAAGTGATAAAAAAAATAGAAGTTTTGATGTGAGGTATATTGTAAAGTGATGTGTTAAATGCTATAAAGTAGGTTTTTTAGATACTAAATGCTAAAAATTTTAAAACCCTTGATGAGAATGCTCTTAGGGAGAAATTGAATCATTCAATTTTCAAGTTTTATAAATCTAGAACTTTAATCTAGATTCATTATAATCTGCCAAATGCTCAAAATACTATAAAGTTATTAATTAAAGATCTATATTACAATAGCTATACCAGGTGTTTGTTTAACATTGTTGTAGAAAGTAAAATTTGAACTGTAGAACGTAAAATTTGAACGGTAGAACTTTTGTGATATATAGATAGGTTTTACTAAAAAGCTCTTTAGTGTTTTGGGCATTTGGCAAATTACAGTGAATCGTGTGTCAAATTGTATAAAACATAAATAATGAATTATATAGATTTTTTAGAAAAATTAAAATAACAAACATCGAATTTCAGCTTTAGCTTTAAGGATAAAGCTCCTGAACGAAACTATCAATGTTTGACAATTGCTGTTAGAAAAAGTTTAAGCACTTTTATGGAAGTGAGTTCAAACTTAAGTTTTAAAAATCAGAACAGTCAAAAAACCGTGAAAGAGTCTGATTTTTCCCATACTGGTTCTAGGTCTAGTTCCCAGTTGAATCGGTGAACCAACCGATCCAATCCGATTTTTAAAACAATTAAAACGTTAATACGTTATGAGTGTTTGACATACTATAATAAATAGTGCCTTAAAGTTTTGGGTTTATATATGCATGAACAATATATGACTAGTAGAACTTTATCCTATAAGCTTCAATTTCAGTTTTATCCTTAAACATCTTTAAAGCTTTTGAGGTTTGACAATTTTAGTAAAATGTGAGAATAGTTTTATATGTGTTGTATCAGTAAATCTATCACAAAAGTCAAAACCATTCCCTTGATAACATGATACGAAGATTCTTTTGAATTTCAAAATAGATACAGTGATGAAAAATTGAAGATTAAAGAGAGTCATAATGTCATATATATTCACTAGTCTCTGAGCACACGTTCACGTGCGTGCTCAAATACTCTTTTATTTTTTTGGGTAAAGATTAATAATTTGCATCTATTATGATTTATAAATATATTTTTTTTTATTTTTCAAACAAATAAAAAGGATAAATTTTAGAGATAAGCAATATTTGTAATTTATTTTTTGAACGTTAAGGGAAAAATATCCTAAATTTTAAAAGTTCTCTTTTTGAATTCAAAATGAAATTTATTATTTGATATTTATGACCATATTTCTAAATGAAGTTACCCTTCATTAATGAGGGTATTTTTGAACCACATAAAAATCCAGTCGAAAAAGGGGAATCCTCTTATATATAGTATAGATATTCATTTGCGCTTTTAAAGATATTGTCATAGTTTTTTTTTTTTTTTTTGATAAAAGATAAAAAAACCTACCTAGTCTAAGTGTATATGTATGTGAATCTCTCTTTTGAAGACTTAAACTCCAACCTTTACCATCTACTTCACAAGAACTTGTTCTTATGAAATAACCATTACGCCAAGAGAGCGCAATAGTTAATATGCCATAGTTGTACTCTAGTACAACCACAACTCAAGTTGGTAGGTCTAGAGGGTACTTATGTATAACCCCTCCCACAAGGGTGTGGTCACATAAAATAAAAATTCTTAAGCCTAGGTCACTTACGTTTAGGCTGAATGCCCTTTATAAAGGGATCCAAGACCGTTCATTATAAGGGAAAAAAAAAAGCCCCACCCAAAATGTTAAAGAATCCCTATATTTTGATAAATAATTTTTTTTTTTAATTAAAGGAAAAATATTAATAAGTTTTACGTTCTTTCTCCAACCTCTAAAAAGGCCGTAAAAAATATTAGTCATATTAAGTAAAAAAAACCGAATTACACAATTGATATACACCGTGGTGCCAGTGAATTATGGTAAATCCAACACTGTACAAGTATATTACAATCTCACCTTAACTAGCTAGTTTTTAAATGTGATATCACTTCGTTGAAAACTCAGATTTCATCAGCCGACAAAGAAAGTGGTTTCTGAGGATGGAAATTTGATTTACAATGAAATAACTAGTCCTCAGTTATGGGTATATTGTGGAAACGGTTCAAACAAACAATGGCATTGCAATATGTACTGTTGGATAAAATAAAATAAAAAGAGCGGCTTCAAATAATCATATAAGTTAATTCATCTTCAGAGTCTGCTTGGCAGGCTGGGGTATGTTGAAATGGCATGGACCTTAATGTTTGTTGTGTTGAGTTTAGTGGCTCTAAACGTCAATGTGATATCAAGTTAAATGTTCGTTCACTTGTTTAATGACTTTAATCTGACATTACAATTACATTCCAATATGGTCAAACCTAGCCAAAGTTATATTTTAACCACAATTTACTCTACAGATGCATAGAGTTACCAAAAATTGCCTAGCCATACAATTTTATTTTATTAAAGAAACATTAAAAAGTGAACCAAAAGATCACTTATTCTTTATTTATTTTTTTCTATAAAGACATGCAATGGAGGAGAGATACTGAACTGACACTCAGCCATTTTAGGATATGTTTCATGTCCGAGTCACATCCAGTGGGTTCAGGAGGCAAGCCAAACCCAAAGGTTTTTTCTTTGGGGTTGTTTGGGACATGAATTGAGGAACCGAGAAACAACCCTCATCCTCATTCAAAAGCCATTTAAGGGTGAAGTCATTAACCTTTTTCAACCACATCATGCCTTAACTACTTGCTAAAGGTAAAGACGTATGGTGGTTGTGCCAATAAACCTTATTAGTGCAATTTTTGCAGGTAAAATAATAAGAAATGCATATATTGCAGAGCCAAACAACAGTGGGATATCCAAATGCATCCTCTAGCCATAATAACTATTAAGAAACCAAATTGTGGTGCCAGTGATTTATAGTTTCTAAAGCCATACAAGTATGTTATAATCTCACCTAAAGGAGCCATACATCCAATGTGCTAGCACTTTGTTAGAAAGAACAAGTACTTGGGACCTCAAATTTTCATTAGCCAACCTAGAAAAATAGATTCTGAGGATGGAAAATTCATGGAAGCATAATTAACAATGAAAATAGTTATAGTCCCGTTGAGATGGAAGAGAAGTGCTGAAGAAAACATCCAAACAAAGAATGGCGTTGCAATATGTACAGTTGAATTAGAAAAGAATACATAAATAAATTTGAGCTACTTCGAATAATCATATAAGTTAACCATCTCTGGAGTAATGCTTGGCAGGTTGGGGTATGCTGTAAATTACAAGACCTGATACAAGAATCAAACTGCCTAAGAGGAAAAAGGGGCTCAAGCTAGTGGCATCTGGAAGATATGGTAGTTGAAGGGATAGAAAATAAATTGAAATTGGCACTGCAAATATAACAAAGCACCCATTAGCAAAAAGATTGTAGAAAACTATAGATTTGGTCAGACGTCCATATATGATTGTGCACGTGCGCATGTAGATGTACACAGCAATACAACATACAATGAGAGAGAGAGAGAGAGAGAATACCTGACAACATTACAGTAAGAGAAGAAACAACTGCTGAAATTTTTTTTACTACATTGAGCACGGATATGTTGAAAGCCAAATTGATCATTATATAAAGCAGCGGAAGCAACGGAGCCCCATCACAACCTGGAAATTTTGACAGATGTAAAAGTTAAAGAATAACTTAAGAAAGGACTAACTTTAAAAAAGAATAAAAATTTCCAAAGGGAAAAGGAGAATTACCCACACTTTATAAATTAAACTACACAAAATTTACTCATTAGTTCCAACTTGTAAATCTAGCATGTTTCTTCATTGTCTAACCTTCAGTTGTATGGCAGTACTCCAACTTCAGTTGTGTGGCAGTACTCCAACTTAACTAATTTCATGGTAACTTGCAGCTGTGATTTTGGAATCAGATTTGTTTAAATTTGGATTGTATTACAAAGAGCTGAATATTGATATTAAGTTTGAGAATTTCCATAAGTAAGCTTAAGTGTAAATAAATAAATACTAACCTAATCTATATTGATGGGAGATCTACTGCTTTCAAGTAATCCTCATACAGTATGCTAATTACACAGCATATTGATTGTGTGCATGCAAAGAAAACCCCAAATGCAAGAGAAGTAAAAATTACATATCAAAATAGCTAGATATCAATTAAAATACTTGGCACATATATCAGATAGCTATCATAGATCATCCTTTGAAACCCTTGCTAAGATAATGCTTAGCTTATTGGAACTTGAAATCAAACTAATCTAAACAACCCAATCTAAACAATACCAATGTAAACCACCGATCCTAAACAATTAAAACCAAACCAATCTAAACAAGAAGTGATATCAGGAAACGTCATCTATATCTCTTTAGCAACGTGGCTGGCTACGGAAATCTTCTTGTCAACGTGGCCATGCAAGTCTTCATCCTTAGCAACGTGGCCATGCAAGTCTTCATCTTTAGCAACGTGGCCATGCAAGTCTTCATCCTTAGAAACGTGGTTAGCATATATTAAAGTTGAAAGGAATCGGCAAACACCATTGTTTTCATTAAATACCCGAGCGAGTTGCCTTTCACTTCACTAACTTACTCAAAATCTTCATTTTGTGTGTGTGTGTGTGTGAGAGAGAGAGAGAGAGAGAGAGAGAGAGAATGGAACCAACAGAAGCTCAAGCACTGCTAAAAGGCCAAGCAGAAATTTGGCAACATTTGTTTGGCTTTGCAGACTCCATGGCACTGAAATGTGCTGTGGAGCTTCGCATTGCTGACATTATACACTCTCATGGTGGTCCGATCACTTTGTGCCAAATAGCAACCGGGATAACCAACTCCCCTTCTCTTGATATTCCATACCTTGCACGTATCATGAGATCACTAGTCCGCAAAAACATCTTAACCGCACATAATCCACCGGTCGGTGGGGATACTCTCTATGGATTGACCCCTGCATCAAAATGGCTTTTGCACGATGCTGAACTAAGCCTCGTGCCAATGGTATTAATGGAGAACCATCCATGGCTATTGGCACCTTGGCATTGCCTTAGCCAATGTGTCAAAGAAGGTGGTACTCCCTTCGAGAAGGCTCATGGTTGTGAGTTGTGGGACTTTGCATCAAAAAATCCTGATTTCAACAAGATCTTCAATGATGCCATGGCATGTTCGACTAAGACTGTGATAGGGGCGGTCCTAGAAGAATACAAGAATGGGTTTGATTGCTTGGGATCATTGGTGGATGTAGGAGGTGGGACAGGGGGAATGATAGCTGAGATTGTGAAAGCACATCCACACATCAAAGGTACCAACTTTGATTTGCCACATGTTGTTGCCACAGCACCAATTCGCAAAGGGGTCTCCCATGTTGGAGGTAACATGTTTGAGTCCATTCCTAAAGCTGATGCAATCTTCATGAAGGTAAATAATAGCCTACCATATGTGCTTACATTTTCATTCTAGCTATTAGGTAGTGTAACAATTTTTAGAGTTACACAAACTGTAACTCTCTCTCTCTCTCTCTCTCTCTCTCTCTCTCTCTCTCTCTCTCTCTCTCTCTCTCTCTCTCTCTCTCTCTCTCTCTCTCATATTCAAATAACAAAATTCATGATACTATGATTTTGTTGCAGTGGGTACTACATGTTTGGAGTGACGAACATTGCACCAAGATATTGAAAAATTGCCGAAAAGCAATATCAGAAAAGATTGGAAAAGTTATTATTGTTGATATTATTCTTGAAAAAGACAACAACGATCTATTTGATGAGACCCACATAGTAATTGATTTGTTGATGATGGCACTCACCTCTGGAGGAAAAGAAAGGACTGAGCTAGAATGGAAGAAATTATTGGAGGAGGGAGGTTTCCCCCGCTACAAAATCATCAAAATTCCAACTATTGCATCCGTTATCGAGGCCTATCCAATGTGAGGTAGAATTTTAAGACTAGTTGTGGAAATGAAGGAGAAGAAGAAAATAAATCCAAAAAAAATAAGAAGCAGATATGTTAAATAAATGATTGGGTTTAGTTTGATTTGTAAAGCAAACCATTGTTATTCCTTTTCATCTTCAAAATTTCCCTTTCATTTTGATTGGCCAATATTACTTGTTTGGGATCATGTTATGAATTTATGATTAATATGCTATATTTTAAGCTCAATGGATTGGTGGATGTGTTGTTCATGATATACAATATATGATAAAAGAAGAAGAATAGAATATTGGTTGGTTTTATGCCTGACCAAACAAATAGAGCTCAAATTGGTTAGTTCAAAATATTTGGAGTCAAATCCATTGTGCTATAGGCAAATTTATATTAGGCACTTTTTGGTGCCAACCAAAATGGCCCATTCATAACTTTTAACTTTTTATGCAATGATCCAAACAAAATTTGGTAGATGATAGATGGCCATGAGATTTGAGTGATATGTTGTGATGTAACCAAATAGACTCAAATGAGCCCACTCCATTAATATGGCCAAGATATTTGTGTTACAAACTCTTGTGCAATTGAAGCTTGTAGAAGAAAACAGGCTTTGAAAAGTCTTTCACATAGTTAAGAGAGGGAGATGTGATGGGAGATTGGGCGGTCCCTCTTATGCGAGGGATGCTAGCCCTTAATTTTTTCTAAAAAAAATTTATGGGTAGCATTTAGTGGAAAGGATCTTTTTAATTTGAATTTGTTCTATTTCATAGTTCAAATTAAACATTACAAATTTAAAGATGTATCTAATGTTATATCATCTAAAATTTTAAATGACAACACTATAAATTGTTAGATAATGAAAAAATAATAATAATCAAACAATAAATTGATTTCTATTTCACTTGAAATTGAGATTTTATAGCATCTAGTGCGTGCATGTTTGAAAATATCCCAGGAAATTGTCAAGAATAATATGGCCCATTAAAGCTCCACACATTAATCTCGACAAAGCCCAGTAGCTCTCAATCCCATAATCACTTAAGCCCCATAATAGCCCAAATCCATACAAGGTTAGGCCTAGAAAGTAGAAATCAAATTCCCAACCTTCCATTACAAGCCCAACACACAAAGAAAACGGCATCGTTTTTGCACCATTTCACCACTAGACACTAGTTCCCATTCATCGTCGCCCTCGCATCGCAGCGACGACTCTCAAACACTCTCTGTCTTCCCCCAATAACTCAGTAGAGAGAGTACAAATTTCTACAACTCCAATACTCTCTCTCTCTCTCTGATTTGCTTTTGAGAAAAAAATGGCTTCGTCATCTTATCGGCAACAACAATAGCATCACCAAAATATATATGGGTTGGCCTTCTTATGGTTTGAGGATTTTTGTGTGGCCTTTTTATTTATGGGCTGCAAATTGCAATAGGCATTAGGCAGTAGCGACTAGCAAGCATCATCGTTTTTTCATTATTTTAGCATCTGCACACTATGTGGTTCTCTTTCTCTCTCTCTCTCGCACTGTGTTCCTTTGACTCAGATTGTGTGAGCCAAACCAAAAAATAATTTTTAAATTTATTTTCTCTCCTTATAACACAAAACAAAATACTCTACCTTCACGCCGCTCCTCGCCGCCTCTCTATGCCACCCTTGTTCATCAGCTCTCCCTCTTAGGGTCTCTCTCTCTCTCTCTCTCTCTCTCTCTTTTGGTTTAAACCGACGATTACTTTGTGTATTTAAAAAGTGAATTTTCTTTAAGGGTCATCTCTTTTAATTTGACAATCAAATTAATTGTATACCGGTCTATTTGTGTTGGATAAAATGATTGCACAGTTTTGAATTCAAATATGGAAGGGACTACCAGTTCAAATTCCAATGACACAGTTAAAAAGTAAGTTTTTACCTAACTATCTATGTATCTGCTGGCTGGTACTTGCCACTTGTTTATGTTGTGGAAAACTCAATGAAAGGCCCACTCAAGTTCATGAATTTTATGAATTTTTTTATTTTTTTTTATTTTTGGTAACCCTGTTTTGATTGCAGACAAGCCCCCCAACTAGCTACATTGTTGAAAGAGATGAAGGAAGGGTTAGACACTGTAAGGACTAAAGTACAACCTTTAACTTCTAAGGTAGGGGTGGTTTTGGCTGTGTTTGTTTTTGGTGAAAATCATTTCCGGAAATGCGGGTGTTTGGTTGGTCCAGAAAATAGAATTTTCCGGAAATTGATTTCCGTTGACCCAAAAAAAAAGGCTTTGACTACGGAAATGAATTTCCGTTCCTATTTTCACTTCAAATGAATTCTGGAGAGAGAGAGAGAAAGAGAGAGAGAGAGAGAAGCATAACCAGTCCGTTGTTCGCACGCACCAAGCTCCAATCGGCGCCGTTCGCAAGCACCAGCATCGTTGATCGCGATCCGAGATCGCGAACTCGCCTTCACGCCGATTGGTGCTTCGCGAGATCGCGATCAACGCTTCGCGAGATCGCGCCGTCGATCGCGATCTCGCCTTCGCGCCGTTGAATGCGATCTCGCCTTCGCGCCGATCGCGATCGACGCTTCGCGAGATCGTTCCGTCGATCGCGATCTCGCGAAGCGGGGCGGTGCTTCGCGAGATCGCGATCGACGGTGCGGTCGTCGGACTGGAGCTCGCGAAGCACCGCGCTGTCGAACCCAGTCGAGCGTCGAGCGTCAATTTGGGTGTTGTGTTTGTTTTTCTGGTTTTGTCTTTTTCCTTGTAGCATTTTCCAAAAACCAAAAAATATTTTTCGGAAAATTTTTTGAAATACAACCAAACACATAAAAATATTTTCCTTTCCGGAAATGCTTTTACGCGAACCAAACACAGCCTTTGATTCCAATTATGTAACTGCTGCAAAATTGTTGCTTTTGTGGTTGCTACATCTCATATATCTAGGGCTGTCCACGGGTCGGTCCGGGTCGGGTTTGTGCCCAACCCGGAACCGACCCGACCAGATCGGTTGGCCAGAAATTCAACCCGCCGCCGACCGGCATGGTTGATCGAATCGGGCGGATCGGACCTTCAACGGACGGCGGTCGGTTCGGTCGGAGTTGGAGGTCTGAAAATCGCCCAAAATCAGGCGATTTAACGGCGAAATTTCGGTGATATTTTCGCCGGATTTTCTTCGAATTCGTCGAAATCTCATCAGATTCGGCGAGATCTCGCCAGATCTAGTGAGATCTCGCCAAATCCAGTGAAGATTTCATGGATCTAGCTGAGATATCGCCGGAAATGGCTGAGATCTCGCCGGATGTAAATAACTTCGCCGGGAAATGCTGAGATCTCAGTTCGGTCGAATTTCTTCAGGTTTTGAAGAGAAAACCCGCTAGCCGACCCGCCGTTTTCGGGTTCTGGAAGCCGAGATCCGCCGCCGACCGCCGGAATGATCGGGTCGGCCGGTTTCGGATCGGTCGCCGGTCGGATCCTCCGGGTGGGTCGGGTCTCGGATGGGTCTGGACAGCCTTACATATATCGGATATATGCATGCTCCCTCTCACAAAAGGGCGGAACTATAATTTTAAGAGTGAGGGGGGTTAAAGTAATAACAAACGTACAATTTACCCAATTTAAGAGTGCTACATGAGAATTTTGTGAAATTTTTAACCATAACTCGTTTAATAGTTCCGCCTTTCACAGAGGATGCATATATCAGATGCATGGGACTATTATTGTACATGCTCTACTGGAAGCTCTGCAACATTAAGCAACTATTGCAAGTATTTAGATACAAAAACATTAGCTTGTTTGTGATTTAAAAAAAAAAAAAAATTTAGCTTGTTTGAATTATTCATGATTGCTATTTTTCACCTTACAAGTTACCAAATTTATCATATCCGTCATCATTGTTACGATTAGTGATTCATTTTTGACTCATACATTAGGTGAAAGCAAGTCAGTTCCCGACAGCAGATGGGATAAGCTATCTTGAACCCAAACATTTGCTTCTCCTAAACTATTGCTTGTCACTGGTCTATTATCTACTTCGCAAAGCAAAAGGTTTCTCAATTGAGGGGCATCCTGTTGTTCGGAGCCTAATAGAGACAAGATTGTTTTTGGATTAGGTCTGGATTTGTTTCTATTTATCCTTATCTTCTAATAAACCTGTGTTATGCCCATTACAGAATTGTTCTCTCTATTTATGACAGATACGACCAATTGACAAAAAACTCCTATACCAAATCTATAAGCTTACTAGGGTTACCACAGATATAACAGAAGTTGTAGGTCCAAGTAAAAAGGAATCAGATGCCTCCAAGAGGATAGAGGATCCATTGATGTATAATCCAAAACCCGACATGCTTGTTCCCCAATATGCTATAGTACCTCCGGTGAGTTAAGATATTGAAGTATCGAGTTCAGATATTAAGTTCCTCTCTTCTAAACTATCTTTTACCAAAATGAGAAACAAACTTGTTATATTTGTTTTCTAAGATTATGTTTATATGTTTAAGGAAGGTGGTGGTGGTGTGTATCGACCCCCCAAACTTGTCCCTATTGTTATGGAGGAAGATAAAATCTCAAAGAAGGAAAGGAATGCCTTGAGAAAGGAGAAACAGATGCTTCGACAATCTAGGCAGAGTGATTTTATGCGTGAGATGATGGATAATATGGAGGGGAGACCTGAAGAGGTTAGTTGTGGACTGCTCTTATGGGGTTACTAGACATGAATGTCTTCCATGTATGATAATCATGATCTATTGTTGTTGATGGTCAAAATACAGGTCAGAGAAATTATTGGAGCTGAAAGTGTTGAGGTTTCTAGGCGTAAGGCAAAAATGGAGAAGCGTGCTTGGCAGGAAGAAGAGCTTTTTACTCGTGCTCCTATGACGAAGATGGAAAAGAAGAAGGAGAAACATTTGAAGAAATCAAGAAATGGGTATGCAGAATAAAAATAATATTGGTTGCAGTGGTTTTTTTATCTCATTTATTGATTTGTATTTGTTAAAATACAATAAGTTTGGTGGTTTATACTGTTTTGACTGTTTTCTCATTTTTTATACCAGGTTGCTAGGTCTGATGGAAAGTTTCTATGATGAAATCAAAGCTTTACCGTTAGAGGATGATAACAGTGAACGAGCAATAGGCTTTGGTTATGGTAGTGGAAAGGGGAAACTTAAGAAATGCAAGGTATGTCCTGTCTAATATTTAATTTTTATATTAAGTGTCTTGCATCTATGAATTCACATTTCCCTTGAAAAGTGGTATGTTTGGTAAATGTTATGATGTATGATAAAAAGTAGTGTGTAAACCAATGCCCTTATGGAGTCCATTAACTTTTCCCAGATATAAATTCAAAATTTATAAACTTTGTCTAATATTAGGGTCACTGCTTTTTTGCTTCTATTCTACCTCTTATATTTTCTGGTCTCATGGTGGCTCTTCACGGGTCCACGTGATAGGGCTTGTAGAATGGAAAAAGCAGGTACAGTTTTGGGGGGCATGAACAGTGAAATATAAATCCCTGTAGGCAAGGGTTTTAGTAGTGACAATATCATGTTGAGCAAAATATTGGTGTTGGGTCACAAATTCTTCTTGCACTCTTCTTCACAACACTCATATGGAACTGACTATGCCCTCTTTTTTAGGCTGTAGTACAGAGTCTTTAGATTAAAAGTTGTAAAATAATTGGTATTGATTACCATAACTGATTCAGGTCAGTATTAACATTTTTTTTCTTAATTGATAAGTTACACATGTTAAGTAGGTCTTGAATTCACGACCTCATCCTTCACCTTGTTCTTACAAAAGAAGTAGATGCCATTGAGCTGGAGCTCATTGGGATTCATATACACTTGCTAAACATGTATAAAATCTTTCAGGAGCATTGACTACACCTTTTCATTGGATTTTCCATGTTCATGTAGTATATATGCATCATTTTGAACTAGGTCCTAACATTTGGCTCATTTGCAGAGGAGGTATTGAGGAACTAGAAGTTGAAATTTTGGTTTGTTGAGCAATTGGGATTTAGAGCTGGATGGCAGTTTTGCGCTGGTTGAGGTAGTAATTGATGTATAAATGGCTGTGTATGGAGCAATTTTGTTTACTCCCTGTGAGACACATTATTTTGCATAGATTTTTTTTCTTTGCTTGCTTAGATGAAAACTATACAATATTTAAGTAAGTTTCAAGTTTGATCTCAATTTTCTTTCTCTCTTAATTTACGTGTGCCATGGCTAAGGCATTTGTTGCTGGCTAATTAATTGTACATGTTCCCTAATCCTCAAAAGTGTGTAGCGTTCTCTTCTTCAATACAGAGCTCACAAACAAACCTCACCCTTATAGGCAAAGCCATGTGAGGGTGAAGGTCTACTCAATAACCAGTTTCCGCCACAGTTTAGTTGATTGTGCCTTATATAGTTGCTGAAGGCATATGATGGTTGCAAATAAACCCTTAAATAAAATGAAATGCATATATTTCAGAGTCAAACCAGCATGGAATATTCAAATGCACCCTTTAGTCATATTAAGTAAAAAAAAAACCGAATTACACCATTGATATACACCGTGGTGCCAGTGAATTATGGTAAATCCAACACTGTACAAGTATATTACAATCTCACCTTAAGAAGCTAGATTTTAAATGTGATATCACTTCGTTGAAAACTTAGATTTCATCAGCCGACAAAGAAAGTGGTTTCTGAGGATGGAAATTTGATTTACAATGAAATAACTAGTCCTCAGTTATGGGTATATTGTGGAAACGGTTCAAACAAACAATGGCATTGCAATATGTACTGTTGGATTAAAAAAAAAAAAGAGCGGCTTCAAATAATCATATAAGTTAATTCATCTTCAGAGTCTGCTTGGCAGGTTGGGGTATGTTGAAATGGCATGGACCTTAATGTTTGTTGTGTTGAGTTTAGTGGCTCTAAACGTCAATGTGGTATCAAGTTAAATGTTCGTTCACTTGTTTAATGACTTTAATCTAACATGACAATTACATTCCAATACGGTCAAACCTAGCCAAAGTTATATTTTAACCACAATTCACTCTTCAGATGCATATAGTTACCAAAAATTGCCTAGCCATACAATTTTATTTTATTAAAGAAACATTAAAAAGTGAACTAAAAGATCACTTATTCTTTTTTTTTTTTTTTTTTCTATAAAGACATGCAATGGAGGAGAGATACTGAACTGACACTTAGCCATTTTAGGATATGTTTCATGTCTGAGTCACATCCAGTGGGTTCAAGAGGCAAGCCAAACCCAAAGGTTTTTTCTTTGGGGTTGTTTGGGACATGAATTGAGGAACCGAGAAACAACCCTCATCCTCGTTCGAAAGCCATTTAAGGATGAAGTCATTAACCTTTTTCAACCACATCATGCCTTAACTACTTGCTGAAGCTAAAGACATATGGTGGTTGTGCCAATAAACCTTATTAGTGAAATTTTTGCAGGTAAAATAATAAGAAATGCAAATATTGCAGAGCCAAACAACAGTGGGATATCCAAATGCATCCTCTAGCCATAATAACTATTAAGAAACCAAATTGTGGTGCCAGTGATTTATAGTTTCTAAAGCCATACAAGTATGTTATAATCTCACCTAAAGGAGCCATACATCCAATGTGCTAGCACTTTGTTAGAAAGAACAAGTACTTGGGACCTCAAATTTTCATTAGCCAACCCAGAAAAATAGGTTCTGAGGATGGAAAATTCATGGAAGTATGATTAACAATGAAAATAGTTATAGTCCCGTTGAGATGGAAGAGAAGTGCTGAAGAAAACATCCAAACAAAGAATGGCGTTGCAATATGTACAGTTGAATTAGAAAAGAATACATAAATAAATTTGAGCTGCTTCGAATAATCATATAAGTTAACCATCTCTGGAGTAATGCTTGGCAGGTTGGGGTATGCCGTAAATTACAAGACCTGATACAAGAATCAGACTGCCTAAGAGGAAAAAGGGGTTCAAGCTAGTGGCCTCTGGAAGATATGGCAATTGAAGGGATAGAATATAAATTGAAATTGGCACTGCAAATATAACAAAGCACCCATTAGCAAAAAGATTGTAGAAAACTATAGATTTGGTCACACATCCATATATGAGCGTGCACGTGCGCATGTAGATGTACACAGCAATACAACATACAATGAGAGAGAGAGAGAGAGAGAGAGAATACCTGACAACATTACAGTAAGAGAAGAAACAACTGCTGAAAATTTTTTTACTACATTGAGCACGGATATGTTGAAAGCCAAATTGATCATTATATAAAACAGTGGAAGCAACGGAGCCCCATCACAACCTGGAAATTTTGACAGAAGTAAAAGTGAAAGAATAACTTAAGAAAGGACTAACTTTAAAAAAGAATCAAAATTTCCAAAGGGAAAAGGAGAATTACCCACACTTTATAAATTAAACTACACAAAAGTTACTAATTAGTTCCAACTTGTAAATCTAGCATGTTTCTTCATTGTCTAACCTTCAGTTGTATGGCAGTACTCCAACTTCAGTTGTGTGGCAGTACTCCAACTTAACTAATTTCATGGTAACTTGTAGCTGTGATTTTGGAATCAGATTTGTTTAAATTTGGATTGTATAACAAAGAGCTGAATATTGATATTAATTTTGAGAATTTCCATAAGTAAGCTGAAGTGTAAAAAATAAATAAATAAATACTAACCTAATCTATATTGATGGGAGATCTACTGCTTTCAAGTAATCCTCATACAGTATGCTAATTACACAGCATATTGATTGCGTGCATGCAAAGAAAACCCCAAATGCAAGAGAAGTAAAAATTACATATCAAAATAGCTAGATATCAATTAAAATACCTGGCACATTGGCTCCAAAATTAAGAAAGCAACCAGCACCACTTTTTAGATAAGAAGGCAGTTGGCCAAGTGGTATGCCCTTCACTCTTGACAGGAAAGGTAAAAAGAAAAGCCCAAAAAGAGCCTACAAGTCAAAGGAAGAATTCAACAACAAAGAAAAATATTTGATTCAGTATTGATGATCCTGAACATCAAATGGATATACATTGTCTTAGCTAAACTTAATGAACTAAAAATAAAAATGTTATTCTCTACGCTTGCTTTTACCATGTCAATTAAAGTTTATCCATTATAAAATAATCTGCAGATTTTATCACAAATCTCAAATCAAAACAAACTTGGTATATGGAGCTGAGTCGTATAATAGGTTACACAGCAGCTCTCTGGACTTGTTACGGTCCCAGATGCAGCCATCAATAGTTCAAGGTAAAGTGTGTGATTTTCCCTAAGGCCTACAGGAAGTTGGATCTTATTAACTGTATATCAGATTGACACTTATGAACTAACCCAAAGAATAGACAATTACCTGGAATCCAGATCCCAAAGAATTGACCACAAATATGTCAAGTGACCTTCCCTGCAGGAAAATAATTTGATGACTTTAAGAACTTCTAGTAACAAAATGCACTCACATCAATTACAAATGTTAAACGGCCAGCTATGATATTAAAAAAAGAACAAATTCCCATACCTTGAGGCGGGTTGCAGCATCAGTGAAAACAAATTCCTGTACACAGTTAAAAATTCAAGTTTAATTAATGTGTTAAAGCAGATTCTAATTGAAAGTATGATATTAGTTCATTTCTGTGACCTTGATAATAGATGCACCAGCTTGAAAAGCACTGGAAGCTATCATTAGCACCGGCCACTTAAAATCAACTCCAGATAGCATCTGATCAGCATTAGAACCACTGCAAGTATGGAAAATACAAACTATAATCAGGGATCCACAAGTGGAACTACATATGTAGAAAGCGAGTCCACAATAATAACGAAAATTTGCTAGTTCAAATTATGAAATCAGTTTAAACAGTGCAGATTTTTCCATGCACCTCTCTAATAGACCAGAAATGATATCAAGTGTCTTCCAGCAAAGGACACAACCAAAGCAAGACACAAAATGATGTGACACCAGAAACTGAAGGTCCCTTTTCACTGCGAAGTATTTTCACTGCTCAGCAACATTTGAAACACTTTCGGTGCTGTCAGCACCAATAACTTCATACCTGAAATTAAAATTTAAGAACACATCCTATTTCGGTAACTTTTTATTTGCTGGTTATCATCTCTCTTTCTGGGGATAGTTGTAGGTTACCAAGCAACAAAATTAATACAAACCAGAAAATTATTAGTGGAAGTCCAACGCAGGGAGGTAAGAAAACAGAAAAGGTAATAGATATTCACTAGGAACTGAAATCAAAGAATTTCCGGCTGAAATAAGAGATTGCAAAATTGATTCTTTTGGTGGGTAAGATACAAAACCGTCTTTATTATTTTGATTACCCCATGATAAAATGCAGATACTATATACACTTCTTTCTTTTTCACACGTTCTTCAAAACTAGAAAATGTTATAGTACCAGAGATTCTCTAGAAAACAGTTATAGTACAATGTCTGAAAAGTGATCACCCGTATGCTTAAATTCAATTAATTTCTGGTCTTCCATTATACTATCAATCACCATGCACTCCATTAAAGATTTATAGATAGTCAAACCAATCATTTCAAAATAACTACTGGTGCCTTCAACATACCTAGCAACAGCCACCACCACACCAGTAGCTACAAGTAAGCAGCCAGCAATTTGATTGAATGAGTAACTTCTCCCGATGATGGTAGAAAAAGCCAGCTGCCACACCAAAAATGTCTGCAAAATGAAGGGTGCAAAAATCAATATGAAAGAGACATCAGCCACTCAGATGCTTGACAGGAACGGGGCTAAACACTAGCATCCAACTCGTGTAGCATTGCAGAAAACAAAACTAGTCTTACCCACAACCTTTACCAAAAATACTTGCATAGTTGGTATAATCAAGTTTATTTATAAATCATAATTACTCCCATACTCTGTATAATCAAGTTTATTCTCAAGCGTGACAAAAAATACCTGACTCAGTATTGGTATAGCCGGTCCAGGAAGCATGGCTGTAGAATATACATAACATTCAGTATAAAGCCCTTTTTTTTAACCAAATCATACTACTCAAACTTTTTCCTATTCATTTTTTGTCGAAACCACCTAAAACCCACTACTCCTTTTTTCACAGTTCATATCCAACCTAAACCAAACAAGAATCCTAGGGAAAGAACATTTTTCACAATCTTTCTCACAACATACTAAAATGACAGTTTGTGATTGGAGCAACATGATTTTTACATAGCCCACAACTTACACCACTATTATTACACACCAATCACAATAGGCTACATCAGCAGTTGTGAAAAAAGCTGTGTATCTAGACTTATCGACCACTCACCCCACCCTTTGCTATATAATACATTGAAAAAATACAACCCCAATTACCAAAAGAATTTAACAACACAATTGTACAAGCAGCGTTTCTCAAGCAATAATAAAACTGAAGAAAACCCAACTTTGAAAATTGGCATCTAATTACAGAATCCAAATAAAATCAATATTCCAATACCTCCAGCAGACATCCCAGTAGCTACTCCAAGAGCTTCTAAGGCACCAATAGCCATGAACCGCCATTTGGGTAGAGCTAGCATTTCATCAGTCACAATTCCAGCCCGGTATCGCATATACAATATTGAAGAATATATAGCCACATACCTAAATTAATGCAAACCCAGATAGCATTTCAATCACATTAATGTGTGCACCAAATGAATTCCTAAAATATACTTCATTTTTGGGCAAAACAAACCCAGATAGCATTTTTTTGGGGGCAAAACAAACACTTACCCGACAAACAAAAACAAACCCAGGTGACATTTCAATCACATTATTCTGTGCCCCATAGAAGTTTCTCAGAAAGAATTGATTTTTAGGCAAAGCAAAGCACTTTCCCGGAAAATGAAAGAAACCCAGATAGAATCTCAATCACAATATTGTGTGTCCCAAAGAAATTTCTCAAAAACTATAAATTTTGGGGACAAAACAAAGGAAGCGCTTACCCGAAAGTTGTAAGCTGGGCTAAGAAGAAGGGGTACTGCTTCATGGGCACGAGGGCGAGCTTATAAAGAACACGGTTGGCAACGGCTAAGGCTATGGTGAGTGAGGAGGTGATGAAGATTAGCTTGGAGTTTGTAGTGGTGGCGGTGGAGTGTGAGTTATGTGGTGAAGCGTGGAGTGTGAAGGGCATGTTTGTGTGGGAACGGTGGTGAAGAAGGTGGGTGGTTGTGTGGGAGAGTTTTGGAATTTGAGGGAATGGTTGTGGTGAAGATGGAGTGGAAGGTTCGGCTATGGAGTTTGGTGATGCGGCGGGTGTGACTGTGGGGTTGGAGAGATGGGAGGTGGAACTGGGAAGGAGATTTAAGAAACAACGACGATGTGTGAAGGAAGCCCATGAGAGGGACGAAATGATCGTACAGAACACAAGGAATTTGGGTGTGTTCTGATGCAGGTTGTTACCTTTGAGTTGACTCGACAAAACTCGCTATATTGATTTGTCAAATTATAGATTCCAATATTACATTCATCCTAACAATGTGGGTTTTTCAGCCCAAAAAACAAAAAAAAACAAACAAAAAAAAAATTTCAAATAACGTGGGAAATGGCAAGAGCATTGTAGTTTAATTGAAATCTTTTAGCGTATAAAATGTTTGAGAGTTTTAAGGGAAAAATGTTTAGAGTTATGTAACTGGCGCCATGTTGTAATTATCACAAAAAAGTGAAAAAATTAATAAAATATAAGTATTCCATTTGATAATTATTATAGTAAATTAGTAGTAATAATTATTAATAAGTATAAGTATTAGAATTATACATTATTATATTATAATTGTGTTAGATCATATAAATTAGGGTGTGTAGCTAACCTGTTAACCTGCAAAAATTAACTCGATTCAACACAACTCGTTGGGTTAGGTTGGTTTCTAGGAGTTGGTGAGTTGGATTGGGTTGTGAATTTTTTATTATTTATTATTATTTACAGTGGGTCGTATTGGGATTGGATCATAAAATTTTTAAATCCATCTAATCTAACTTGACTCACCTATATTTAATATATATTTTAAATTTAAAAAAAATACTATTATACAGTTTTGTTATTCACTTTTTTATAACCCAAATCCTAAGTTCTCCTCATATAGTTTGTGTTGGTTTTGTGTTATGCTCGGAATTATTTAGTAAAAAATTTGCTCTTATTTGTGGTTTTTTTTTTTTTTTTTAATGCTCAATTTATAAGGGATAATTACAAATTACCCACTTGTGGTTTAGCCCGAATTTAACTTATTAACCTGTGACACTTTATGCATCTGTGGTTCATTCCGTTTATGCTCCATAACCCCTCTAATTTTTCCGTTACTCTAACAAGTTTCATAAAAAAATCAAACGAGAAATCATATCAAACACTCCTCTTCCACGCACTCTCTTATGCTTGCTCACCCACATGAGATCTTAGATGCTACAATGGCACCCACTTGATTTTTTAGTCCGAGAATCATCGTTAAAGGCAAAAATCACTTACTACTCTTTCCATTACTTCTTATTTGATTTTATTTCTCTCTCTCTCTCTCTCTCTCTCTCTCTCTCTCTCTCTCTCTCTCTCTCTCTCTCTCTCTCTCTCTCTCTCTCTCTCTCTCTCTCTCTCTCTTTGGTTTAGATAGGTGGTAGCTTTGGGTCACAGTTGCGACAATGGAGGAGCCAAGGGTCGCTATATGGGTTTGTGTTTTGATTTGTGGAGGAGGAGCATAACTGATTTGGGTTTGGGTTTTGAGGAGTGTGACATGTAGGTTGCGATTTGGGTTTTGGTGGTGGTCGAATTGAGATTTTGGTTTGTTACGGTGGACGCGGCTTGGTTGCAGTGTCATTGTGGGTGTGGTGTATCATCAGTGTTGTTAGTGGTGGCTCCATTCCTTTGCTCAAACCCAGATCCATGATAAGCATATCATTTTCTTAGAAATGAAGTGAGCAACACCCATGAACCCATTCAACGGATCAACGAATATCATGTCTTCTTACATCCAGTTTCCATTAAAATAAAAATTGTGGGGAAAGGGGATTGAGCTGGATCATGTCTTCTTAGCCAGATCCATGATAAGCATATCTGAAACTAAAATTAAAATTGATTATAGAAAAAAGAACGAAAAATAAAAATAAAAATAATGGCAAGCATGTGCGGGGTTTAAGAAAATATGAAGGGGTGGCAGTTAGCATCTTAGCTTTAGGGTTTATATACTTTGACACCTACATTGCTTGTAAGACGCTTCGCTCTTCCAAGGTCTATTGCATCTGTTTCTTCTTTTCTTGTTTTTTATTTATTTTTTTGGGTTCTTCTATTTTTGCTTTGTTGGATGTCTTCTTACATCCAGCTCAATCCCCTTTCCCCCCAATTTTTATTTTTCGTTCTTTTTCCACTCAACAGATCATGTCATTTGCATCATTTATGGTTTGTCTACATGTATTAAAATATCAATGAGTCAATGATAGTGGAAGTCTTGGATTGGGTCATGGATGATTCAAGCCTATTGTTATGGGAATTTAAAAGTTGGAATGAAGGGTGGAATCACCGTGGTGCTTGGATTTTTTGTGGGTTTTTTATTTGCCATTGAAATCTGAATTTTTATTTATTTATTTTATAGGTACAAAGATCTGAGTCTATTGTACTTTGATGTATTGCTTGATTTGATTCATATTAGTTTTTTGGGTGTATATTCTTCATGTTTGTGAATTGTGAGAAACTAATACCATATTTTAATTTTTTTTTTTTTTTTAATTTTTTGTTTTTCTTGTTTTGGGAGGAGAGAGACAAAAAATGGGTGTAAAAAGACTTATTTACCCTTCTTTTTTAACAGAGGTGGGTAACAAAGACTAAATGGAAGTAACCTCAAGCGGGTAAAGTGTCAAAAATGAAACCACGGGTGGATAAGTTAAATTCGGGCTAAACCATAAGTGGATAATCTATAATTATCCCATTTAATAATAATAATAATTTGTAATATAAAAAAACTGTCCAACCCATGGATCCAACCTAATCCACATGGGTTAGGTTGGATCCCTTAGATGGGTTGAATTTTTTTTTAATCCACCATAGTGGGTTGGGTTGAAAAAACTCTCAACCCGACTTATGCACACCCTTATAAATATAGATTAATTGATATGTAAGAGTCTTCTAAAAAAAAGGATATTTAAGAGCAATAAGTCAATAACAATGTGCTCCCTAATTTAGGACAAGACCCCAATTTTGGGAGGAAAACCCAAAAATTCTCACATTGGCTAGTTCAGTTGTTTAGAAAAGGGTTTTATCATCGCATGCACTTAGAGCATTAATTAGTAGACCATTTAAAGAAACTTTTTAATGGAAAAAAAAATGAAAAGGTAACTAATTTTTTTGACATTTTTTTCAATTTTTTATAAAACATTTTCTAAAATTGATGATTAATGTATGCCCTTAAAAAAATGTCATAGTTTCTTTTTATCTATGGGTAATATTATTTTTGCATTATTTATTTATTTATATCTCTCTCTTTTTGGGTTGCTCTTTTGGTAACAGTGGTGCAAGGTACATCACAATCCCAATCATCATCCTCCTTGACCCCAAGACCTAGCAATATGGCTCCACGCAACTTAGTGGCTATTGTTGACTTGGTGGAGGGTCTAGTTTAATTCATAAGGCAATGTAAGCTCGGCGGGTTTTGAGCTTAGAAGAAAATAATAAAAAATAATTAAGAAATAATATTTAAATAAAATAATGTAGACTTTAGAATATGGAATAATGTGAATGTTTTGAAAAATTAACTACTAAATTGTTAATGGATTTTGATATTCAAAAAAGAAGAAAAAAGAGTAATGTTACCGACACAAACTATTTTATAACATTTTTACAAACTATTGATGTGACAAATTCTTATTAATTCTAATATGGGTGTACCACTAACATCACATTGAGTAATACTACAGTCACAAACTATTTTACAACACTTTTACAAACTATTGATGTGACAAGTTCTTATTAGCTCTAATATGGGTTCATCACTTGCATCATATTTATATTTGTTAATGATTATTTGAAAATTATTAAAGCCACATCAGCAGTTTGTAAAAATATTATAAAATAGTTTATATCTGCAGCATTACTCTAAAAAAATTATTAATGAATGGTTTCTAAAAAAATAAAGGTCATTAATAAGAGGCCGTTTGGTAATGTTATTCTAGTAACATTGTTTGTATTTTTTGAAAATATGTGTGGGTGAAAAAAGTGTGTGGAAATACGTATAATGTTGTTTAAACATTGAAAACTGTTGCTCAAAACACCTTACCAAACAGCCCCTAAATAACTTAAAGACAAAACTTTTTAAAAATAAGTAATTAATTAATATCTTAAGTGCAACTCATCTAAAAACTATGGATAAAAATTTAGAAAATAATAGAAGAAAAGTTATCTGTAACAAGTTTTGTAGTTACAAGCCAACTATTGTGAGCCACGTAACCAATCCAAATTCCAATGTTTTAGGAGTTAGCTGTGAAAGTGCCACATTAAAAAAAATATTTTTAGTTTTTATACAACTATTAGAGACTTTACCAATTGAGTTAACTAGATCCAAAAAAAAAAAATTCTTTTTAGCTAAAAGCCAAAAAAGACAATTTTTGGTCAAAATTGGAAACTAATTTCGTTTTCCAAACATTATAATTAGTAGGCCACGTTTTCAAACTATATTACTGACTAACATCTCAAGCCAAAAATGCTCGATTTTGGGCTTATAAATTGAGCCTTTGAGGCTCGGTTTTCATGTTCTGAGGGAGTCTGACCTGGCCCTTTTTTCACATGGAAATCAAGTCTTAGAGACTCAATTTTCCACTTTGACCCTTAAATACTCGATTTATGTGTGTTCTGATTGGGCCTTTTACCACGTGGAAATCTAGTCTTAAAGACTCGATTTTCAATCTTTGGTCCACGAGCTGCCACTTGGTTAGGGCAACTACTAAACTTTAGTCCTCATAATGTGGGTCTGGGGTCTCTCCCTTTTTTCCTCCAAAAAACCCAGCAGCTCTCTCTTCCTCTCTCTCTCTCTCATACAAAACTCATCCCATTACAAAATTTCAAATCAAACTCACTCTCCATAGTTTCACATCCTCATGTTAGGTAAGGTTTCTCACTCTCTCTAGTTGTTAGTTACATATATATGTATTGTTAGGTTTTTTTATTTATTTATTTTTTTTTTATTATTATTTTTTATGGGTATGTATATCATGACTATTTTTTTTTTTGTTTGGTTTGATATTGTTCTTTATATTTTTGACAGAATGATTTGAAGGTTTGTAATGGGGTGAGTTGTGTGTTTAGTTTTTTTTTTTTTTTGAGTATGATTAATGAATTTTTATTTTAGAAACAAATGATAATGATTGAGTGTGTGTATGTGCTAGGGTGAGTATATGCAAATGTGGGGTTTGTATATGCTTACGATTTACAAGTTAGTGTGTTTGTATGTGATAGGGTGAGTATATGCAAATGTGGGGTTTGTATATGCATATGATTTAACAAGTTAGTGTATATATTTGTTAGGCTTTTATAAAAAGTAAAAAAAATATTGTAGATATGTATTGTTAGGCTTTTTATCATGACTATTTTTTTTGTTGAGTTTAATATTTTTCTTTATTTTTTTGTTAGAATGAGTTGAAATTTTGTAATGGGGGTAAGTTTTGTCTTTAGTTTTTTTATTTGTTTGAGTACGAAATGATAATGATTGAGTGTGTTTGTTTGCGATGTGAGGTGAGTATATGCAAATGTGGGGTGACAAGTTGTAATTTTTGTACTTTGAGTAGATAGAAAATGTTTTGCAATTGATGTTAAATGAAAGAGATAAAATATGTCACTAACATATTACACTTGACTCTAATAGGTTCACAATCTCTGAAGAATATTGATATAAATGTATACTACGGTGGACCCCTTGTCAATCCTGAACAGATTGACGGATTCCTATTTAGAGGGCCGGGTATCGAATGCTACTATATGATGATACGTCATAAGTTGAAGATGTTGAATGATTTGAAGAGGAAAATAATGGAAGAATTGAATTTGAACCATGCAAAGATTATTTATTATTACCCACAAGAAGTCCTTCATGAACGGATAAATTACGGGTATATGGCGATCATAGAAGACAAACATGTAAAGATCATGTTTAATAGGATCCATAAAATGCCCCAAGTAAATGCTACTAAGTTGTACGTAAGTTCGAAGCTGCTTGCAGAAGTTGATACTAAGGAGGTGCAACAAACACCTACATCTTTAAAATTTACAGCCTTAGATGATGGATGCACTACAATGGGAGGCTATACAATGTGAAGTTAAACGCTCCTATTTCAAGATCATGCTGCCAATATTGGTGAAACACTCCAACCTCAAAAGACACATTTAAGGGAGGAAGACGATGATGAAGATCATGCTGCAAAAATGGTGGAAATCTTGATGATATGGATGACTACGAAGAGAGGATTGAGCGAGGTGACTTTGACAAGGATATGGATGACCATGAACTCGTTCCTAATTTTGAAGAGGAAAATATGGAGTACCATGATGAAGGTGATGCAGATGATAATACTGGTGTCCAGCATGATACAAATACGACTACTGCCTACACATCTCATGTCAAGTCATTCTACACAAATACTTAGGAAAATATGGTTGATTTTTCACATCTTCAGATACCATTTGTTTCTACTTGGGAAGATAGGATGCATTTTAGTAAATAGTTGACTTTTGCAAATAAAAAGGCAGTGAAACATGCATTGATAATATATGCAGCAAAGGATAACAGAAATTTTATAATCCGGAGGTCAACCAAAACTAAATTGTGCGCCACATGCATTGACACCAACTACAAATGGTACGTTGGGGCACTCATGAAGGCTAAACTTAACGGTTTATGAATGGTCACATCTTATATGGGTCCACACAATTGTATACCCTTTGGCCTGTGAAGAGACAGAAAAATGATCGATTTTAATTTTGTTGCATTAGAAATTGTGGAAAAATTGCAACAAAATCACACTACTCATATTAATGAGCTCTGGGAGATCATACATACTAAGTATAATCATGAGCTTTCTTACTCTAAGGTATGAGATGCAAAACAAAAGGCAATTGCTAAGATATTTAGGGATTGGGAGGAGTCTTACCAAAAGTTGCGAAAGTTGTTGTTGGTATACTTGGATTAAGATTCGGGTACCCAGTACAACTATTACACCGTACCTAAGGGCATAGATGGTACTACATTACTGCACTATGTATTCTGGGCATTCGCTCCATGCATTGCTAGATTTAGATATTGCAGGTCAGTGATCAGTATTGATGGGACTCATTTGTATGGTAATAATCGAGGAGTGTTGATGATTGTAATGGTAACCGATGCTAACCAAAAGGTTTTGCCTCTCGCCTTTGCTATTGTGGACAAGGATTCAAGGCCTAGTTAGGGGTGGTTTTTAGAATGTCTCAGGATTTCAATAGGGCATGTGATACTTGATGAAGGCATTTGCATTATTTCTGACCGACATCAAGGTATCAAATGCGCCATTGCAGAGTGGCCTAGAGGTGATGACGGAAGCTTATGGGTATTTCACCGATATTGCCTTCGACATGTTGCTAGCAACTTTGACACACACTTTGATGACCCGACTCTAAAGGCATTGGCCTTGAAAGCTAGATATGCGACTCATGAAGCTAAATTTGAGTCCATAATGCAAACCATTAAGGATGTCAAGATTAATGCACTGAGGGGTGTAGAACCTGATGATCCCCATATTACACGCTATATGCCATACATATATCTAATGAGTGAGGATCTGGACAAATGGACCCAGTCACATGATGGTGGAAGACGTTATGGGGCAATGACAACCAATATCTTTAAGTGCTTTAATGGGGTACTTAAAGGTACCTGCGGTTTGCCCATTGCTACAATGGTTGAATTCACTTGGTGCAAACTTGTTGCATATTTCCACGATCGACATAAAGAAATTACTTCTCATCTCTCTCAGGGTAAGGTGTGGAGTGATTATGCAATAGGGATCTATACGAAAAATGCGCAGAAATTTGCAGGACACACTCTGAGGGATTTTAATCATGAAACTGGTGTATATCAAGTGGTTACCCCATACAACGACCATAGTGGTGGAGGGGGAAACCACAGTCATGAAGTGCACGTATTTGCTAGAACATGTGGTTGTGGAAAGTGGCAAAACATTAAGATCCCTTGTTCACATGCAATTAAAGTCCTTCAATGTCTGCACCTTGATGCAACCAGCTATATTGACCCATGTTACAGTTTGGACAATGCCATTCATACATATGCACATCAATTTGTGGTGCCAAAGCAGAGTCATTGTGGAGGGACGTTTGCGAACCACGGTGGGTGCCTAACCCATAGCTATTGCGGGCTAAAGGTCGTCTTGTGAAGTCAAGAATAAGAAATGAAATGGATGGGGTACGACGAGAACGGGGAAGCCGGAGGGAAGATCTGGACTTAAGGGAGATTCAATCGAGGCAACAATGTGGAGTGTGTCATGAAGAGGAGCATAACCGCAAAAGATGTCCCAATTCCTGTGGGGCTTCGACAAGCGGTTCTCGTGGGGCTTCGACAAGCGGTAGTGCTACAAACTAGGTAAGTGCTGTCACTATTTCTATATAATATGCTCAAAATATCATTTGCTTGTTGTTCTTCACATTTGGGAACTAACAACCGTATTTTAATGTTTGTCAGGTGAGCAGAGACTCGATTTTGGAATGACATTGTACGTGGGAGTTGTGGTTATCTTTGGTATGGACAAGTGCTAGGCGACTATGTAGACTATGTTCTATCGACTCAGTTGTTATTTTGTTCATGGCTGAATGTTGTTGTAATTGAACTATTTGCTATCCATTGTACTCGTTACATTAGTTGTGTTGTGCAGCATTTGCCAATACTGCCAGCAATGATAGTAACTGGTCTGACTGTAATGCCTATGAACAATAACTGGTTTAATCTAGAACAAGGGATCTCATGTACTCTCCCATATATATTATGCTCATATCTTTACGTAGACCGTGTGATGTGTTCTGAATCTGGTTTACTGCCGCAAGTGGGGGGAAGAAAAAAAAAATTTCCTAGTGGAATGTGTTGTGGATCTGGTGTAATGCTGCAGCTGGGGGAAGAAAAAAAAAGGATGAAGATGTAAATCTGAATTTTTCTTCAATATAAAACAGATCTGCATCTTTATTAGATGTAGATCTGAATTTATCTTCAATATAAAACGGATCTACATCTTCCTTAGATGTAGATTTGAATTTTTCCTCAAAATAAAACAGATTTGCATCTTCATTTTTCCTTAAATAAAACAGATCTGCATCTTCATTAGATGTAGATTTGAATTTTTCCTCAAATAAAAAAGATTTGCATCTTCATTAGATGTAGATTTGAATTTTTCTTCAAAACAAAACAGATTTGCATCTTCATTAGATGTAGATCTAAATTTTTCTTTAAAATAAAATAGATTTGCATCTTCATTAGATGCAAATTTGAATTTTTCTTAAAATAAAAAACTAATTTGAATCTTCCTTAGATACAAATCTGATTTTTTAATGCATGCAGATTTTTGAAATAAAGGAAAAGATTAAACATAGTTGTGTTTGTGTTTATTGCATGAATTTAAGTTATGAGTGAAACTCTCTTCTTGAAAAATCTTTTTTTTTTTTTTCATTCTTTTAAAACATATAAAAAACAAATCTAATATATTTCAAACCAAAAGACTTTATTTTATGTAATAAAAACATATTTGAATTTTTTTTATCTCCAAAAACAACTTTTTCTAAAAACTACAAAACAGATTTGGTATTTTGACAAATCAAAATCAATTTTTTTACCAATCAAAACAGATTTGATTCTTTTCAAAAGAAGAGACTTCATTCATAAATAAATTTGTGTAATTTAATTTTCCTGTCACATGTTCAACATATCATTCATAACATGCATAAAAATGTACATTGGTTACAAAAGTCTAGAAGACCAGACTTTCTCTGGGCAGAATGGGTGCCTAACACTTTCTCATTTTGTAACCTAGCCTCTAGATTTGGGTCATTGGTTAAGTAGATCTAGCCTTGTCTTTACTTTTTATTTTGGGTAGAATGTAACTGGGACAACAAGCCATGTATATTTGGTAAATTGTAACTAGGACCCAAAGCTATGTAATTTTCAAATTTTCATATATGTAATTTTTTATTTAGTCAATGAATGAAACAATTCAATCATGTATTTATTTTTTCTTTTTTTGTATAAAAAAATAAGTAACGACTTCACACCACTTACCCAAAAAGAGAGGTGCCCTAAAAGGTACCCAAATCTCTTTTTTGAGTGATGCTTTTTTCGAGGTCTCTCACATGCATCTTGAACATTTTCCCCTCCTAGACCCCCACTTTGTGCATGGGGAGACGCCAATTTAGCTACCAGGCCCTTGACATCTATAATCTATATAAAACCAAAGATGTTTGGGTTTTGGTTAATCTCATGGTATTTTGTCATATAAGCTTTTAAAGCCACACAATTTTACACAAAAATATTCTCATATATATATTTTTAATAGAGTTTAAATTCTATTATATATTTAAAAACTTAATTAAAAATTAAAAATATCATATATTTTTTAAATAGTAGAATAGATATAGTTATTCTCCAAAAAAAAAAAAAGAACAAATATAGTTACATATATAAACACACCCATGATTAATAGTTACATATATAAGCACAACCATGTTTAATACCTATTATTAATTACCATAATTATATATATTTAATAATTCCATATAAAAAAAGCATAATCAATACTCATTAATTTCTATCATAAAGATCACATATTATATTTAATAATATTTAATATAAAAACATAACAATAATAAATATCTTTTAATAACTATCATAATTATCAATTTTCATATTTATTTACAAAACAAAATATCATATATTTAAACACTTAATTAAAATTTTGAAATATCATATATTTTTTAAATAATAGAATAGATATAGTTACATATATAAACACAACCATGATTAATACCTATTATTAATTATCATAATTATATATATTTAATAGTTCCATATAAAAAAAGCATAATCAATACTCTTTAATTTCTATCATAAAGACCACATGTTATGTTTAATAATATTTAATATAAAAACATAACAATAATAAACATCTATTAATAATTATCAATTTTCATATTTATTTACAGAACAAATAGAGAAATTAAAAAAACATATTTTATTAAATATTTCAGTGCATTGCACGGTTGTTGATTAGTTATTCAATATTAACTAATTAAATTTACGGTGTGATTTACTATTTGTACGAAAGGATAGAGTATGTTATGTTCAACTTGGATTTCACGTTCTCTATCTCTTCCTCTCTTACCTATTTTGATGAAATAGATATTAATTAGAAAGTGGTTGAGTACGCTTTAAATGGTTTTCTTCGAGGGAAACCGGGTCTCCTTTAGAATTTAATTGGAATAAACTGATCTGCCCTTCCATTTCATACTTCTGAATATAAATACACATTACAAGATAATGATAAACTTACTACCAACCTATATCAGATAGCTATCATAGATTATCCTTTATTTGAAACCCTTGCTAAGATAATGCTTAGCTTATTGGAACTTGAAATCAAACTAATCTAAACAACCCAATCTAAATAATACCAGTCTAAACCACCGATCCTAAACAATTAAAACCAAACCAATCTAAACAAGAAGCGATATCAAGAATCGTCATCTATGATTCTATATCTCTTTAGCAACGTGGCTGGCTACGGAAATCTTCTTGTCAAAGTGGCCATGCAAGTCTTCATCCTTAGCAACGTGGCCATGCAAGTCTTCATCCTTAGCAACGTGGCCATGCAAGCCTTCATCCTTAGTAACGTGGCCATGCAAGCCTTCATCCTTAGTAACGTGGTTAGCATATATTAAAGTTGAAAGGAATCGGCTAACACCATTGTTTTCATTAAATACCCAAGCAAGTTGCCTTTCACTTCACTAACTTGCTCAAAATCTTCTTTTTGTGTGTGTGTGTGTGTGTGTGTGTGTGTGAGAGGGAGAGAGAGAGAGAGAATGGAACCAACAGAAGCTCAAGCACTGCTAAAAGGCCAGGCAGAAATTTGGCAACATTTGTTTGGCTTTGCAGACTCCATGGCACTGGAATGTGCTGTGGACCTTCGCATTGCTGACATTATACACTCTCATGGTGGTCCGATCACTTTGTGCCAAATAGCAGCCGGAATAACCAACTCCCCTTCTCTTGATGTTCCATACCTCGCACGTATCATGAGACCACTTGTCCGTAAAAACATCTTAACCGCACATAATCCATCGGATGGTGGGGATACTCTCTATGGATTGACCCCTGCATCAAAATGGCTTTTGCATGATGCTGAACTAAGCCTCGTGCCAGTGGTATTACTAGAGAACCATCCATGGCTATTAGCACCTTGGCATTGCCTTAGCCAATGTGTCAAAGAAGGTGGTACTCCCTTCGAGAAGGCTCATGGCTGTGAGTTGTGGGACTTTGCCTCAAAAAATCCTGATTCAACAAGATCTTCAATGATGCCCTAGCATGTTTGACTAAGACTATGATGGGGGTGGTCCTAGAAGAATACAAGAATGGGTTTGATTGCTTGGGATCATTGGTGGATGTAGGAGGTGGGACGGGGGGAATGATAGCTGAGATTGTGAAAGCACATCCACACATCAAAGGTACCAACTTTGATTTGCCACATGTTGTTGCCACAACACCAATTCCTAAGGGGGTCTCCCATGTTGAAGGTAACATGTTTGAGTCCATTCCTAAAGCTGATGCAATCTTCATGAAGGTAAACAATAGCCTACCATATATGTGCTTACATTTTCATTCTAACTATTAGGTAGTGTAACAATTTTTAGAGTTACACAAATAGTAACTCTCTCTCTCTCTCTCTCTCATATTCAAGTAACAAAATTCATGATACTATGATTTTGTTGCAGTGGGTACTACATGATTGGAGTGATGAACATTGCATCAAGATATTGAAAAATTGTCGAAAGCAATATCAGAAAAGATTGGAAAAGTTATTATTGTTGATATTATTCTTGAAAAAGACAACAACGATCTATTTGATGAGACCCGCATAGTATTTGATTTGTATATGATGACACACACCTCTGGAGGAAAAGAAAGGACTGAGCTAGAATGGAAGAAATTATTAGAGGAGGGAGGTTTCCCTCGCTACAAAATCATCAAAATTCCAACCGTGTCATCCATTATCGAGGCCTATCCAATGTGAGGTAGAATTTTAAGACTAGTTGTGGAAATGAAGGAGAAGAAGAAAATAAATCCAACAAAAATAAGAAGCGGATATGTTAAATAAATGATTGGGTTTAGTTTGATTTGTAAAGCAAACCATTGTTATTACTTTTCATATTCAAAATTTCCCTTTCATTTTGATTGGCCAATATTACTTGTTTGAGATCATGTTATGAATTTATGATTAATATGCTATATTATGCTCAATGGATTGGTGGATGTTTTGTTCATGATATACAATATATGATAAAAGAAGAAGAAGAGAATATTGGTTGGTTTTATGCCTGACCAAAGGAATAGAGCTCAAATTGGTTAGTTCAAAATATTTAGAGTCAAATCCATTGTGCTATAGGCAAATTTATATCAGGCACTTTTTGGCGCCAACCAAAATGGCCCATTCATAACTTTTAACTTTTTCTGCAATGATCCAAACAAAATTTGGTAGATGGTAGATGGCCATAAGATTTGAGTGATATGTTCTGATGTAACCAAATAGACTCAAATGAGCCCACTCCATTAATACAGCCAAGATATTTGTGTTACAAACTCTTGTGCAATTGAAGGTTGTAGAAGAAAACAGGTTTTGAAAAGTCTTTCACGTAGTTATGTGAGGGAGATGTGATGGGAGATTGGGCGGTCCCTCTTATGCGAGGGATGCTAGAACTTAATTTTTTCTAAAAAAATTTTAAGGGTAGTAGTTAGTGGAAAGGATCTTTTTAATTTGAATTTGTTTTATTTTATAGTTCAAATTAAACATTACAAATTTAAAGATGTATCTAATGTTATATCATCTAAAATTTAAAATGACAACACTATAAGTTGTTAGATAATGAAAAAAAATTAATCGAGCAACAAATTGATTTCTATTTCACTTGAAATTGAGATTTTACAGCATCTAGTGAATGCATGTTTGAAAAAAGCACCACTTTATTGGGTAGTTTTTTTTTTTTTTTTTTCGGGGGGGGGGGGGGGGGGGGGATAACAATGTGTGGAACCAGAGAGAGTGACAAAGAAATTATAATAACCTTTTACAATGTTAATAGTAGAGCTTTTGCCATGTAGCACATTTGGTTGTGCTAAAAGAATTTTGAAGATTTCCTAGGGTGGTGGTGGGGGGGTTCTTACAACCTACAAAAAAGGAGTTTTAAGGGGTATTTAAAACTTAAAACAATTTTAAGGTTAAAGTTAGAATTTATTGCTTTTAGTGAGAAATTGTATCATTCTATATTACAAAAGCTATTGTTGTAGATGATATGGTTGTGCTTATTTTTAAATATATAATAAGATGATGTGACATGTTGGAATTGGAAGGATAAAACATGAGTTTTACACCACATCCTTATAGAATTTAATCTCTTCTATTATATATTTTTAATTGAATTTATATTCTATTTTATAATTAAACTTTCTATTAAAATCTTATTACATCCTATTTTCTTTAAAAGATAGAATAGATAAGTTCATAAACAGCACAATCATATTAAATATCTATTAATAATTATCATAATTATATATTTAATAGTTCCATATAAAAGCGCTATATATATATATATATATATATATATATATATATATATATATATATCATAATTATCAAATCGTCCTCATTGTTGTAAATATCAAATTATTAAAAGAAAAGAAAAAACTTACTGTAAGGCTCATGTGATGTGAAAATGGATGTACCAAGTTTAAATTGACTCCTAAAATCTATTATATTTTGCATTAAAAAAAAATTTTTATAACTTAGTAATGTTATCAATTCTGTTGGATATTTTGTATAATTAGGTAGGTTGTAATGCAAGTTTAATCCCACTTTCGTGGTAGAAGAACGTTATTTGATCCCACTTTGGTAGTGTAAGAGTGTTATTGTATCTTTATAAGAGTGAGTGAAAGAAACACAGAAAAACAAGTGAAAATTGCATTTGTTGTGTTTTTGTAAAAATGTCAGTCAAAGCCTCAATTGCATTTGAGTCTAACAAGGGTCATATAAAAGTTTCTGCTTGACAATTGTTATATTCTTGTAAGACACTCAGTCAACTAAGGGACATGCAAGATTATGTAAAAATTGTTTCTACAGAATTTATTGCCGTGAGTTTTACTACTTGACGTTTTGACGTTTAAAATGTTTATGAGAGTTGGGGATTGTTTCTAACCATTTTCTAACCATAATAACACTTTATTTGTAACATTTTGTGGTCTATATATATCAGTACTGTCCACATATCTGACCAGCAACCTAATTTGACTGACCCAACCCAAACCAACCAGGTTTGGATGGTTTTGGCAGATTCATTTAAATGGAGGCTATTTTTGGTGTGCTAAATCCAAATGTAATTGGTTGGATAGTGGATTTTCATGGCAAATAACCAAAGAATCCAATCCCAACTAGCCAAAGAAACCTTCTTCTCCTTCACATCGCCATCTACCCTTAATTAATAGAGGTCTATGGTGTAACCCTAATTGTGTTAGGCATGCCATGGCCAATGGGGTCGAATTCATTGTAATGGGAGTTATTTATTATTTTCATATTCAATCAAAGTTGATAAAGTGGTTTGTTGTTACCCTGAAATTGGTAGTTGTAGTGTATTTGACTGTGTTTTATAAAGGGATTCATGTTGTATGTGGGGTAAAATTAATACCATTGTCACATGTCAAGACTACATGTATCAGTACCTTTTGTAGATAAAGTAGTTGGTAACATTTTTTTTACAGATGATGCGATCTATTTATCTATCAGGATAAGGCCAATTTGGCTTGCTGTGTAAATATAATTAGGTTCATAGTAGTCTAGTAGAGGGAGTTGTTATATTTACTACGTTGGGTCAAATTTGCTAATGCTCTGTCAAACCTGGAATGTGTAATCCTTAATGTATTCAACTTAGTTGTATACAGGTTTTCATGATGTATACAATGAAACATCTTTTGTTGCTTTTGGAAACTCAGATTTAGATTTTAAATTAGTAGATGTGAAATTCTTTAATTTCAAATCCATAGATTTTAAGTGTTATTTCAAATCCGAGGATTTTACTTGTCAAATCCAAATTCTAGATCTTCTTAAAATTTTCTAAACAAAATATTTAGATTTTAATTATCCACATCCAAATCCAAATGCACCATTGGAGAGTGGTCACATGTCAAGATCATGTGCATCAACAACTTTTTATGGATAATATAGCTGTGAGCTTTTTTGATATAGAGAATGCGGTACATTATTTGTTGGCAAAGGCCAATTTTTATTTGGTTTTTCAATACAAATTCGCAACAATTCATAAATTTTTTTTTTTCTCTTGTTAACATGACTTTCAATTATGTAAAAACAACATAAAAGGGATGATGCTAGAACTTACAATCTGATTGATGTGTTACCAATTACGGAAAAAATTAATTCAAACACTTATTTATTAGGTAGTCAAAGCCCATTTGCAAATTTTATATAGTAAAATTTTTAGTAACTTAAAAACTAATCTACCATCACACCCTTGGTGCAGTGGTCATTCAACAAGTATAAATGTTTGTAAGGTTTGGGGAGCAAGGGCCGATGTTCAAGTCTTCAGAAAGGAGCTTCACACATATATACACTTAGATTAGGCTAAAGTAAGAATTCTATCTTGTAAAAAATAAAATAAAAAATAAAAAAAAGAAAAAGAAACTAATCCACAAAATAAAAACTTATTTCAACAAATTATTTGTATTGAAATAGCCTCGTAATAAAAGAAGAAGAAAATTTTTCTTTTTGGGTTAACCTAAATTGGAAAGGCCCTAAACCTGTAGAGCTTGAGGCCCAAAATATATATGGGTTGGCCTTCTTATGGTTTGAGGATTTTTGTGTGGCCTTTTTATTTATGGGCTGCAAATTGCAATAGGCATTAGGCAGTCAGTAGCGACTAGCAAGCATCATCTTTTTTTCGTTATTTAGCACCTGCACACTTGTGTAGTTCTCTTTCTCTCTCTCTCGCACTGTGTTCCTTTGACTCAGATTGTGTGAGCAAAACCAAAAAAATAATTTTTTTAATTTATTTTCTCTCCTTATAACACAAAACCACATCGTTTTATACACTAAATTCAAACAAAAACAAAATATGCTACCTTCACGCCACTCCTCACAGCCTCTCTATGCCTCCCTCGTTCATCAGCTGTCTCTCTTAGGGTACGTTCTCTTCGATCTCTATTTCTCTCTCTCTCACTTTTGGTTTAAACCGACCAATTACTTTGTGTATTTAAAAACTGAATTTTCTTTAAGGGTCATCTCTTTTAATTTTTCCTGATTGTCAAATTAATTGTATACGAGTCTATTTGTGTTTGATAAAATGATTGCATAGTTTTGAATTCAAATATAGAAAGGACTACCAACTCAAATTCCAATGACACAGATAAAAGTAAGTTTTTACCTAACTATCTGTGTATCTACTGGCTGGTACTAGCCACTTGTTTATGTTGTGGAAAACTCAATGAAAGACCCACTCAAGTTCATGAATTTTATTATTATTATTATTATTATTATTTTGTAACCTTGTTGTGATTGCAGACAAGCCCCCCAATTAGCTACATTGTTGAAAGAGATGAAGGAAGGGTTAGATATTGTAAGGACTAAAGTACAAGCTTTAACTTCTAAGGTAGGGGTGGTTTTGATTCCAATTATGTAACTGTTGAAAAATTGTTGCTTTTATATGGTTGTTCACCTTACATGCCTATGGAGGCATCTCATGTATCGGATATATGCATGCTCTCTCTCACAAAAGGGCAAAACTATAATTTTAAGAGTGAGGAGTGCCAAAGTAATAACAAACGTAAAATTTATCCAATTTAAGAGTGCAACATGAAAATTTTGGGACATGAATTGAGGAACCAAGAAACAACCCTCATCCTCGTTCGAAAGCCATTTAACGGTGAAGTCATTAACCTGTTTCAACCACATCATGCCTTAACTACTTGCTGAAGCTGAAGATATATGGTGGTTGTGCCAGTAAACCTTATTAGTGCAATTTTTGCAGGTAAAATAATAAGAAATGCATATATTGCAAAGCCAAACAAGAGTGATATATCCAAACGCATCCTCTAGCCATAATAAGTATAAGAAACCAAATTGTGGTGACAGTGATTTATAGTTTCTAAAGCGATACAAGTATATTATAATCTCACCTAAAGGAGCCATACATCCAATGTGCTAGCACTTTGTTAGAAAGAACAAGTACTTGAGACCTCAAATTTTCATTAGCCAACCCAGAAAAATAGGTTCTGAGGATGGAAAATTCATGGAAGTATGATTAACAATGAAAATATTATAGTCCCGTTGAGATGGAAGAGATGTGCTGAAGAAAAAATCCAAACAAAGAATGACGTTGCAATATGTACAGTTGAATTAGAAAAGAATAAATAAATTTGAGCTGCTTCGAATAATCATATAAGTTAACCATCTCTGGAGTCATGCTTGGCAGGTTGGGGTATGCTGTAAATTACAAGACCTGATACAAGAATCAAACTGCCTAAGAGGAAAAAGGGGCTCAAGCTAGTGGCCTCTGGAAGATATGGCAATTGAAGGGATAGAATATAAATTGAAATTGGCACTGCAAATATAACAAAGCACCCATTAGCAAAAAGATTGTAGAAAACTATAGATTTGGTCACACGTCCATATATATGTGTGTGCACGTGCGCACGTAGATGTACACACCAATACAACATACAATGAGAGAGAGAGAGAGAATACCTGACAACATTACAGTAAGAGAAGAAACAACTGCTGAAGAAATTTTTACTACATTGAGCACGGATATGTTGAAAGCCAAATTGATCATTATATAAAGCAGTGGAAGCAACGGAGCCCCATCACAACCTGGAAATTTTGATAGATGTAAAAGTTAACGAATAACTTAAGAAAGGACTAACTTTAAAAAAGAATCAAAATTTCCAAAGGGAAAAGGATAATTACCCACACTTTCTAAATTAAACTACACAAAAGTTACTCATTAGTTCCAACTTGTAAATCTAGCATGTTTCTTCATTGTCTAACCTTCAGTTGTATGGCAGTACTCCAACTTCAGTTGTGTGGCAGTACTCCAACTTAACTAATTTTATGGTAACTTGTAGCTGTGATTTTGGAATCAGATTTGTTTAAATTTGGATTGTATAACAAAGAGCAGAATATTGATATTAATTTTGAGAATTTCCAAAAGTAAGCTTAAGTGTAAAAAATAAATAAATAAATACTAAGCTAATCTATATTGATGGGAGATCTACTGCTTTCAAGTAATCCTCATACAGTATGCTAATTACACAGCATATTGATTGTGTGCATGCAAAGAAAACCCCAAATGCAAGAGAAGTAAAAATTACATATCAAAATAGCTAGATCTCAATTAAAATACCTGGCACATTGGCTCCAAAATTGAGAAAGCAACCAGCACCACTTTTTAGATAAGAAGGCAGTTGGCCGAGCGGAATGCCCTTCACTCTTGAGAGGAAAGGTAAAAAGAAAAGCACAAAAAAGGCCTACAAGTCAAAGGAAGAATTCAACAACAAAGAAAAATATTTGATTCAGTATTGATGATCCTGAACATCAAATGGATATACATTGTCTTAGCTAAACTTAATGAACTAAAACTAAAATTGTTATTCTCTACGCTTGCTTTTACTATGTCAATTAAAGTTTATCCATTATAAAATAATCTGCAGATTTTATCACAAATCTCAAATCGAAACAAACTTGGTATATGGAGCTGAGTCATATAATATGTCACACAGCAGCTTTCTGGACTTGTTACGGTGCCAGATGCAGCCATCAATAGTTCAAGATAAAGTGTGTGATTTTCCCTAAGGCCTACAGGAAGTTGGATCTTATTAACTGTATATCAGATTGACACTTAAGAACTAACCCAAAGAATGGACAAATACCTGGAATCCAGATCCAAAAGAATTGACCACAAAAATGTCAAGTGACCTTCCCTGCAGGAAAATAATTTGATGACTTCAAGAACTTCTAGTAACAAAATGCACTCACATCAACTACAAATGTTAAGCGGCCAGCTATGATATTAAAAAAAAAGAAAAAAAAGGATTAAAAAAGAAGAACAAATCCCCATACCTTAAGGCGGGTTGCAGCATCGGTGAAAACAAATTCCTGTACAGAGTTAAAAATTCAAGTTTAATTAATATGTTTAAGAAGATTCTAATTGAAAGTATGATATTAGTTCATTTCTGTGACCTTGATAATAGATGCACCAGCTTGAAAAGCACTGGAAGCTATCATTAGCACCGGCCACATAAAATCAACTCCAGATAGCATCTGATCAGCATTAGAACCACTGCAAGTGTGGAAAATACAAACAATAATCAGGGATCCACAAGTGGAAATACATATGTAGAAAGCAAGTCCACAATAATAATGAAAATTTGCTAGTTCAAATTATGAAATCAGTTAAACAGTGCAGAATTTTCCATGCGCCTCTATAACAGACCAGAAATGATATCAAGTGTCTTCCAGCAAAGGACACAACCAAAGCAAGACACAAAATGATGTGACACCAGAAATTGAAGGTCCCTTTTCACTGCTAAGGATTTTCACTGCTCAGCAACGTTTGAAAAACTATCGGTGCTGTCAGCACCAATAACTTCATGCCTTAAATTAAAATTTAAGAACACGTCCTATTTGGGTAACTTTTTATTTGCTGGTTATCATCTCTCTTTCTGGGGATAGTTTTAGGTTACCAAGCAACAAAATTAATACAAACCAGAAAATGATTAGTGGAAGTCCAACGCAGGGAGGTAAGAAAACAGAAAAGGTAATAGATATTCACTAGGAACTGAAATCAAAGAATTTCAGGCTGAAATAAGAGATTGCAAAATTGATTCTTTGGGTGGGTAAGATACAAAACCGTCTTTATTATTTTGATTACCCCATGATAAAATGCAGATACTATACACTTCTTTCTTTTTCACACGTTCTTCAAAACTAGAAAATGTTATAGTACCAGAGATTCTCTAGAAAACAGTTATAGTACAATGTCTGAAAAGTGATCACCCATATGCTTAAATTCATCCAATTTCTGGTCTTCCATTATACTATCAATCACCATGCACGCCATTAAAGATTTATAGATAGTCAAACCAATCATTTCAAAATAACTCCTGGTGATGCCCCTAATAAAATTCATACCCCAGTGCCTTCAACATACCTAGCAACAGCCACCACCACACCAGTAGCTACAAGTAAGCAGCCAGCAATTTGATTGAATGAGTAACTTCTCCCAATGATGGTAGAAAAAGCCAGCTGCCACACCAAAAATGTCTGCAAAATGAAGGGTGCAAAAATCAATATGAAATAGACATCAGCCACTCAGATGCTTGGCAGGGACGGGGCTAAACACTAGCATCCAACTCGTGTAGCATTGCAGAAAACAAAACTAGTCTTACCCACAACCTTCACCAAAAATACTTGCATAGTTGGTATAATCAAGTTTATTTATAAATCATAATTACTCCCATACTCTATATAATCAAGTTTATTCTCAAGTGTGACAAAAAATACCTGACTCAGTATTGGTATAGCCGGTCCAGGAAGCATGGCTGTAGAATATACATAACATTCAGTATAAAGCCCTTTTTTTAACCAAACCATACTACTCAAACTTTTTCCTATTCATTTTTTGTCGAAACCACCTAAAACCCACTATTCCTTTTTTCACAGTTCATATCCAACCTAAACCAAACAAGAATCCTAGGGAAAGAACATTTTTCACAACCTTTCTCACAACATACTAAAATGACAATTTGTGATTGGAGCAACATGATTTTTACATAGCCCACAACTTACACCACTATTATTACACACCAATCACAATAGGCTACATCAGCAGTTGTGAAAAAAGCTGTGTATCTAGACTTATCAACCACTCACCCCACCCTTTGCTATATAATACATTGAAAAAATACGACCCCAAGTACCAAATGAATTTAACAACACACTTGTACAAGCAGCATTACTCAAGCAATTATACAACTGAAGAAAACCCAACTTTGAAAATTGGCATTTAATTACAGAATCCAAATAAAACTAATATTCCAATACCTCCAGCAGACATCCCAGTAGCTACTCCAAGAGCTTCTAAGGCACCAATAGCCATGAACCGCCATTTGGGTAGAGCTAGCATTTCATCAGTCACAATTCCAGCCCGGTATCGCATATACAATATCGAAGAATATATAGCCACATAGCTAAAAATAATACAAACCCAGATAGCATTTCAATCACATTATTGTGTGCACCAAATGAATTCCTAAAACATACTTCATTTTTGGGCAAAACAAACCCAGATAGCATTTAAGTCACATTATTGCATGCTCCAAATAAATTTCTTGAAAAGTCAACATTTTTTTTGGGGCAAAACAAACACTTACCCGACAAATAAAAACAAACCCAGGTGACATTTCAATCACATTATTCTGTGCCCCATAGAAGTTTCTCAGAAAGAATTGATTTTTAGGCAAAGCAAAGCACTTTCCCGGAAAATGAAAGAAACCCAGATAGAATCTCAATCACAATATTGTGTGTCCCAAAGAAATTTCTCAAAAACTATAAATTTTGGGGACAAAACAAAGGAAGCGCTTACCCGAAAGTTGTGAGCTGGGCTAAGAAGAAGGGGTACTGCTTCATGGGCACGAGGGCGAGCTTGTAAAGAACACGGTTGGCAACGGCTAAGGCTATGGTGAGTGAGGAGGTGATGAAGATTAGCTTGGAGTTCGTAGTGGTGGCGGTGGAGTGTGAGTTATGTGGTGAAGCGTGGAGTGTGAAGGGCATGTTTGTGTGGGAACGGTGGTGAAGAAGGTGGGTGGTTGTGTGGGAGAGTTTTGGAATTCGAGGAAATGGTTGTGGTGGTGGCATTGTGATTGTGGTGAAGATGGAGTGGAAGGTTCGGCTATGGAGTTTGGTGATGCGGCGGGTGTGACTGTGGGGTTGGAGAGATGGGAGGTGGAACTGGGAAGGAGATTTAAGAAACGACGATGATGTTTGAAGGAAGCCCATGAGAGGGACGAAATGATCGTACAGAACACAAGGATTTTGGGTGTGTTCTGATGCAGGTTGTTACCTTTGAGTTGACTCGACAAAACTTGCTATATTGATTTGTCAAATTATATAGATTCCAATATTACCGACGAAATGGGTAATTAATCATAATTTCCTAACTATTCAGTTAGAAGTTTAAGTTTTCAAACTATATTTTTGATGGGATGGTAAAAATTACATCTTTCACTCATCCACATGGCTCGTTCATGAGCCAAATTATCAAGGAGACCATCTGAACAGAGGAGTCATCCGTGGGCAAAGCGCGTGGACGATTCACTTGACACTCCTACGAACAATAGAGTCATCCATGCACAAAGAGCATGGACAACCATATGACAGAAATCCTTAGGTGTTGATTCACTCATGTGTAGAAAATCTGAGCGGTTACCAAACCCATATTTATCGCCATGGATTCCTCCTAAGTGCGTAACTTCCATCAGCGATTGTAACTTACATAGCCGTTGGGGGAAGTTATGTTCGGATTCATTGATTTCCACAAATCTTGGGGAGTTATTGAGCCAATAACCGCCCCAAGATTATCTATATAAGGACCAGTCTGAACCAAATCAAGGTAAGTGTGTGCATTCTGAGATTTTACATCCAATAAAGTTGGAACTCCATTTCTTGTGAGAAACTAATTTAGCCATCAGAGAGTGTTTGGCCGGTCCACTCCGACCCCCTTTTGATAGTGTGTTCATCCTTGTAGGCCTTCCACAACCACTAGTAGTCCACCGAAACCAAAGCGTTCAACCTACTGATCCAGTGCAGCATCAGTTGGCGCCGTTTGTGGGAAGGCAGTACGCTTGCAATTTGTCTTTCTACAACAAAGGGTTGAATGGTTCGAACTAGGTCAAGGGCTACCAGCCCAGGCCATCAAAAGAGTAGGGATGCTTCAAGTAATCCCCAACGTGACCGTCAGTCAGCCCTAGTGATGCCACAATCCTCTATTCAACATATGCATTCTATGGCAGCCGCTATGGCGGAGTTAACACGACAGAATCAAGAATTGACCAAGGAGATTAATTTGAAGAAGCAACGCTATGAAGGGTACGCTGAAGGTCAAGCTCAAAATCAGGAAGATAGGGGAAATGCTGAATCAGAAAGCCAATCGAGGGGTACCACATCTAGAAGGGTGCCACAATTGGAGAGGGAAATGGATCAGATGAGAAAGGTTATGGAGGAGATGAGGAAAAACATGAGAAGGACAAACCCAGTAAAGGATCTAGTCCACCAAACGGATTCCCCTTTCACGGCTTCCATTAATGGACACCCTTTGCCTCCAAAGTTCAAGATGCCTTCATTGGATTCGTACGATGGAGCACGCGACCCATTTGATCATATTGTAACTTTCAAGACTACCATGCACCTTCAAGGAGTCCCGGATGAGATTATGTGTAGAGCCTTTCCTACTACTCTCAAAGGGCTAGCGCGAGTGTGATTCAGCAAAATACCCCCTAACACAGTAAGTTCTTTTAAAGAGTTAAGTAAGTTATTTGTCAATAATTTCATTGGAGGGCAGAGGCACAAACGTTCTTCGTCTAGTCTGTTAACCATAGAGTAAGGGGAGAACGAAAGCCTACACTCCTTCATTACTCAGTTCAACAGGGAAGCCTTGACTGTGGATGAGGTTAATGACAAGTTACTCTTAGCGGCCTTCCATAACGGGGTTAATTCTGATTTATTCATCCACAAGCTTTATGAGAAGGAGCCTCAATCCATGGCTGAACTCATCCATTCGACCCAAAACTTTATGA